>JAGYXB010001945.1:0-505218 GCA_022495005.1 Rhyacophila brunnea | reverse complement strand
TCGCCGAACGAAATGTCTAGCCGCTAGAGGGTCTAGCCCATTTCTTTTTCATCTACTAGCGATTTCTATTATATTGCGTTTCTTTATCTATTGGTTTCTTTTTAGCTTTTTCCGCATTATGCCCAACAATCCATATTTCACACGCATATGTGAGCACTAGTAGCATACATTGGTTGAACACTTTTCGCTTAAGACATAATGGGAGGTCACCTTTAAATATACAAACCAGGCGGTCAAATGCACTCCATGCCAGTTTGGTTCTACGAGCAATCGCGTTACAAGTAATATTGTTATTAAACATATAGGAAAAAGACCCTTTCGTCTGTATGTTTACCATAAAAATTTTGAAATATTCTTCTATCTATAAAATATTTAAAATGATGTATGGTTAATAGCATAATTTTAAATAGATAAGCGAATATTTTTGACTATTATGTATTCAGGGTTTAATAAGTTTAATTGAATTTTAAAATCTAGCCAGCACCTTCTGCAAATAAATTCTATTAACGAAAACAAATAAGTATTAATTAACTATTTCTTTTATTCAACGAATAATTCACAAGATTTAAGAATGTACCATTCTAATTATTAATTAATAATTTTGAAAAACACTTCTGAGAAAATATATTATAACCAATAGAAAAAATCTTTTTGAAAAAAGTAAACCACCCGGCTGTAACCGAACCAGCGTCTCTTGTGTTTACGCCCCGTTACATCATAAAAATATTGGAGAAATCCGTGACGTCGGTTAGTAATTGAAGTAGTAGGTTCCTACTTTGATCTAATAAGCAAAAACCGATCGCCAATAGTAGCTTGATTTGGAAGAACACTAATGAGCAGGTATTAAAAGGCCAATAGTTAAAGTTTGTCGTCATTAGTATGTCACCTCGTAGCATAGTGAATAATGCGCGGATTGGGGCGAAAACCCAGGAGATGCAGGTTCGATTCCTGCTGAGTGTATTACTTTTTTCAAAAAGATTTTTTCTATTGGTTATAATATATTTTCTCAGAAGTATTTTTCAAAATTATATATGTTCACAAATAAGTATGACTGACAAAGTTTAGTGTACACTATTTATGTTGAATCTTAACAGCCTAAATCCACCACTAGCCACTGCAGTCAAGTCGCCTTCATATTCCAACTTCCAGAATAACGGTTTACATTATAGGGTGAGATCGTGTCGCAATATAGCTGTAACCTATTAACATCGGATATAGCTTGTTTAGTCCATATAAAGACGCTCTGTAATCAGATACAAAATAATCAAGAGATCTATACATTTACCAAATTAAAAAAAATAAGTACCTTTTTACAGAAGCAAATAATAATGATAGAATAATCAGGTACGTTATCTGCTAATATATCAAGCATTCATCTAGCATGATGATATTAACAATATTTAAATATCTAAACGTCTCGGTGGCTGTCCAAGTATTAGAAATATCTTCATTAAGTTCTGTCAATCAACGGCAGGTGTACCAACTCCAGTTTGGATTTGGATTTCGTACTAACTCATCGAGCTATCTTACTATTACATTTTGTTTTTCATTCTGTACTAATTACTAAGCTCTCGAATGCTGCGGTAAATGCAGTAGCGTTCTAATTATGTCTACACAGTGTACTACAGCGGGTACAAAAAATAAACTATGGAACAGACAAGTCTAACTTGAAGTATGCTATAATTCTTCTTCTTCTACTTCTTCCAGCCGCTAGATCCTATGTGGGACTAGACCTCCTCCAGAATTTGCCTTTTTTTTTTTTTACATATATTGAACATTACAAATTATTAATTCAAGACATTCACAACATGACATTTAGAAGCAAAGAAATATTAATAAAATAGTATTATATATTATATAAAAAAAAAATTTAAATTTTCTGTTAAATCATATAAACTTGACAATTCTATGTATTAATAAACACTTTTTTTTGTACTTGATAGAAATACTGAATAAATATTATAGAATACAGAAATGTCATGTTGACATTTCATATTGATTTCCATAGTAACGCACGTATATATTAATAATTTAGTTGCTAGGACCCACTTAGCAACCAATAATAGTGAGTAGTAAATATTACTTTTAACGATTTTTTTCCGAAACATACAAAACAGAATTAACTGAAAATGAATTTAATTCTGCTTAACGATGGCTAAAAGTATTAAAAGAATGCATTGTCGCCGTGTTCTGATAACGGGAAGTTAGTTAAAAATCTTGGACAAACAAGAAAAAATCTGTACCAGATAGACAAGAATACGAGGTACAAAAACGTGGTAAAAATAGATACAAGGAAGTACACCGAATAAGCTAAGCAGACCTATTTTTATAATTTATAAAACAATGCCCACCAATACTCATCCTCACGTAGGTGGAATATATCAATATACGAAGTGATTTGGTTGAATATAGTTATTGCTCTCCCAATTGGCATTACCAATGGCAGGTTAGTCCTGCACCTTGGGAGAAAAAACAACGGATGCCCTCGATTCCTAAGATAATTATCAGAGACTCACAAGCAAATAACACCAATAATGGCAGAGTGGTGAAGGTAGACTATTAAGATCCGATATAAATAGTGTACCTACACTAAATTTTGTCAGTCAAACGTATTTGTTTTCATTGAGCTAAGATTGCAATATGTAAAAAGAGTTTGTTAGTTTTTAAAATTCAATTAAACCCTGCCTAATCCAAGCCGTAGTAGATAATAGTAAAAAAAATATTCGTTTTTCTACAAAATATCTAAAATTAAAAAAAAAAACTAACAAACACCATAATAATATGTATTTTTAATTCAACGAAAACAAATAAATATTACTGAAAAAGTTTGCACTATTTTTGTATGATAGCCCATAGCACACCTAAACTATTATAGTTTGGTTTAGGCAGAGTTTAATTGAATTTAAAAAAAACTATCCAGCAACCTTTGCAAATTGTATTAAACAAATAAGTATGACTGACAAAGTTTAGTGTGCACTATTTATGTTGAATCTATTGCCGATATAGCTACAGCTACAGCACACTGGATTATAGAGCTAATTTTTTTCGACCATATCCGGATCCTAATAGGATCGTATGGGCCTCCACAGAATAGAGGTATGTATTAACAGATTTTTGTTTTTACGAGAAATTGATGTCAGCCACTTGCTTAACCTATTAGGTCCATACCCTGACTCACACACAAATTGAAAAACAATATGTGTACTTGCGAGACCCAGGATTAGAACTGGGACATACGGCGTGATAGTCCAACGCTTAACTATATTTATTAATATTTTATAACGTTTTTATTAGCTTGTATTCTTGTTTGTCCAGTGGTTGTTTATCCAGTACAAATCTTGCAATCGATTTTTAACCAACTTCCCGACTAGCTAGACATTTGAAACTTTTAGAATATATCAGAACACGATGCCAATGCATTCTTTTAATACTTTTAGCCATCTTTTAAGTAGAATTGAATTCATTTTCAGTTAATTATTCTGTTTTGTTTGAAAAGTTATTTCGGAAGAAATCCGTAAAAAGTAAAACACTATTATTGGTTGCTAGGGGTCTGGGGTCCTAACAACTAAATTATTAATATATACGTACGTTACTATGAAAATCAAAATGACATTTCAGTATTCTATATTTATTCTGTATTTCTATCAAGTACAAATTTTTTTGATCATTTAAGCTAGTCAAGTCAAGTTTATATGATTCAACAGAAAATTTAAAAACGTTGTATTTAAAAATTTCTTTTTATCTTGTAATTATTTACCATAAGCTTAGGCAATTAATGTAATATGTATTGTGTTTAAGTTGAATATTAAGCTTTAATAATTATGAAAGCTCTCGTCATTGAAATAAAGCAGCACGTCAATGCTGCGACATAAATGTAGGTAGGTACAAGGTATCAATATCGTAATCGCTAAGCCGAGAGACGTTCACGTACTGCTAATCAAAAATATTTAATAAGCTTTCAAATTAAATACGTGTAATGGCTAATAACTGAATAATATATCTTAGCAACAACCTCGCAAGTAATACAATGACTTGGTCAGCATTTAAATTAAAATGAATTATTGCTAACTAAGAAAAGTTGTTTAATATTTCAACGGGACAAAAAGAGTAAGTACCTAGGCTCTTTGCAACATCAAAATTTAGCTCAATCTCATTGTCATTTTGGATTACCCAACATTAATCTACAACTACATTATGAATATAGATGTTTTTTAATTGTTTAATATTTTAATTTAATAATACTGCCACATTCCATAGAGCACAATATTAATTACAGAAGATAATAAAACTAAAATATTAACATACTAAATATCGGTTTCTAAATCTAAGCCGGCTCGTACATCACAACTCGCCTTGTGTGCCTGACGGCCATAAACCAAAACTTCCGAGACCACCGGAGAATGTTGCATGTTACAACCTTGCACATCTGCCTAGCGACATCGACATTCGCCGCATTCGCGCATAATCTCCCAAAACGTCAAAATATACTCTGGCTAGACGACGCCATTGCGCAAATATGTCATCAGACGCGAAAACAGCGATTATTATGTATTGGTACCGGAGACATTTAAAGAGAAGTCTCTCGTCTGCCATTTTTATTGTGTTGATTGTATGAACAAACGTCAAACGCGGTGACCAGCGATAAGCAAGCAATGACAGTGTAGACAGAGACAAAGACAGAAGTGGCCGATTGTGTGGCTGTGCGCATGCGTGGAGTCGACATTTGTCGATATCGACATGCAGGCTCTAGCAAACGCAATTCGTCGCATGCAGGAGCGTCGCAGCGTCGCAGTTGCATCGGCCAATCTGCGAAGCTCCATTTGATAACGTTTGTTGCTTGGTTTACGATGACGTCACATCGACGAATTCGTCGTAAGACGCATGCGGCGATTACTGATGTGCGAGCCCTCTAAGGGTGAGCGCCCACACTACTTCAAGTTTGTAGCAGACTGCGACAGACAGCGTTGGATTGCGGTGAATTTGGTGATTTTCAATCATAACAGTTAGATTTAAAAATATATCATGAAAGCATTATTGATGTAGGATTATCAAATTGCACCCACTATGGCCGCGGGGCTTATAGGGGCATCAGCCTATAACGCCGTGGGTCTCAGGTTCGAATCCTAGGTCTGGTAAGTAAATATATTGTTTTTCAATTTGTGTATGAGTCAGAGTATGGACCTAATAGGTTTAGCTAGTGACTGACATCCATTTCTCGTAAAAACAAAATCTGTTAATACAAACATCCACTCTCTGGAGGCCCATATGATTCTATAAGGATCGGACATGGTCGAAAAAAAACTAGAGATTTTTAAAACGTCATGGTAGCCATTTTTTATGATTCCAACCAAAACTGATATTTGTGTTCAGTATTGTTTGGCGAATCATCATGAAAGATATACAGTTGTACAAGCGCAGTCAAAATAATCGATCAACAAAGCTTACTATTCGTAATTTAATTTGAAAATTCGAGTCACATGATAATGTTTGTGATGTTGAAAATCCAACCCGTCAATAACGTAGGTAAATATCGATGTTGTGAATCAAAGTGTGGATGAAAATCCAGAACAATTAATTACACGTCGTTCTCAAGAACATTGACTTTCTTATAGCACTACATGGAATATTCTTCATAAAGATTTGTATTTAAAGGCGTATAAATACAGTTAACACAAGAACTTAAACCGAATGACCATTTGATGTTTTACTTATTGGGCTTTAGACTTTAGAGCAATTTGAAACAGACCCAATATTTCATGCATCAGTTGTTTATTCTCCCAAGGTGCAGAACCAACCTGCCACTGGTAATGCCAATAATTGGGAGGGCGATAACTATGTTCAACGAAATTGCTTCGGGTGTTGATATATTCCACCTACATAAGGATGAGTATAGGTGGACGTTGTTTTATAAATTCTTAAAATAGGATCTGCTTAACTCATCCGGTGTACTTCCTTGTGCCAATCTAATTTATATTTTTTGTATGTACACATTTCTAATTTTTAATAACTTACTTTATAATAATATGTCTATTCTGATCTATCTCTTTTTTTATGTAATACTGTTTTATATTTTTTGTTTATAAATGTCGTGTTGTGAACGTCTTAAACTTATAATTTTTAATGTCCACAATATGTCAAAAAATAAATAAATTGAATTGAATTGAATGAAAAACTCATCTTCAGTAAATAAGTACAATCGGCGCATTTGGAGGACACCTTTACATCCACAAAATTAACAGTGTGGTATGGTTTATAGTCTGAGAGAGTGATTGGACCGTATTTTTTTTTTAAACGAAAATGGCAATGCATTTACTGTCAATGGAGAACGCTACAGAAACACGATTACTGATTTTTTCTGGCATGAATTAGATGGTATTGATCTGGACATTATGTAGTTCCAACAAGATGAAGCAATATGCCACACAGCTCATGTCACAATCAACTTATTGTGAAAAAAGTTCGGAATTTATCTCTTATTTGATAACCTTTATAATATCAGAGAATCAATGACCAAACATGCAAACTATTCCTATTATAATTCCTCATAATTTAAAATGTGTTATTTTTAGAATGTTGTATTTTATTAGTTTGCTTTATTAAAAAATTATATCATTAAACTTTTTGTACTAATATCGACTGTGGAAAGGTAAAAGGACGTAATCCACACAAATCAAATTTTATAGGAGGCACGAAAACATGTTTGTTATGGCTTTCGGTTAAAGTTAAATACAAAATAGACATGACATTAAAGTGGATGATAATTAATAACTTGGCTTTTATATACCTAATCTGGTATTAATTATTGAACTAATTTTAAAAAAAAACCAAAAATAATGATGGTTAAGTAGTTTTTTCCCTAGTCACTTCCTTCTTATTTTTAATTGTTAGATAAATTTAGATAATAAATCAGCATTTGCAGCATACATCTTTTAGACGCAACGTGTATTTTGTCGTGTACTACGTTATTATGCAATAAAACCTATTTTTGAAAAAATGAGGGTTACGCTCTTTTTCCTTTCTGAAGTCGATATATATTTTGTGTAGCTGTTAACAATCACCCTTTACGTGAATGGAACGGGTTCTGGTCGTTATTAAAAGCTTGTGAAATAAGTCATCATTATCAGAACCCTGACAACCTAAGCCCGATAAAATTCTACAGAAAGTTATGGATGTGGTGGTCCTCCAAGATAGAAAGCTGAAATTTTGTATTTGATTTTATACTTGATATTTTTTCTAGTGAGTACTATAATAATTATGTGTGTGGCTGTCAACGGATCCGTGTGAACCGAGACGAATAGTTCTCAATGTAATACTATTTATTTATTTAATGGTTCACAGGCCGTCAGCAGTTTTGAATAACGCTGACAGTGAGAAAGGCGGAAAATAAGTTTATTATATTAAAATGATTTTCTCACCATAATCTTGGGATATTCCCTGGCTCGCTTGGGTATAATAAATGACCCTGGGTGCCGGTGCAGAAGTGAGACTGAGGATGTTAACCACATTGTTTGGCAATGTTCTCTGTATGATACCCAGAGACAGCGGCTTCTTAAAGATTTAAGCAAACAAAAGTACCAATTGCCATTGGATCTTGCGATATTTTTGGCTCGGCCGAATATCAAGGCGTTCCAGTGTATCCAAATGTTTCTGAGTGAGTTTGGCCTACAAGTTTAAACTGTTTTTGTTATTTTTCTTTTTTTTCCTCTCCTGTAAATTTGTATTGTAATAACTGTATGAGTGATTATTGTAATAGTATGTATTAATAGTGTATGTTAAAAAGTAAAGCTAAATAAGACTCAATTGAGACTTCGGAGCTTATTAATAAAAAAATAAAAAAATCTTGGGATATTTGTGTGAGCATTTATTTTAATCATGTTGGGTTAAATAAAAAGTCTAGAACAATCAAACAAATAGCCCACTCTAATATTATCACTTGATATTTTCACTTCGTAAACTCACTCCACATTATATCTTGCTAGAGAACTATTACTATATATTACCCCCTTGTTATCTTTTGCCATGTATCACTGTACTTCTGTAAAACTCGCAAATAAACACACAATCTACATCATCCTCCATTACTCACCCACTTCACCTACTGCCAAAGTGGTGATTTCAATTACAGCGTCACCAAAAAATGTGTGTTATCATTATAAAATTATAATTATCATTATAAATACACATATTGTTTTTCAATTTGTGTTTGAGTCAGAGTATGGACCTAATAGGTTGAACAAGTGGCTGACATCCATTTATCGTAAATAAACAAAATATGTTAATACAAACCTCCACTCTGTGGAGGTCCATATGATCTTATTAGGATCGGATATGGTCGAGAGAAAAAAAGTGATATACGAACTTAGATATTTAATTACCTAGGTATCTGTGGCGAAGAGTGGAGGTAGGCTGTTAAGATCCGCCATAAGTAGTGCACATTAAACTTTGTCAGTCATACGTATTTGTTTTCATTGAAATAATACTACAATTTACAGATGGTGTTGGTTAGTTTATAAAATTCAATTAAATCCTGCGAAAACCAAGCCATAATAGATAATAGTGAAAAAATACTCATCTATCAATAAAATATCCAAAATTATGCCATGAATATAATTTTGGCTATTTTATAGATAAAATAATATTTTTTATCTATTATTTCTTGGTTTAGGCAGGGGTAAATGAATTCAAACAAATTAACCAACAACGTGTGTAATTTATGTATTCCTAACTCAACTATAACAAATAAGTCTGAATGAAGAGGTGTGTATAATTTTGTCCGAAAGTATACCAAAACTAATATGGTTTGGTTTAGCCAGGGTTTAATTGATTTTTAAAAACTAACCAACACCATATGTCACAGTTTTGGTTCAATGAAAACAAATACGTATGACTAACAAAGTTTAATGTGCACTATCCTTCGCCACTGGTAACTACTACAACGTTTCTTTAAGCGGACGATACCGGTTCTGATATTTATATATGGATTAAGTACCTACTGTAAATTTCGTTATGTTCCAGTTTAAATAATATGAACAAATTAGTTCGTTGACGCGCTGCCCAATGAAGGTTTTTCCAAATCATTCGAGTTCTTAGTAAATGCATCGGTGACGATTGAAATCGTGTTTGTTCGAATGGGTTCGTGTATCGTGCAGGTTCAATAAAGCAACGCAAAGTGGAATAGACCAGCGAATGCACAGGTGTGCAGACCCGCCCACTGCAGAGCCCAGCGTTCTACGAGGCGCACTCTATTGGCCCACATTCAAGTGCCGCCGACATCTCATAGTAACGCTACTACTGCGAATGCCGCGCACGACAAACGGGCCGACGGTGAGGATCAATATCGAACACACTAAATATTCAAATATGGTTCAACTAATTAGTACCTACAGTTCCGTTTTGCAAATTTTGTCACTTACTTAAGGCTATTATACTTCAGCTGAGGCATCGTCTAAAAAGATCGTGCGCGGATTGTACAAATGACGCGAGCCGAACGAAATGTAATTTGTCATAAAAATTCAACATGCGTCCTTTCAATGTTACGTTTATTATTATATTTTGTAATAATAATAGTATATTCATTGACATGTTTTCTTTCTCAAGTACATACGGAACGTTTTTTAGTCATCTTTACACGATTTAAGAATATATTCCTCCGACGCCATCACAAAACAAATTGACGTGCTCACCCCTCGACTTTCAGTCTCCGATTGGCGACGACTGCGAAATTTCGTTTCACATACTGTAAATTATTTGCCGTTTCAAGTAGTATTTTCATCTTGAATACTTGCTCAAGTGGGTGAGACCCTACCTCTATGATGAGACCCAACGTACCTACTAAGGGATTTTGAGACTCCATACGATAAAAAAAATATCAAAAAAAACAATTTTTCATTGTTTTAATTTTGTATAAATTATACAAAGATGGTTTAATTGAAATTGTCACCGTTGTTTACAAATCACAATACATCAGTACATACAACAATTAGTACACCTCACAATATAGTATGTATTTGGAAAAATTTCTTTTTTCTTTTGACCATGTTCGATCCTAATAGGATCATAATAAAATATGGGCCTCCACAGAGTGAAGGTTTATATTAACAGATTTTTTTTACGAGAAATTGATATTTGCCGCTTGTTCAACTTATTATAGACTCACAGGTCTGGAAAATTCACACGTTGTTTTCTGATGTGTGTTTGGAGCCAGAGCGTAGACTTGAGCAAGTTGCCAACATCCATTTCTCGTAAAAAAAATATGCTAAAAAACCTCTTCATGGGCGCTCCTGGCCCACACTGGATTATAGAGCTAATTTTTTCGACCATGTCCGGATCCTAATAGGATCATATGGGCTTCCACAGAATAGAGGTTTGTATTAACAGATTTTTGTTTTTACGAGAAATTGATGTCAGCCACTTGCTCAACCTATTAGGTCCATACTCTGACTCCAACACAAACTGAAAAATAATGTATTTATTTGCCAGACCCAGGATTCGAACCCGGGCCGCTCGGCCATCGTGGATGTATATTTAACCAAAACCTTTGACCCAATTTCTCTCTCTAAATAACGCATGACCTACCAACTCTCACGTGACGTTACTGGTTTTATATATTAATTTACAGAATTATTAATGAAGAAATTTTGTTATGCTTTGGGTAACATTTGACACCCAGTTTGTGAGAAATATGCATATCTTTTTAAATTTCGATATATTTTTTTACTAACTTCGTGATGGAGGCTCTTTTTTAAATTTTCTGACGGGTCAGTAGCTACATTTGCGTCAAAGACACGTACCGCTGGATCTCTATGAGTTAAATATTTAAGTAGATACTAGGGAACTCAGAAATGATAAATACCTAACGGGTGTGGAGTAACAGGCAACCGATCTCGAGTGTGGAAGAACATGGGATAAACTTAAACACGTATCAAGAACACGCTTGTACTTGGTTCTGACAACGGCTCTCGGCTTATGCACTAACGCCTATTCAATATTGGTGTATTTTAAGGTTGCAACACACACTATTGCACGTTTATGATGTGTGATTCATTTCGTAGGACACTCACACATTCCAAACCCTGCGTCAAAATTTAGTGTATGGGGTATAGCCTATCGGAATTTTATTTATTATACTGTTCTGTAGATAATACTTATAGTATTATACACCAGTAGCGAAGGGTGGAGGTAGGCTGTTAAGATCCGACATAAACAGTGCACATTAAGCTTTGATAGTCATACATATTTTTTTTTATTGAACTAACACTACAATTTACAGATGGTGTTGGTTTGTTTTTAAAAATCAATGAAACCCTGCCTAAACCGAACCATAATAGTTTTGGTATATTTTGGGGGATCCGACAAGGTTGAAACACTCTATTGCACGTCTATAATGTGTGGTTCATTTCGTATGACACTCACACATTCAAAACCCTACGTCACAATGTAGTGTATGGCGTATAGACTATAGGTATAGCCTATCGGAATTCTATTTATTAATCTGTTCTGTGGTAGAGACACATCAATTATTTTTATAGACTCGATCATGGCTCCCACAATTTACACATTTAAAATCTATTTATATGCCATCAAGACACCGAACCCATGGTCTTCTCACAATTCATTTTCCTTGGGAGCCATTAAACGTTTTAACGTTTTGTCGGTGCTTGTCCATTGTGCGTGTCACGTGGCTGGTCCATCGCAGGCCTTGGATTCTGATGAATCTGTTGACGTCATAGTCGGTTCCTTTTCTTAGTAAAATTATATGTATTGTTAGATTATAATTTTACCGCAATATTTTTTATATATTGCCAACAACAAAAATGACAATTATTGAGGAAAAAAATATTTATAATTTATGATTAATTTACTATAATATTTCATACTATTTATAAGTCTGATATAATCATATATAAATGATTAAGATGACCAAAAGAAAAAAGTTAATCGCGCAAACAAAGTTGACTACAATCAGCAATGACAAAAAAATGACGAAAAAATAATATATTTTATTATCATTTGAAGGTTATGGGCATTGAATTTCTTAGAATCATATTTTAATTATATAATAATCAAATAAATTTATTTTCAAAATTGTGTCAGCGACGTATTGTTGATTTTTATAATACACCTTTGTAGCTCCTGGGTATACAATAATGAATATTATACTAAATTTAATGTAAACTTGTTTATTGACGTTTGTTTTTAGGTACCTAATGAAAGTCTCGATTTATTGCAAAAAGCGCTAAGTCCGTATTTCATATTATTTAAAGCTTGGTTGATTTCGCGCGTGTTTCAGTCAACCAATAAGAGAACGTTCAATATTGAAAAGGGCGTCTCCCATGCTGTAGCATCTGGTAAACTCATGACAGTGCCACGGAAATATGTGTCTTATGCGGAATAAATTAAAAAGTGAGGTACAAGTAGCGCTACGTCCAATTTTATTTTGCCTATATTTTTTACATTTAAGAGTTTCTCGGGTGAAACAGATTGCCATTTGGTTCGAATTTCGACATAGAATACAACGGGAAAAATGATCTCACGTTAAAACAAATAATTGAAGCTTGAAACATAAAAACGTTGTTTCCCGAAAATATTGAATTGTGGATCGCTTTTTGTAATTGGACACCTCATATCATTCAACACTTTGTTATACTGTGAAGAGCTTAGTCCTAAATTCGAACACCGGACGATTTATGATAGTAAATCTATCGAAATGCCCGAAGAAGAATTTGTCATCCGGTTTCATTTCTATTCAGTCATAATTATATTAGTTGAAGAAATGTTTACGCCCATACTGTATACGTACTGACAATGTCATCCCGTAAGGACCTATAGAGATATAGAATTGCAAATGAAATATCTATTTTCCATAGTGTCAAATTATAGCAAACTCGGTAAGGAGCTGACTTCAATAATAAATTCTGCATATCCGTTTTTCACTTAGTCAGTCATCCATTGACATAAATGCCAGATAATAGCTGACTCGATTATTTCAATAAAAATAATATTATTTTGATTGTATAAATAGCGAATAATAATTCATCGGAAATGTCACTCGAATCTAAGTAATTGGTCCGTTACTATCTCAGTCTATGTACTGTCAGTTTATTTATATTATTGTACCGATTGTACCCTTGTACGTATGAAACCATAAATAAACTCTCACTCCTGCATCCATCTTTGACTTATACACCATCATCCTCAACACCATGACCTACAACACGTCGACGACTCTCACAGTGGTAACTCACATCAAACCCCATAGATATAATTCCATGGAACCCTAAAGAGGCTGGATTCATTATCTGGCAGGTTCATAGAAATAATATGAGCAACGTTGACTACGATACAGCAATTTTCTAGTTAAAAATGTAATTATACGTTCTTAAAAATAATAATCAAATTTTGTTTCACACCGCAATGTGTTAAGACAGTTTTTTTTTTGTCGCGAATGAGTCACATGATCCGATCTGTTGCCGATTAGCTGCAGCGAGATGCTCTATGTCTATTTTAAGATGAGCGCATTTTTAGCGCTCGCACAACGCTCTTGTTTTAAAATTTCTACAATAGACAGAGGTTGCGCGGATACGAAACCAGTACAGACTACAAACTTATCTGGAAAATGGACAAAAATAGAACTACGAACTGCCATAGGACACCATATTGAAAAACGTCATTTGAATGTCAGATTTGGCTAGTAGTTTTCGACAGTGGCTCCCCAATTCATTATCCAGATAAGTTTGTAGGTCTTTAAATAACACGTTTTATTTTTTTCGTCCGCCCATTTTTTTGCAGTGCGGCTCAGGTCTTATAATGTAATGTAAAAGTTATAATGTAATTCATATACTATTTATTCTCAGAAAATAAATCTCGCCTATTTTTATCATTCAAAGTACATAAACAACATACGTCGCGATTCATCCTTCATGAAACTGAGCAAGAGGGAGTAAGTAAAGCTCGCTCACCCCACCTTCGGGGCAGTGACGTCCCTAGACAAAATGCCGCCACATTTTTTATACTTACAGTACTTTTTATCATCCTTTCATGACTCCAATATGTAAGAAATGTGTTGTATGGATACATTACTAACAATACCACTAATTAATCTAATTTAAATGCAATTTCTGCTTCAATAGACAATATTGCGAATCTACGATTTCAGATAGATACATTTAAAAATACGCCTGACAACTTCCAAAACGAGTAACTAGCAAGCATATTTGGATAAATAGTATGTATCTATCTACAATTCAAATATTATTTGCAAATCTACACGTGTCATTTCTGTTTACTATGGACGTGACTTCCAAGGACAACGGAAGTAAACAAGACATCGCGAACCCGACAAAAAAAATAAAGTCCTTTTAAAACTTTTATAGTCAGTAATAATTAATACATTTTTTTGTTTCCAACCAGTAAGCTGAATTATTTAATGGAAATATATTTCCATTATTACTAAGTTTAGGTAGCTATTTCTATGTATAAATAATGACTCTCCTCGATTTGCCGCCCTTCTGGTAATTGCCGCCCCCAAGCGACGCTCAATATGTCTACCCCATAGACCCACGGGACGTCACTGCTTCGGGGTGATAGTACAATGAACACGGTAATATTTATTGTTTTTATTTTAAAGGTTGTTTTTGAACCACTCTCAATTAATATATAATAACGTTTAAATATGTGACATTGCACATGTAGATCGCGGTGTATTTATTTATATACGTGATATTTTATATATAATTCACCATATACGATTATTATCTCATGTGACGGCAACTAAACGTGCACGATATGAATAATACCTACCGTAATCCATGTGTGATAAATTGATTCTCGGACAGGCGAGCTGGTCAAGTCCAAAAAAAGAAATAAATAAATAATAATTGTATTTTTTGTCTGTTACTATCTTTATCTCCCATCAATCTTTTTTCATAGCGCGGCGGCCGTTGCGAGACATTTTATTTATATTCAAATGGTATAAATAACATGTCATTGATTTTATGCAACTTAAAAGTGATAACTTAGTAATTTATTATTTACTTATTTGAATTTCATTAGTTGTCAACTAGAGGCGGTTACTTGTACGAAAGTTTTTAACTGTATAATTGTTATTGAAATCCAAAGTATGGTTTTCTTTAACGCTGATTACTCTATCGATCCGTTAGAAGATTTAAAAAGGAGACACAAAACATTTCATCCCAGGGTCACCCCCCCCCCCCCCCGAATTTGACCAATTTGGTGAGGTTTCCTCTGGATACCTATTGAGGTTGGAACCATTTTCGGGCGGACACATAGTAGTATGGCAGGGTCGATTGCGAACGGATCAATTTCTAGTACGTAAGAACATTTTATTGCCACCCTTTGACAACTTAATTAACACTCATCATTTTTAAATAAGAATCATTCTTACTTAATATTTAAGGCTAATAATAATCAGTAAATGAACATTTTCCCTTCTCAAACTCTACCGGAAGTGATACGATTATTAAATTATAGCAAAATCTTTAAAATATGCATAGATATTTCTCACGAATTAAGTAGATTTTATTTTATCATGGCCGATCCTTATAGGATCATATTGTATTGAATACAGACTTTGTTTTTTACGAGAAATGGATGTCAGCCACTTGCTCAACCTATTAGGTCCATGCCCTGACGACACTAATATTATAATTTGGATTAAAGTTTGTCACATTGGTAATATTTGAGAACATTTAGGTAAGTTTAGTATATCTTGCGTAATATCTCCTGACCGTCTTTAAGTCGTACACTGAGATAAGCTTCAAAGCTTTAATTCATGGCAGACCCAGGATTCGAACCTGAGACCCACGGCGTGATAGTCCAACGCTTAAGCCGCGCGGCCACCGTGGGTGTTAATGGGTGAAAATATTACTTTAACAATAAAAAAAAATCTCTGCAACTAACATCAATCCAGCTTGTAGCAGTACAACATAGCCTTTCAAACTTGTACACAAAAAATAAACCACAAATATTATTATAATAATAATTATATTTGGTTACAAGATGTGATTCTAGGAAAAAGGTACATTTATATTTTTAGTATATAGTTAAATTGTAGGATTTTTATTTATTTTTCATAGTAGGTATAGCTTTATGAAATTTCGTTAAGTATATACATTTAACTCAGTGCGGAATGTATCACGACTTTATTCTGTTAACACTAAATACCTACTGCATGCTGCTGATACTGCAGACTCCTATCCATGGCTCCCACATTCTGAAACGGGACCCCAGATCTGGACGTTTGGCGGGTCCCCTTCCTATCGCTGAGGTTAAGGGCTGTATGATGTTTTACACTAGTCTTCCTTAAATGGTATTCCGCGAAACCCCTCATCAGCATTGGGCATCATATTATGAAGTAAGTACAGAATACATAATCCTTTTTTGTGGTTACATGCGATCCTTCGAGGTAAGCCATTTGTATTAATCAGAACACACACTAAAAATAATTATAAAATAAAATTATACACGTGAATTATCATTTAATTATTTCATAATCTGAAATTTCATCGCGTCAATAGCACCGCAGGCGACTTTTTTTGAAAAATATTAGTGCAAATTTCGCTTATCTCATTTAACTGTTCGACCAACCACGCAGGCCCCAGGCTAGAGTCATATCAGCCCCTCCATGTGGGGGCCATGCTCATATCACATCCAACTCGATAATACTAAGTTTTGACGCATGCAATGCAGCAATGCGGTGGCCATTTGATATAATTAGCATGCTATTGAAATGTGGTAATTAAATATTAATTAAAACGTCCGCAGCGAATGGGTTGAGAGTCTTAGTCTAGCTTACCTTTTCTTCACGTCTACTGGGTATATATGGTGGAGCCGAATAATTCTGGCATAACCTGGAAGAATCAGTGGTAGGTTCATGGACTTGAGACAACCTTGAGGCCCTAGACATTGACTGATTTTAAGGCATATAATTAAATAAAAAAAATCTAAGCTTTTACTACCAACTTACCTAGTAAAAATAGCAATATAATATATATCTCTCTTTCTATCTAGTTATTATTGCAGACGTCAGTAGCGGCTAATAATAATATTATTGGTTGACGAGGCCCCATTTAAATAAATCTTCGTACTGTGGAAGATGTAAGAAGTATGGTGGGCAACAAGGATTCTTGAAAGTCGTGTCCATAATATGCTCTGAATGAGGAGCAGATGTTAAAGAGGAAAAAGAAATCTTATTTATGACAAACTGAAGAAGCTATGCCAAAGAAATCGTAAAAAAATAATTCATTCAAAGAATTTCCTTTTCGCCATTTTGTATTCCAAGTTGGTGGTTGTATTCTTAAAGTGGGGCCACACCGGCAACAAGTCGCGCGACAAATCGTTAAATTTTACGATAATTATCATGCTTATCGTAAAATTTAACGAGTTGTCGCGCGACTTGTTTTCGGTGTGGCCCCACTTTTATATCTATATATTATAATAAAATAACTAAATAATTGCAATTATTTAGTTATTTTATAAAAAAAGAGTACCAAACTTAGTAAGATTATGTCGACCACAAAATTCACTCGAGACAATAAAATTGTCATAACCAGCTTTGACAGCTAGCTACCCACGAACACAGATTTTAAAAAGAGAATTTTTAAATTGAAAAATTAATCTGAAATTAAATTTAAATCACTCTGTAAAATTGGTCATAATTTATAGACTTGCGCTCAAATTTCATTGAGACATAACACTTTAAAAAAATATATAATAATACGACATTGTTAACTCTATTAGTTAAAATAATATTTTGTTCCAGTACCTCTGTATTATTTTTGTGAGTGACAAGTGAGACAATGTTTGGCTACCTCATTTGATTTTTTTTCCAGCGACTAAGAAATATTATACCCACCAATTAAGATTATAATCAAAAATAGCCCAGAAATACTTCGCTAAGCGGTTCGACAGTTAATTTATTATTAATCCAAAGCAGAAATATTTTTCATAATAATTACCTACCTACCTAGTTAAATTCAAAATATTTATTATATATTATTAATTATATTATCATACTTGAAAGTAAATTTGACAGTATAGAAAATATTCTGAATTACTCTTAAGATAGACATCGTGTTTTATTATAAAATCAGTCTAAATTCTAAAGAGACAGGAAAACAGCTGGAACTGTGCCCAGGACTTTTCGCTAATGGGGTAAAAATACCATTTTGTTTACCTAGCTAGTTTCTCGCATTACAAGGATTTGAGGTGATTGCAGTGGCGGCTCTAGTATCTTTTAGTAAGTGGGGTCAGATGGCATGAACTATCTATAAGTACCTACCTAATCAATATTAATCAAAGCGTAGAAAACATATCTTTTGTAGCTATTACTTCATCTTCATATGCCTCCTGTGTTCGAAAGAATCTTATTGCTACAAGGAAAACAAAATAGTCTTTTCATGGATACACTCGCCGTCAACCATGTTTTTTTGGTAAACCGTTCGGAGTTAAATGCTTTTTTTTTATTTTGATTAGTTCATACACAACAACTAAATCACTAGGTTGGTAAGGATCTAATCGTTTCACTTCTAGATTGTCTTTAAATATCAATGTACTGAACTTATATTTCAATAAATAAACCTCCTCATTCATCATAATACCTAATATTATTTATCAAAATTATTTTACTAACGTGAAATTCAACTATCCACAACTAGTACTTTACAATTAATATTTAGGTAATACAAATTAATATTGATTAGCACATACCTTTTGGGTATGTAAAAGGATGAAATAGCACATACCTTTTGTTATAATCATTCAAGATATTGTAAATAATTATTATAGTATGTATTAACAAATTAATATAATTTAAAACTTCAGGAGATAGATAACATGTTTGATCACTTAATGGCAAACTAACTAATAAACTTAACCGGCGGGTCATGGGACATAAATTTACGGTCGACCGACAAGATAACTTCATAATATATTATAATAATAATACGCCCACTTTTACTTACTCACACTTATGCAGGACCAGGTATTTGCTACGGTCTCCCCGGTCCAGCATCGGTACTTGTGGGTAAAATGTGCATCGCACGATAATCGCACGTGGAAAGCGGCCTACAGACTTTATTATTCAGCTTCATTAAGAATTTTGAGAATCATAACTGGCAATCGCATATAGCATCTCATAATATAAACATTGCTTTGATTTTAAAGGGGCCACCTAACTTGGACCCCAAAAGTATCGTTGTATATGTACTATGTAGATAAAGCCAAAACTCACATAGAGCGTTAGGGTTGGGCCAAAAAACAAGAATTAAGGAGGAAAACGGTACAAATAAAATATATACTTACTTAATTAATTTATACAAAATCAATATATTGTGGTAGGCACGTATAACATGAATATTCAATTGAATATTGACTACAGAATGATGAGGGGACCGGGGTCTGTCCCTTTTGTAACTTAAAGAAGAGCCGCCCCTGGGTGATTGGGACCATACCTAAATAAGATTTGATATAAATAAAAAGGATGTTAAGTTATACACTGTTTTTTAAAATAGATGAATTAGTCATAAATCTTCTCATGGCATTATAGAAAACGTAATAAACTAAATTGTAATAATAAATATGACCATAAAATGATAAGGAATAATAAAATGGGATCCTTTAAAAAAAATCACATTTTAAAACATTTTTTTTAAAATTAAGTAGTGTACCTAAGTTAATCTTTGGCTTAAAATAAAAAATATTTATCTTTTTATTAGGTAAGTTTTCAGATACATATTTATTGATTAATATAGTTTAAATTATAAATTATCAAAAAAATGTCTCAAATTGCAACTTCGTAGTTTTCTGCTAGGTGCCTCTGGTAGGTAGAGGATTCGCCTTAAATGGATGATGGCTATCCTTTTTTATAATTGATCACATACTATAATGTTTAATATTATTATAATTTAGCACCTGTGAATAAAAACTATAACTATTTTATCAATACACTTTGTGCACCGCAGAAAACTGTAAGTTTTTAAATAAAATTTCATTCAAACAAAAATATAAAGAATAATAGGTACAGTTTTTTGCTGAAATAACAATACAACACAATGCAATTATTAAAGGTTATTGCTGGCATGCACAACACTGTGATCTACTAGCTAGTATCAAAACTGTCAGTAATGTATCACACTCTCCCATTTTCATTATTCATCAACGTATTATATTTTTCTGGGCTTATGGTACAAATGATAACAGTCATAATGTGGATAGTTGGAAAGCTGTAGAAAACTTATTATATATTATAAATTAATATATAAGTATTTGAAATTATATGCTTCCCTTCGTCGTTGGCCAGTGCCTGCATTTCCTTTACCATCTGTTATTTCTAAAATATATCTCTAGGAACTTTTGCAGTTCTTTGGCTACACAGCCAGAAGTGAAAATTTTCGATAGATTTATCGTTAGTGGAATTATCGACGGTTCCAATAATCTCTATCTTGCAAATTTGTTAGGTGTTTTATATGACACGTTGCTCTATAGTGGCATTTAGCAGGACCAGATGGATATCAAGATACTTGAATCATATTGGATATAGGTACATACTGCTCACTACCTTCCAATGTACGAGATTATATTATTTTCATAAAAAAAAAAAAATTGTCGACCATGTCCGATCCTAATAGGATCATATTATGGGCATCCACAGAGAAGAGGTTTGTATTAACAGATTTTGTTTTTTACGAGAAATGGATGTCAACCACTTGTTAAACCTATTAGGTCCATACCCTGACTCATACACAAATTGAAAAACAATATGTGTACTTGCCAGACCCAGGATTCGAACCTGAGACCCACGGCGTGATAGTCCAACGCTTAAGCCGTGCGGCCACCGTGGGTAATAAAAAAATAAAAGAATATAATAAGTAATAATATTTAAAATAGATACATATTATTTTTGTAAAATTACAATACTGCCATTCTAAGTAAAAAGACATTGTTTTAGGTTTTAGTAAAACGAAAACCCAAATTTTAAACTACCCTTTCTCTAAAATTATTATATTATTTTGACATAATCTCTAAAAAGACAGTGTACTGTGTAGCAGGGCAGAATAAACCTTAAGGCCCACTGACAGTAGAGTAGTTAAACAGTAGTTTAGTAGATAGTAGAAGCGAAACGATCAAACAACAACACCCAAGCTTTGAGAAAACCACATATTATTATGTAAATATATTATATCGAGCCCAGACTCGGAGAATGAGAACCCAGTGCCATACGCACAGGAACTACGAGGGTAACCGTATTATAATACAGAGTTCATATAAATCCCTTTAGTATAATAGTTGTTCAGCCCTTTTGGTAAAACAGACTATTTGCAACCATTGGGCGTTGGATCATATTTGAATCCAAAACAGTTTATGCAACACGGGGGGTGGGTTATAAAATAAAAATTATCACAAAATTGTAAAATATATTTTATTTATTATGTAGATATAATAAAACATTATTATATTTGGACCAAGCCCTTTCATCATATTTTTTTAATAGCTAGTGTAAACAAGACAAAGTAGTTTTAATACGTTGTACCTGTCAGTAATTAAGTTGTATTTCTATGAATAAAAAATGATTTTAATCAGTCATATTTAATAAATAATATATAGAATTTTCGTGTCTGTGAGTTGATTACAAAATGTTTTCGTTGATTAGTCCAAAAGATCGCTTATTGCTTGTCGGAATAATTAAAAATACAAGAAAAATCATGTGTGAACAGGCAGTCGATGTAGAGGAATTTGTGATTTATACGACCTTATCTGCGGTTCTCAATTTGATAATAATATTATATTATTAGAGGTTATAACATCACTTTAATATTAATAGTGCAATACAACTTAATCAACTAATTAAATTAATCATGACCTTTAATACTGGTACCACATAGGTGACGTCATTGACATCACGCGGGGGTCGGCAGAGTATGCGCTGCTTAGGTGAGCAATATTACAATCTTAATGTGGAGAGTAACATTTATGGAAAAACTTGCAATTTAACACATTTTTCGGACAAATTTTAGACTATTGTCTATAATTCATAGTTTTAACGTACCTATGTACATATATTGTTTCTAATTTAAAAAAAAAACACAGATTTTTCTATAAAATATGAATGAATATACTTTAAAATACTTTTTATTTATATCATTTAGAGCTTTGGAAACATGCATTACCGCATCAAAGCTATATTCGATTAAATATTTTAAAAATCAAGTTATACACATTTTTATTTCATCCAATATCGATTTTTTTTAATTAAAAAAGAATACCTACGTTAAACCAACGAAATTTTCCAATGCGACCACACCCGACGGGACTTGAATCTGTATCTGATGGATTCGCGCCAGTATGCTTTTCCAATAATTAAGCTACGGGCATCTTACCAAATTACGACGATTTAAACTAGTAGTTGTTACATGAAATACTCATCGAATTGCGTTATAATGTTGGCTATCGGTTTTAGTATATTTAATTAAGGTAGATATCAATCAATTCCTTAATTACTAACCGACGTTGCGGATTACTCCATTATTTAGTTTTTGTAACGTACTTAACTCATTCCCTGACTAGATAATGATTTTTTAATTACCACCTTTAAAATGCACGTTAATTACATCGATCGGCCGACTGGTCATTACGCGTCAGGTGCGTCTTCAGCGTCCAAAGTATTAAACATGCTTATAATTATAATAAGCTATTTTTTTATTCAGCAAATAAGACACAAGATTTGAGAATGTAACATTATATAATAATTATAATGCTGCCAAAAGTTGGTAAGTCTCGAAATTATGTTATGGAGTAATTGCAATTTGAAAGTTTGTGCATGCCCTCTAAAATCAGGCATTATACTCATTTCTTTGTGCTGTATGTGCATATTCTATACATCGTATGACCGTGAATTAATTTTCTAGCATACATATTTATATAATATAGACATATAATCCATTGTTAACTCTAAATATGTACCAGGTACCAAAATTATCGACTTACTTTTGGCAGCAACTCCACATGATATTGTTTTTTTTTTTCTACAAAATGATTTTGTCTAGTGTGTATATGCGTGAGATGTTTTCAAATTACGTATTTTCTTGAATTTCATTCAACCCACAGTTCGTCAAGCGCTGTTCCGCGAGCAGGTAATTATGAAACATTGGAGCCTCGTCTAAAAAAGGGGGTGGCGAACATTCATTTTACATCTCTCCGATTGAGATTCCCGCTCTGCTACTAACACGTGTAATTAATCATTTTGTAAATTATTACATTTCTGCACGCACACATTTTAAAACCTAAGTGCGATGCCAATAAATGGTTGTCTGAAGTAAAATTACTATTTCGTCATTACTAACAACTACGCTTCTACAGCTTTGCAGTCATTAAAAATGTTTGTTTGAGGGTATCGTTTATCTTTTGAATCGGGTCTATTTTGAGTACATTATAATTGTCTGTCCATCCAGGGCTCGAAATTGATCGAAGCGCCGTTCCGGTTCATGAAATCCCCAAAATTATCGTTCTGTCTCGTGGAAAAAAACAAGTTGACCATCTGAGCTAGATTTGCCGTATAACAAAAACCTTACATACTCATTTGTATTAAATATACATAAAATTAGGTAACTATGGTAATATTTTCTGAAATTTACAGTACGTAAAATTTTCCATTTTAAGCGCTGTGTCTATCTCATAATAATATTATGTCAAACCCTCTAAAAATAGCGCTGCTTAAGTATCAATGGCGTGCGGTGTCTTTTGAGATTGGGCATGCTCTTAAAAAGCATAATAATTAAGCCTACATATTATATTGAAATTACAAGAGATATCTTGAGATAACGATGACATTTTTTGTCACATCGGATATTACAGTTTTGAAATACATTATTTCTATTGACTAACCAATTACATATTTATACAACAAATGAATTTATTAACGTTATCACTTAAATTATACGTTAACAGAGCAATAATAGAATACTGTTTGTAGAGCATGAAAAATATAATATCAAATAAAAAGTCCCACATCACAGTAAATGTTCTATCATAGAGAGCAGTGCCAGGCATTTAGAATGTCATTGAATTTTTATTGGTTTTGTGGATATTAACATCTTGACATATCTAAGGCATGCACCAGATCCACGACATATATGTACCGCACGCCACTGTTAAGTAATTACATCACTATAAATAATTGTACAAATAGTAGGTATTTTTCTCCACACTCAAGAATTATCTACTTACAAGTGCCTACTTACATCCACGCCAAGAAGGTAATGCACCTCCGTTATTTTTGTGTTCAATGGGCTCCCTATAATACACATTTAGGTATTCCCTAGTTTCTACCAATTTATTCTTCATAATTTTTGCTAGAATTCGTATAAAACAAAAGTTGACGACCATTGACTTTAAATGTAATGTAATAATAAAATAATAACTCTCATTTTTCATCCCTGCACATATACATACAATGACTTAAAAAGGTCCTTGCAAAACTTAACGACAACACAATGCTAATTTCATTGTGATATAAATGTGCATGTTCTATAATTATATCGTAGGACCTATAATTCTCTTCTAGCATACATATTTATAATAATATACTCATAGACACACAATCCGTTGTCAACTCTAAATACCCAAATTATCGACTTACCAACTTTTGGCAGCAACGTCTTGGGGTTACTGCCAAAAGTTGGTAAGTCTTGAAATCATGTTATGGAGTAATAATTGCAATTTGAAAGTTTCACATGCCCTCTAAAATCAGGCATAATGCTAATTTCTTTGTGCTTTGTGCATGTTCTATATTAATCTATATTATATCGAATACTCTTTTGATCATTTTCAAGCGTACATATTAATAAGAGACACATAATCCGTTGTTAACTCGAAATACTTAAAGTATCAACTTACCAACTTTATACGATTATATTGTAATGAGATCTGAGTAGGAAAAATACACAATTTGTGACTCAGGGTGCAAATTATTACAAATTCGCAAGGTTCAATTACAATTGCAGAAGTCTAGGACAATTATTGGACAATTGTCATCTTACCACCAATAAGGATTAATTCAATAATTGCAATCAAATGTTGTGCAAAAATATCATAGTTTCTTTAATAAATCCTCAATTATATATTATTGGAACTTGCGCAATCAATGATTTCCTATGCGCTATATAAACATCCCGAGTAACATGGGCATAGAAAAATAATTTAATATTCTGCAATATTTATTTAAAAAATAAACATGTCCATTTCTAAATAAATTAGTATCGATAATGAAAAAAAATAGCGCAGATGTTTAGTCATACTAATAAAATATTAATAAAACGTATTCGAAATGATATTATTTAGATTTTAATATATTCAAAAGGTGATCCACATTAAGAGTTGAACTTGTTTCAGCCTAATATCCAATTTATGGTACGTTTTCTGTCAAACGGCATATCAACCCATTAGCGGCATTACCGCTAAGTATTAGAAAATAATAATCAATTTAATTTATTTTGTTTTTTTGACAATTGTAGGTGTAAAATGCTCGAGCACAATTTGTCTGATTGCTTACTTGCCATAGTAGTAATTTCAAAATAATTTACGCGGACATAATTGATTAGGTACGCGCAAAAACGTAAATGGCAATGTAAATGACTCATCGCTCGTATGTCAAATAAATAATTTTGTAATAGACAGATATATAAGTATATGTTGTAAAAAAAACTAATTTCGTTTACAGTTAATCCTAATTGGAAGGTCATCAATGCCATCTTGATTAAAATTAATGGTAATATATTATTTACGTTGTTTTTCCCTAACATTGATTTTTTAATGTTTAAATAATATTTAAGCTCGCACTCCCCGTCTCCCAAACCTCCTTCAAATCATCGCACCTACTGTAGTAGTAATCTAAAAAAATTGATGAATAACCGAAATACACCGAAATACGACAAGCCGTTATCAAATCTCACACTGCAAATAAAATGTTTTATTTTTATAAACCTTATTTTATTATTTATTATTATTCTTATTTTGTAAATCTAATATATAAAAATCAATATTTGTTTGTTTGTTTGTTCATATTTTATGCGCTGCCATACCGTTCATCCGATTGCGATAAAACTTTGTCTACTTATTGCTTGCACTTGCGCAAAGGTTATAAGCTATATCTTATATATAAAAATGAATGTCTGTCTGTCTGTCTGTCCCGTATGTGTTCCTATACCGTTCGTCCGATTGCTATGAAAATTTGGTGAGTTGTTGTGACTTCCATCTTCTTCTTTTTCATTCTATCTTCTTTTATTCGTATGGTATTTTGTAAATCTAATATATAAAAATCAATATTTGTTTGTTTGTTTGTTCATATTTTATGCGCTGCCATACCGTTCATCCGATTGCGATAAAACTTTGTCTACTTATTGCTTGCACTTGCGCAAAGGTTATAAGCTATATCTTATATATAAAAATGAATGTCTGTCTGTCTGTCTGTCCCGTATGTATTCCTATACCGTTCGTCCGATTGCTATGAAAATTTGGTGAGTTGTTGTGACTTTCATCTTCTTCTTTTTCATTCTATCTTCTTTTATTCGTATGGTTCCTATACTATTTATCCGATTGCGATGAAACTTTCATCAGTTGTTGTGCGCACACCCGCAAAGGTTTCTGAATTAGAAAAATCATCTTCTTCTTCTATTTGTATGCGTTCCTATACCATTCATCTGATTGCGATGAAACTTTTGTCAGTTGTTGTGCGCACACCCGCGAAGGTTTCTAAATTAGTAATATATAAAATAAAAAGTTTGTTTGTTCCATCCAATTTTGAATTTTTTACTACATGTTAATACTATTAATAACGTTTGCATATTTTGGATTCGATTTTAATTTAGTGTTCTTTTGTTTGACCTTTACTCATATTAGAATTATTTTCATATTGCCATATTGTACTACACAGATATTTTAATATTAAAAAGATAATTACTTATTATTATTTTTTAAATATCTAAGATAAATGTATCCACGAAGCGACCCTGTGCGAAGCCGGGTACTTCAGCTTGTAACTAAATAAAACTAATGGTGAAATAAAATGATCCAAAAGTTTTTCATATTTAAATGGACCTCTCATAACGTTTTTCTGTGGGCGCGCATGATGATGATCACAACAATAATTGTCTATGGCTTCTTAACAAGAACGTTTAAGCGCGAATCAAATTGAGGTGCATGTCACGGACTGTCATGTGATGTCACAGTAAGCTGCCGCTACGGGAAGAAATGTGTAAGGATTGTCGTTGTTCTTGGTGTTTAAAATATTATCAGACTGATGCTCCCATCCCGTAGCGCATTTTGAACCTTTAAACGAACATTGCCAGTTATAAAAATCTGCCGGAATAACTAAAACAATAATGAGGTCACCTCACGTTGAACTGCACTGCATCGACACCTGCATGACGTTTTGAACGTTTTTATCATATTCCACATGCCTACACTTTTCGAATGTCACGTCAAAATCACATTTTTTGTTTTTAGCGGTTGGCACTATGTATTTTCGATAAGAATTTTGTCTATTATCTATGGTCTGCAGGTTGAGTTCTGTTCAAAATATTATCTATGGATGTCATGTCGCAAGTATTTTAACGTACGCACACGTAGAAACTGTTGAAATTAATTGAAATTAGCATGAATAAATAATAATAATTCAAATTACTAATACATTATAGTAGGCACTCTTCATCGGTGTCATTTTTCAGTGAATTTACAGGGATGGTAATGGTTCAAAATATTCTGCAAAATGACGAAACCATAGACTAAGCTTGTCGCCGCGACAGCGTGACAGTATGCGACATGCACCTCAATTTGGTTCGCGCTTTAGGGTTAAAAACTATTTTATTTTCATATGACAAACAGTCAAAATGTATGGAGGAACTCATAAATAAGTAGACCGTTTCGAAAAATCAGCCACCATATTATTATAAAGCTGTTTTATTATACGTGCGTCCGCACTACAAGTTAATCTGACATTAAACGCGTAATTTATTACGTACAGGCAATTTTTTATTTATTTTTTATACCTCTATTAACACTGCTCCGAACGTTTTGGACCGATTGCAAAATAGACCAGAGCTAGTACCAATATTGAGCAATGAAAAAAAACATTTATAATTTCTTTTTTTTTATTTTAGATTATTTATTATTGATTTATTTTCATGTGACGTGATTATTATCTTAATAATGAACACTTATCTATCATAAAAATTATTAATTGCGACCGAGAATAAATTATTCAGGACTTCGTAATTATAATATGTAAGTATAATAAATATTATATCTAGAGTTTTTTGATTTAGATGTTATCAATGTTTTAAAAAATGCTTAATATCTTGCATAATATTAAACGTTAGACATCGATCAGTAATTAATATGTTTCGTCGCTAGACGTTGACATTATTATTAGCAACTTTTAAAAAAACATAATATTAGATTAACATATTAATTTGAAATCGTTTCAATAATAACTTCTTCGTGGATTCATTTACAATCCGTATATACTGGCAAATATTAATTTTCATGTTCCCACCAATATCACTCATGACTCTACGGTCTTCAAGATACCTCGTCGCAGGACAGATTTTATGTTTCATGATGCTGTGTATCGTGCGATTAACTTATTTGATGGCACCATAAAGGTTGATATATTTTTTATTAACTATATAATGTTTGTGGACGTGTTAAATAGGTTAAATTTATAATTGTATATATTATCATGTTTCTTTAATATTTACATAAACACATGCTGTCTTTTCTACTTTCTTGTCATATTAGTTATTATTTGTAATTCAGATATTTTTATCATTTTGTATTTATTTATGTATTATGGCGCATTGGCCAATCGCTGTAATGCCGTAATACTTTTTTTCTAAATAAATAAATAAAATAAATAAACATTTTTTTAAATATTCACTCTTAGGCTATAGATACATCTAGACGCCACCCGTTGCATTGCTAAATGAAGCTGCGTGCCGTGCGTTTGGTTTGTGGGCGAGCGAACGCATTCGTACACAAATGTTTGAGACTATAGACCATTTCGCTAGTGCTCGCCCAAATTGCTCGCACTAGACACTCAGAATTAAAATATAATTTTCTATTTTTTTACGTTATATAGTATTTTTCAGCGGTCAAAATGCAACCATTAGGTAAAGAGATCCATAATTTAAGTTATTTTAAAGAAACACTAGGTCACTGATATTAAAATATATAATAATATACACATAAATTATCACAAACATGTATCAACTACTTATGAAACGTAATACCATCTTCTTGCTTATCAGTACGGCTACCACATTTTAATACAACACACAGAACCATCTTTTCTACTTAATTAAATAAAAATATTTATCACTGACTTTATGTTTAACGCAAAAATATCAATTTTAGCAACACGCGCTCGCAGTGCAGTTATCGACGCTTAGTTAAGCAACAAACTAAGATTTGGCGGCGACACCACAGCAAATCATCTCACATATCTGTAAACCTTGTTTCTTACTCTAGCGCGTGTCGCAGAGATTATAAGGATGCCGAATACATTCTCACTCGCACTTATGCATCGTTTTTGTTCAGGCCTTGTTTTCACTGTTTTTTTTAATTTGCTACAAATTTTAATTGTAATCTTTCATCTTAATTCTCATTCTAACCAATCGGTGGTTTACAGTGACGCCCCTAGACAAAATGCCGCCCCATTTTTATATAGTATTTTTTATCATCCTTACATGACCCCAATATTTAAGAAATATGTTGTATGGATACATTACTAACAACATATATACCACTAAATCCAATTTGAATGCCATCTCTACTTCAATAAACAATATTGCCAGTCCACGGTTTCAGATACATTTACAATACACCTGACAAATTTCGAAACACGCGTGTTAGGTAAGTACCTACCTATAATTCAAAATATAATTCGCAAATCTGCACGTCGTGTCATTGCTGGTCATCAAGGACGTGAAGTCAAAGGACAACCGAAGTAAACTGGACATCGCGAAACCGACAAAAATAATACAGTCCTGTTAAACCTTTTATGTTAATTCTTAATACATTTGTTTCCAACCAGTGAGCTGGTTTTTTTAATCGAAGGATATATTCGTTATTAGGTACTAAGTGTAGGTACCTATTTCTACATAATATACCTAATGATTCTCCTTGATTTGCCGCCCTTCAAGTGACTGCCGCCCCAAGCGACGCTCAATCTGCCTACCCCCACGGGACGTCACTGGTGGTTTAGATGTGAATCGAGAGAGGTAAATCGTGGAAACTTATTCCAGAAATGGAGATGTATTCCAGAAGTGGATCTGTATTCTAGAATCTAGATTAATGATTAATTTTAAGCAGGGAAAATCAATTACTAATGTTAAATTACTACATAAATATGAGTATAAGATCTCTATAATTTTTTAATTTCTTACTTGAGAAACCCGTCATTATTTCATGGACATTTCCAATTAAACGGACGACACATAAAGCAGATACGTTCAAAATAATGACGTTTTATAACAGCGATTTCCAAACTGGGAAGCGCGAAAAGTTTAACACAATAATTCATGTAGCTACAGGTTTGCAGTTTGCAAACGCATAGTTTATAAAATAGCCGTTAGTTATAAACTACACAAAAAACAGTCATATAAAAGGTTGTTTGCAAACCTCTCTGAAAATATGGAGACTAATTTTATAATACCTCACTTTTTTCTATTCTATTGTGAGGCGCGTTGGCTATCTCGTGAAAAATTAAATAAAAGGGTCAAATCATAATGTTGAGCTGTGAGGCAAATTTGTTTAGGAACGATAACTTTGTTGTTAAACATGCCCATTTAATTGAAATTTTAATAAAAATGAGTGAATAAATCAAAGCAAGGACTACTAATCCATTCACGATTTATTCATAAAAAATTGGAGCTTTGGAAATCAAAATTACAAAAAAAAAATAAGTTTGCCATGTCTCCGCTTTTAAATGATTTCTACGCCAGATAGGTATATTGAAGCAAACAAAAATCTATTTACTGAGTTCTTGGTTAGTTTGATACCACACTTTTCAGATTATGTTATTATGAAAAACAAATGTCGCCTGCGGCGCTGCTTTGGTTCAGAGCTATTAAATATTTTAAACATGTGGTTGAAAGATCCTGGACTGGGGGCCCGCTTCAGGATAGAATCCATTTGTCAATGAACGATGATGAATTCTTCGATGACGTTACATGAAAAACAAATTAATTTAAAAATGAATATAATATAAGTAGTAAAACCTTGTTTATTTTTATATATTTTTTTCATTTTTGTATTAGTAGATTGTTGACTATTTAAAAAGGTGTCAGTATTATTTAATGAAATCGAGGGGGGGGGAGGCGCCAAGATTTTTTTTTTTTAAAGGGAGGCGTAGTTACATAAAGATTGGAAACCACTGTTTTATAATATGAAGAGAATATTCTATAAGTAACGTTTGCAATAACGTTACCTGTCGTACCTGTGTGAGCGATATTAATTATTATAATAAATCGTTATTAAAAGTCTCGCGTTGCAATCGTGCGGTCAATTAAATTTTTCAATTTATTTATTTATTTGTTTTTTTTTTACAGATATTACAAACATATCATTTAAAACGTCCACAAAATAACTTGATCAGAACTCATATTTAAACCACGCGTATGAGGACTGGGTGAAAAATACGCACCATCAAAAAATATACTATTAATTTAATATACTTATATAATTTATAATTAACTATATTTTTTATTCAACGAACATACATAATTTTGAAAAACGCTTTCTGAGAAAATATATTATAACCAATAGAAAAAAAATTGTGTACGTATATAATTATTATTTGAGTGGTTATGTTTATAGCCCGCTTAGATGTTAGTAACAGGGATTTATTGTTCTTTGTGTGATATTGTATTGGTGTTCAATTTGGAGCAATACGCATATTTTTAAGATTACAATTGTATCACTGGTGTGAACTGTTTTGAGGCCCCCTTTTAATTCTTCAGATAAATCGATTGCATCATCGGCGTCTAAATAATCTCAGCTGTATGTATGCATTACGGTTAATTTTATTTTGCACATATAATATGTTATATTATCGTCATCTTACTATTAAAACCTCGTAAATCTGTTTGAGAAGAATGTTGAGGGGAAGGAAAAAACGTAATAAAAACAATATTTTAAACACTTCTCTAATCGATGAATCTGCCAACACTGGTTGTGAAATACGAGGTTTTAATAATTCCAAGTTTGAAACCACGAGACCTACGAGTTTTTAAAATTTGTCGATATGGACAGCATACTAGTCTAGACTCTAGAGCAGTGATTTCCAAACTGGGAGGCGCGGAGTGTTGCAAAGGGAGGTGCGAAAAGTTTAACACAAATGTAGCCACAGATTTTCAGTTTGCAAATGCATAATTTACAAAACGGCCGCTAGTTATAAACTGCATAAAAAGTCCTATAAAAGGGTGTTTGCAAACCTGTCTGAAGATATGGAGACTCATTTTATAATACCTCAGTTCTATACTATTGTGAAGCGTGTCTCGTGAAAAAATGAAATAAAAGGGTCAAATCATAATATTGAAATTTGAGGCAAATTTGTTTAGGAACGATAACTTTGTTGTTAAACTTGTCTATTTGGTTGAAATTTGAAAAAAAATGAGTAAATAAATCAATGCAAGGACCACTAATGCATTCACTGATTTAAAAAGCCGAAGTGAAAACATTCATAAAAAATGGAGCTTTGAAATCAAAATTACAAAAAAATAAGTTCGTCATGTTTCCACTTTTAAATGATTTTTGCGCCAGATATATTGAAGCAAACAAAAATCTATTTACTGAACACTTGGATAGTTTGCAAATGCACTTTTCACATTATTTATTTAAATAAAAGATCTCGATTTTACAAAGTTCGTGTGGATATAGAATCCATGGCCCTCACAAGGGGGTGGGTTAACAGGGCTCAGGCTCGGGGGCCCGGCGAGTGAGATTAACACACATCACAAATTTACTCTAATAGTAAAAAAGTCGCCTGCGGCGCTATCTACTATTAGATATTTTATTTTACACATTTATTATATATAGTAAAATCTTGTTTATTTTTATATTTTTTATTCATTTTTATATTAGTACATTTTTGACTATTTAAAAAGATGTCTGTATTATTAGTTCATGAAATAAAGAGGGGGGGAGGCGCCAGGATTAGATTTTTTTTAAAGGGAGGCGTAGTAACATAAAGTTTGGAAACCACTGCTCTAGAGAACAGAGGTTTTGATATGATTTAAAATGTTTTTTTGTTCAAATTTTGTCGAGCAAACTTCATTTTTCCATAATATCGGACTTACGAGGTCTTAATAGTTAGGTGACGTTATACGTCTTTTATAATACGGTTTGGCCGATTTGAAAAAGTTACCTTTGTTGACAGTATTGTTTGACTCTTTGAGTCATCGACGTTTATTCAATTCAGAAAACACTCAAAAAACCAAGTCAATATTTAACCCTCTTCAAACTTCGCAGTAACAATGTGCACAATAAATAATACAGAAGCACGGATTCAACGAGATACGCGGCGGTAAAAAGCGGAAGACTGGACATCGGGCCAAAGTAGCGATCGGGGAGCCATCAGACATCGGAGGCATCGAACGGGAACCGAAAAGGTAGCCTTACCTTTGTCAAGTCCATCACTGTCAATGCTCAGCTGACAGAAGGCTGTTCTCAGGACAGAGGCGTGGGAGGGCAGTAATAACAGAGAGGCGCCAAGAAAGATTAATTATTAAATAAAAATAATAAAAACAAAGTGGATTGGATTCTTTTATTGAATCTATCAGTAAATTTACCATATTCAACAATAACTTTTATAATAGCTACTTTGTATTGTCGACTTTTACGGTTAGAATACACGGCGATGCAAATTTCCACGTTTGCGCCGTGTTAACACGGGTACTAGGTCGGTTTGGTTGTGCTATATGTGTATAAACAATCTAATGCACATCTGGCATAACCAAATCGACCAAAACGAGGAAACTTACAACGCTATAATATGTCTTAAATCTTCTGCAACTTGCAGGACCGTATGTCATTATGATCATAATAAAGTTGACATATTTAATTAATATAAAATCAATCATTTTACAACGTTTTTCTTAGCTCGTATTCTTATTTGTCCGGTACAAATCTTGCAATCGATTTTTAACTAACTTCCCGACTAGCTAGACATTTGAAACTTTTAGAATATATCAGAACACGATGCCAATGCATTCTTTTAATACTTTGAGCCATCTTTAAGTAGAATTGAATTCATTTTCAGTTAATTCTGTTTTGTATGAAAAGAGATTTCGACACCATTATTGGTTGCTAGGAGTCTGGGGTCCTAGCAACTAAATTATTAATATATACGTGCGTTACTATGGAAATCAAAATGACATTTCAGTATTATTTCTATCAAGTACAAATTTTTTTGATCGTTTAAGCTAGTCAAGTCAAGTTTATATGATTCAACAGAAAATTTAAAAACGTTGTATATAAAAAGTTCTTTTTATCTTGTAATTATTTTTAAATAAATTTAATAAAGTTTTTTTATTTTAATGTATTTTCATTATTGTCACTTTCCCTGCATGCGACTTAATAATAGGTAGGTACATGAATTGAATAAAATATATATTATTTTGTTGTTTTTATTTAATAAAACGCAATTTTTTTTTATAGTACTTATTCCACTTTAATAAAATTTAAAATTAAAGTGGAATAAGTACTATAAAAAAAAATTGCGTTTTATTAAATAAAAACAACAATATAATGCAGTTCCGCCATGAATTGACAGTTAACAAAATAAAAAAATATATATATTATACCTATATAATGTAATATTTAATTTATAGTAAGACTGGTTTCACCTATTTATAAGTATCTACCTACATATATCTATGTGCAAACCGATGAAGCGATAAATCTATTGGTGAAAATTTTATATGACGTATATTATTATTAATGTGACCCCAAATGTGGAGCACTGGACTCCCCTCAAAGTATAATACATAGCATTTATATTACGTTAAGATCTATGTAAAAATTATCCCTAGATATACGGAGAGTGAGTGAAAAGCCTTTGCCAGTTTAATAGACAGATAAAAAACACCTAGAGTATATTTAAATATAGAGCCCTATACATAGTGAAATGATTACGTGATATTTAATTTTACCTACTATTTAATTACAAACCCTCCCGCCACGTACGCAACTGCATGCACTGTCACGCGGTAAAGGCTCTACGAGAAACAAAAAAGTGTATCGGCTGAACCCAAAGAGCTGTCTCCCTTATATGGTGAAACTGAAGATTTAATGTCTTGCTCCCGACTACACATAGCTCGGACCAGAGCTGGACATCATTGAAGGTCCAGTGATTTTATCAAGACCTCATAATTGTATTTATCTAATGGTGAGAAATATACATATATATATATTAATATGTATTTTAGAGCCAGAAATTTATTTAGGTATCAAAGGTCCAAAGCAGAAAATGTATATGATGATTTATTTGTGGGACAAAGCCTGGACTTAGCGTATATTGTTTCTTATCAGAATGCGGTGTAAAGCGTTTCCAAAAAATATTAGGAGTTGACTGTCTATACTCTATACCAGGGCTAGTCAACCTGGTCCCTACCGCCACTGGTGGGCGTTCCAGCTTTCATGGTGAGCGGTAGGGGTTTTAAAAATATTTTCATTATGTTTTCATACAATTCCCCGTGATATTCAGTTTATTGATACCTTTCCTTACCACATATCTTGTGGAATCAGGCTTTAGTTTGTTCGTGAAATCGTTTGTGTCACACAAAAATTGAGCCAGATATCCAGGGAATGGAATAACTGGACGCCAGGACAATTGGACGCCGCACTGTCGTAGACACGTAAACAGAACGTAGATGAGGAATCTATCTACTACTTAGTAGTTTTAATTCATTTTACTCTGAACATAATGTTTTTTATTGCGGATTGAGAGTTACCATGCCTAAGGCTTTATATAAACATAAAAAACTCTTTTTTCGTTGGAACTTAAACATATGCGCAATATATAATAAAATATTTTTTTTAAAGTACCTATAAGTACCTAACGTCTATTTATTTTCGAATTGCGTGGCGTCCAGTTGTCCCGGCGACAAATCGTCTTAGTCCTGATATCCGGTATTTAGTTTCGTAGCATCAGCCTCAGGGACCCCATTAATAAATTAATTAATTAAATGTAATTTCCATCACACTTCATGCTTCTATGTGTGCAAAGTATAAGTAAAAAGATAGATTTAACTATGTACCTACATACAGTAATTTGTTTTATAAAGATTTATTCTGCCTAACTTAGCGAAATTCTGACACAAAGTATTTGATAAGTAATTATGGACATAGTTATGCAGAAAGTAGCCAATCCACAAAAAATAAAAAAATGAGATATGATATAGATCAGATGCGAGCTGGTTTTCTCTACGTTCTGCTGAAAATAGCCAAGCCGCAAACAAATTATTCTTGAAATAAAATACTATTTACAATTTTACACGTTACATACATATTTTTTAATATCATGTTATTGCTAAAGTGCCTACATTCTAATTCTGCATAACTACGTTCTTATTATTATATGCTTTTACGTGCTGTAACTCTTATTTATAAATTTTATAAAGTAAAGTTACTTTCCTACTTTATAAATCACATTACTGTGGAACCGGTGGGCGGTTAGAAAATTTTACTAACAGAGATACGAAAGTTTGCGATAGGTATAAAAAGGTTATATACAAAGGTATATCAAACCATAATCGATAAAAATATTCTTATTTATATCTAAATTTGTGTTCGATTTTATGCCTTTACAATAGATACTTTATAGATAAACGGATAATATGTGGCAGTGTTTAATTGAATTTAGAAAACTAACAAACACTATCTACACATTGTAGTCTTAGTTCAATGAAAACAAATACTTTTAACTGACAAAGTTTAGTATTCATTATTTATGTCGAATCTTAACGGCCTGCCTCCACCCTTCGCCAATGCTATGTACCTACATATAATAATATATTTACCATAGAGTAACAAAAGTAAAGAATATTTACATAAATCTATTTTCTTTATGAGACTTGTGAAGTCAATTAGATGATGTACACACATTTTTATGGTAATAGGTATGTCAAGATACAAATTTTCTTGGTAGACATACAGACCAAAAGCTCTTTTTTCCTATATAATAATTATAATGTTTGATAGCAATATGATCTGTAACGAGAATGCTCGCAGAACCAAACTGCCATGTGCCAAGTGCATTTGCCTGCCTAGATAGTATCTTCAAAGGTGACCTGACCTTCCATTGTATATTAAGTGTAAAGTGTTCAATTTAAATGTGCTATCAACGTTCACATATGCATGTAAAACATGAACTCTTAATGTGAGAGAAATCCAAATATTACGACTTGCGCAAAGAAACTAATGGATAAGGAAGCAGACAAGAGAACGCGATGCGATAGAGGTCACTAAGCAGATGAAATGATAATAGATTGGACATGTTGCGTAGTGAGACTCACCCAATGGGCACTAAATGCTCACAGGGATGCCCTAAAACCCGCTGGATAGGCAAACTCATAAATTTCGGTGGATGTACGTTGTAGCGAAGAACTAAGGACCGAGAAGAGTTGAGGAGGCTAGGGGAGGCCTTCATCTAGCAGTGGATCGCCTGCGGCTAATGATGATGATACCTGTGTATGTTACAATAAGTATTACCTCATAATCATTGCCCCCATAAGGAGGGAGCTAACAGGGATCAAGCCTGGGGACCCGGGCTCAGGGGGGGCAGCGTGGCGGGTCGACCATAAAAATGAGATAAACATACATCACAAATTTGCTCTAATAGTAGAAAAAGTCGCCTACTTTCTTTCAAGAGTATAATCATTTTAAAATGTATGTGCGATGCAATGTTTGATTATTATACCTTATATCAATACTCGACAACTCCATATTTTAATTTTATAAAAGAATACCTATCCTTAATTTTACCTCGAACATCATTTGGGAAACGCTACTGTAAGGCATCATACTGCCTTGAACCTTAGCGATAGGTAGGGGGGCCGCCAAAGATTCTGGCCTGCGTCAGAATATGGGGGCCATGTTTATAATTATTACACTTCTACGTGCTATATAATAGATTCACAATCACCAACAATAATATTGTCTTTTGTTATTCTATGGTATTATCCTCAATAAATTAAATTAATAAATGTTTACTACTATTGCAAGTATGTATATAACATGACTAGATTTATAGCGCCTTTACACATGCATGGATTTACTGGCAGCAATAGTTTTTACTTTAAACTATCGTCACAATAGATGTTTACACGTAAAAGTGCTGACGGTCTTTCCAATCTCATTCTTCAAGAGTAAGTGACAGGTCGTAAAAATCGGTCAACCTCAAAATGAGTCTCTACGCGGTGTAGTTCGTTTTTTTGTCAGCAGGTTCGTCACTATCGTTCTACTGCGCAGGCGTAGATCGAAAAAATCTCAACTGCCGCATGAAAATTCAGAAGTTTCCGAACTTTTTTGATTTATGCATGCAATCTTGCAACTTGCATGACAATGCGTGTTCACACATGCATTTTCTTGTTATGACCACGATAATACGTAGCAGTAAATTCATGCACGTGTAAACGTGGTATTATACTCCGACCATGTCCGATCCTAATAATATCATAATATGGGCCTCCGCCGTGTGGATGTTTGTATTAACGGATTTTTGTTTTTACGAGAAACGGATGTTAGCCACTTGCTCAACCTATTAGGTCCATACTCTGACTCATACACAAATTGAAAAAACAATATATGTATTTGCCAGACCCAGGATTCGAGCCTGGGACCCACGACGCTATAGGCCGACGCTTAATCCGCGCGGCCATTGTGGGTGTCACGTGAACGTGGTATTAGAGCGGAATGCAGAAACATTTGTCATAACTAAAATTTCCTTAGCAGAAAACACTATGCAGAAACATTGTCCTTAGTTAAGATCATTTCTATTGAAAATAATACTAATAGGTAAATTATTTTATAATTGTTAAACGATGACAAAAATATGACAACTGCATTTTATAATTGCAATAACTATAAATACATATTAATATTTAATTATAATACTCTTATGTTTCCGTTATAAGTCATTATACATGATTCCACAGGCACCGCAAGATATTTTTTTAACATGGTAACACTAGCGTCAAGTGTCATTCTTCACCTGGCATTTTGTATTTCTGTGGGCTGGCGTATAAAAGCAAAATAATATTCTGCAAGTACATGCCAAACGAATTAACACTATCAATATCCATATTGAGATACATTGTTAAATGAATTTGAGTGTATGGACTGTTTTATAGACATGCAAATTTATTTTGACAGCAGCTGTCAGTGGTAAATGGTAATACAGAAGGGGGCGTGTTCATAACAAAAGTAGTCTATGGTTAAGGATTCCTTAACTCTATACTCAGGATTGTCTATAGTTAAGTCATGCTTTTCGGCGACTTATCCTTAGGATCGAAATCTTAGATTGTGCATTCCGCTCTTAGGCTACACAAATTTATATTTTATAAAATTTTTCATGAAAAAATACTGGGTATGTTTAGAATAATATTAAAAAAATCTTTCTCAGACCTGATCGATCCATATAGTCCGAGAGAGAATGATAAAAAAGATGTTGAATTACGTATATTACTTATCGACTACACCTGCTCGATATCGTTTAGTAATAAGCAATTAATAATTCTATAAAACTTGCGCAAAAAAAAATCAATAAAAACATATTTCATAACACCTGATATCCCCGATATGCAGAGCACATGTTCTTCTGAATTATTTTTTTATTATTGTATTGCTTCGCTTTTTTATATTTCGATATTATTATTACAATAATATAAATAAACGATTTAAATCACTACTATACATACTAGAGCTAGAGGGTACTCTTGTTTTTATTAAGTTATTATTTTTACTTAAAAACAATATTTGAGGGCTCTGGTTTCATAACTCATAATATCCGTCAATGCTTTTTTTTGGCAAAGTAAAAAAACCGTTTTCTCCGTAGAATTTTAAATTATTAAAAGTGTGATTATTATTGTATTCAATGCATTTGTCGTGTTATGTTATGTCATGTTAAAACTTTTACTAGACATATAAAATAATTTCAATCTAAACATGGAGAATGTTAGTTTTACTGTGAGTCTATGGAGATTATTAGTTTAGAATCGTGCAATAGACGTTTACACCAAAATAGATAAACAAAAACTGTCAGCCATGACAGTTCAATGTGGCAATCTTATTGGCTGGAATGGAGGTTGTTAGTTTACAAAATAATAAGTATTTGGAGAATGTATGTTTTGAAAATAAATAATATTTTCACATTCGTTTCAAATGGGAGTTTGTGTGTTTAGAATCAAAATAAATGTTTCATCATACTTTGAATGGACAGTGTGAAAATTAACAACTTTGCTGCATTCGTAACTCTTTTTTGGTAGGTATATGAGTTTGTGAGTTATGAAACCAAAGCCCTCATTTGTAAGTACAATATTAAAGTACCTACCTACTTTGATCATGTGTAAATTTTTGTTATGCATATTACACAGTCCATTGTGGGATATTAAGTAGGTACCTTACTTAAGATGCCATAAATGGACTATGTATGAAAAAAAATAATATTACGCCTTCATACGTTTCGTTTGACAATTTTACTGTTTTATAAAAATTAACTTTAGCTGCATTGTATAAAGGGTGATTTTTTAAACTGTATACCTACGTCAGGGTCTAGGACGATTCGGCGCCGAGACAACTGGGCGCCACGCAATCAAATGAAATTCGAAAATAAATAGACGTTCGTGAATTATTATATTTACCCTTAAAATATATATTTAATATTAATATTATTCTCAGGTTTTATTAGGTCCCAGGTTCGAATCCTGGGTCTGGCAAATACAGACCGGACATGGTTTAAAAGAAATTTGTATTTAAATTATTATTATTATTTAATACTTGGTGAGAATTTAAATATGCACACGTAAATAACTATTTGATTGTGCACATTATGTTTAAGTTCCAATGAGAAGAGAGTTATTTCATTTTTATATAAAGTCTCAAGCATGATAATTCTCAATCCGCAATAAAAAACATGTTTATAGCAAAACTAATTAAAACTACAGTCTACTTTTTGTATAAAATCGTGAACGTCTATTTATTTCATTTCACATTGCAGCACCCAATTGCCCTGACTCTCAGTTGTTCCATTTCCGTATTGTTCTATTCTGCCATGGCATCTACGGTTAGATAGCCAGATGTTTTTTTGTAAAAATACATAATAATCGTATATTATGTAAATCATACTACAGTGGCACCATGGGCGATTTGCAGGTGTATTGGTGATAATTTTCTGTAATATCTACCTATCTCAATGTTAACAATACCAATGAATCACTTTTGCCGTACCCATGGTATCACTATAGAATAATTTACCTATACCGAATTACTGGAAAATTAGCTGTACCTAAATTGGAATAAGGGTGATTTTTAGGCGCTAATTCCACTAGAAGCAGCGTGGCGTACTGCGAAAAGTGGTGTGATTAACAATGGTAGTACGTAATGTAATACTAGTGAAACAGTAAGGTAGCAGTGGCAATGAAACAATAACATAAATACCTAGGCATTGATAAAATCACATGCTTATTACTATTTTGACCGTATTGAGAATAGAACAGAAAGCCTCCGGATGAGAAACCAGTACCACATTAGCCATCGCTGTGCGCAGAGAAAATTATGCCACACTGCAACCAGTGGGCTTTGCGCCTTCAGATATCTTTGATCTGATACATGTCCAGTAGATATATTATGGGATGATATATCCATTAATTAAACAAACTTGGCGTCACCAAAATGTAGCCCTCACGGTTACATGTAAGTTGTTCATATTATGCAATTCGTCGTGGGACACTTATTCGTGCGCCGCAGTACGTGAAACATGAGTTCGTATAACATTTTATCAAATGACGAGTTCTTCGTTGAACATTTCACCGTGGAATACATTTATACGTATCTTACAAAATGCGGCGATAGTTTGCAAATAGTACTGTTCCAATTAGATTAACCCTAACCTAACCTAACCTAACTTTACCTAACCTAACCTAACCTAACCTAGTAAAGACATCTCATAAAATTCGCCACATGTTGTAGCATACGTACAAATATACTCCATGGTGAAATTTTTAACGAAGAACTCGTCATTTGATTGAATGTTACACGAACTCATGTTTCACGTATTGCGGCGCACGGATAAGTTAGTGTCCTGCGGTGAACTGTTTACGTACAAATTTCCGGATACGAAGTGTCACAGGTGGCTCGCGGGGTGCCACTTAGGTAATACATATTATTATAAACACTTAAATTGTGAATTTACACTTTAAATCCGATAAAATATTGACATTTATATATTATTTTTATCCTTGCATTTTACGTATAAAATAAAGTAGCTGTTGAAACCAATCGGTTATTTTTGACCATGTTTCGTAATAATTGCATTTTAAATTGCTATATTCCGCAGCAAATGGAAAACATCGAAAATTTACTGATCACAAAATTATTATTTTGAAATCTGCCATCGACCATCTTAAAAATGTAACTACTTATTAAAAATTGCACTGTTTCACTTGACTATCGCGAGGCTACAACTCCAATTTCGTTGATAAGTAAAAAAAACGCAGTATTTTCATATGCATTTATTAAAAGTAAAATATATTATAGTAATCATGTTCAGCCGGGATCAAACTTTTGCTAAACGAAGGTACTGGCATAGATTTAGTATGGTCACAATATCGAAGATCGATTCGATATAAGTAACAAAGCTTTCAATATTTAAACATATTTCTTTTTTAATTAAATACACAATATATTTATTTCTTTCTATCAGCTCTACAACCACGACGGCCGCACGGCTTAAACCTCGGCCTATAATGTTGTGGGACCCAGATTCGTATCCTGGGTTTGGCAAGTACACATATTGTTTTTCAAGCCAAAGTATGGATCTAATAGGTTTTGTCAGCCACTTACATCCATTTTTTGTAAAAACAAAATCTGTTAATACAAACATCCACTATGTGGAGGCTCATATGAGCTTATGAAGATCTGAACATGGTCAGAAGAAATAGCTCTATAATCCAGTGTGGGTCTGGACCGCCCCATGAAGAGGCTTATTAGCATATTTTTTACGAGAAATGGATGTTGACAACTTGCTCAGGTCTACGCTTTGGCTCCAAACACACCTTGGAAAAAACATGTGAATTTTCCAGAACTGTAATTATAACCCATTACTCATGACTTTAGAAACGGACACGTCTTAAGCATCTCGGGAGCCTTCATTGAAACCTTAAATTGTACGAAAATCTTTATAATAATATGATCTTCGAAAGAAGGATAAAATATTCATGGTGGTCGTGCGGCTTAAGCGTTGGACTATAACGCCATGGGTCCCAGGTTCGAATCCTGGGTTTGGCAAGTACACATATTGTTTTTCAATTTGTGCCTGTCAGGGTATAGACCTAATAGGTTAAGCAAGTGGCTGACATCCATTTCTCGTAAAAAACAAAATCTGTTAATACAAACCTCTACTCTGTGGAGTCCCATGTGGTCCTATTAGGATCGGACATGGTCGAAAGAAGAAGAATATTTTGGTGAAAGGTAGGTTTTTCACGTAGTAAAATATAAATTATCAAAAAAATGTATTAAATTCTGTCGCAAGTTACCACTGGTGGTATTATTATGTTATGGTATTATAATTGTCGTAACATTGCAAGGGTGGGCGAACGTTTGTGACTTTGTGATGCTACGGTATACGGATACACCAACATAATGGGAGGTAAAAAGAAAAATTATTAGATACACTTGAAATATTTAATGCCTAAGTATTTTTTTCGATAAATTGACATAGGACATTTGGAAACTGTTATCAAATAGTGATCTTACGAAACCGAGACCAATCAAAATATTAAATTTAATAATAAATTTATAGTCTTGGCTACCGCCTGATATTATCAAGTCGATATTAAACGTACGTTTTTTTATCAAGTCCCCCTCCCCCGTTTAATAATGAGTAATAATCTCGATATATTATCGGCTTAAATAGTTCCATCGCACGTAATTACGGCTCGCCTTTGTAAAGTACCAACATGACGGTGTTGCCACTTTCGAAAATAATCGCAAATTAAACGTCCGCCAGCTTATTTATAAACTTATCACCTTGTTTGTCCATTATAAATTTTCCGCCAGAGGTGGTAGCAAAATCGAAAAAATATGCACACTAAATTAATATACAATTACTGTATTGTATTAATCAAAACAAAACAAAATTAAATATATTAAGCGCGCAGATAAGGGGAGAGGTATCGGGGGTAAATCGAAGTTGCTGATGTAGCCCCGATGCTATTGATATCTGTCCTGGAAGGTTGCGTTGTGTGTGCGTGATATGGTGCTTCGGATAGTGAGGAATGATACACACTGGTTGCATTTCTTGGCTTTGTATTGTAGATAATAAGTTTTGACACACACGGCAATATACAGGACTGTCACATCAGTTTTTATGTTGAGTTGATATTATTATGTTTACATTGTAATTTGGAATTTGATTTTAAGTTGAACGTTATGCGAATACTTTGACTGTACCGTTGAAGAGCCGGAATGCAACTAATTTATTGCGTGTCATTTCCTGTTCGTATTATATTATTGTCTGTGCAATACAAATGAGCATAGACAATAATGCGTTCCCCCCCCCTTCCCAGGAACGGAAAAAATACAAATTATTTCGTTCAATAAAATATTACATCTCCTTATTCTTCGTCAGCATTTCATAACTGATTATGGTGACCCAGATGATTTGGCTCTCGAATAACCATCTGAACAGGTTGGTACCACTCCTCTTGAAATTCTACGACATGCAAGGCCTGTGGCCACTGGAAGACGCGTGCCACTCATAAATGTATGCAACTATCTGGGGCATCCAATGTTTAGATGCGCCATGTATAAAAGACAATATAGCGCGGACGATACAAACGGATAATAATTATGATACGACAGCTCGCAATACCTGGTAAGTGAACACCCGTAGTTGTACCTGCAGGTCAGAAATTTATTGCTAGACTCAAAGTTTGGAGTGTCGGAGTATGGGGAATGTACCTGGAAAGTGACGAGAAGTGGTAGTGGGTAATTGCATTAAATTGCATCACACAACCACATATTTTAAAATTTTAATATTGTTTAAGTAAAATTGCGCCGTAGGTGACTTTTTTTACTGTTAAAGCAAATTTGTGATTTGTTTTACCTCACTTTTAGCCCTGTCAGCCCCCTCTTGTGGGGTCCATGGTGTTGTTCAAACTTTGGATTAACAATAACTTTAGCAACCAACTCAATGCAGAATTGCTCCAGATAGAAAGAGATTGTTGGCAAACCCTTTAATTTTAGTGAATACCATCCTCAGTAGTAAAGCAAAAATCATAAAGAGAGATTATGAATGTAATTTTTTTAAAAAGAATGGCGACCTGAAACTCTAAATTTGTTTATATAATTTTTGCATTCCAGATACGGAAATTATATTTGGACAGTCTGTTAACGCTTTCACGGCGATAAATTTAGTTTATGGTTTCGTCATTTTGCAGGACTATTTTGAACGATCACCACCTCTTTAAATTCAATGATGGAGAGTGCCAACTCTAATTTATTAGTATTTTGGATTATTATTCTTTATTCATGCAAATTTCAATTAATTTTAACAGTTTCTAAGTGTGCGTGTACGTTAAAATTACTTGCGATCCATAGATAATATTTTGAACAGAACTCAACCTGTAGACCATAGATTATAGAAAACATTATTATGGAAAATACATAATGCCAATCGCTGAAAACACGCGACATTGACGTGAATCGAAAATGTGTAAGCATATAGAAAATGATAAAAAAAAACGTTCATTGAGTCATGCATGTGTCGATGCAGTGCGTTACAACGTGAGGTGACCTCATTGTTGTTCTGGTGATTTCGGAAGATTTTGCTAACTATGTTCGTTTAAAAGTTTAAAATGTGCTAGGGCAGCTAGGGGATGGGAGCATCAGTCTGATAATATGTTTGACACCAAGAAAAACGACATCACACACTCTTTTCCCGTAGCAGCAGCTTACTGTGATGTCACGTGATGGTACGCGACGTGCATCTCAATATAAGCACAACTTTAGCCTAATAAATCAAGCAGCTTGTCATACCAAGATTATGAAAACTGTAAACAGGTATAAAAGAACCCCCAGTTAAAATTACTATAAAAAACTTATATTAGCTTTTTTAATATCTACCTACCACTCACTACCTACCTGTAAGACTTTTTATATGGAAGTGCAATTAATCTGCAAAAAACAAAACTAAAGAAAACGGGATTTAGCTTGTTATGATTAGGGATTGCAATACCGAATGAATATATCAATACCGGTATTCATCAAAACATATTATAGTAAGAAAAAGAAGTACTTATCAATAAATATAGCTATTAAAATCTATCGAAAACACTATTTTATAGCAACCTAAAGAATCTTCCTTATCGACCTTTATAAATATGTATGGATCGTAATATTTTAGAACTTCTAATTTTTACAGATAATTTTAGATACAGGAAAATCACTCTCAAATTCAACGTTTTTTGGATGCACTATCAATAGTTATAGAATAATAATTAGATATTTTTGCCACGAATGTTTTCTTTTTCGAAATATGTTAATTCATCGCGACAATTCAATAAGTATATTAGAGGGATCTTGTTTTTTTTTTTTATTTAACTTTTGTTGGTTTCAGTCAATATATTTGCGGTTTGGCAGCATCAGTGACGTCCCTAGACAAAATGCCGCCCCTAGGCAGCGTCAAAATGCCGCCCCATTTGTATTTATTAGTATTTTTTATCATTTTTTCATGACTCCAATATCGAAGAATGGATACATTACTAACAAAATATTATATGCCAAACATACAAAATTAAATTTATAAGTACATATTTTCCCCCTTTTTTGACGTCGGTAATACTGTGACTTCTTACATGTAATTTTTGCGATACAAATATTTTGGCATAATTAAATCGATTTCTGCTGACCAAGAACGTCGAAGGGCAACGGAAGTAAACAAGACATCGCAAACCCTACAAAAAAATGCAGTCCTATTAAACCTTATATGTTAATTAATACATTTTATTTCCAACCAGTGAGCTGATTTTTTTAATGGAAAGATATTTTCGTTATTACTAAGTTCAGGTAGCTATTTCTATAACTATACCAAATGATTCTCCTCGATTTGCCGCTCTTCCAGTAACTGCCGCTCCCAAGCGACGCTCAATCTACCTACCCCCACGGGACGTCACTGGGCATCATTAATCTTTACACAAAATTTAATATAAGTACAGTATAGTAGTAAGTAATGAAAAAAAACTTAATTAATTTTCAAAAAACATTAATGTGTATACTTTCTTAATACCAAAAATACCGGTATTTTGGATTTTTGAAAGCGGTATTTCGGTATTGATAAATAATTGAATACCGGTTTTGCAATCCCTAGTTATGATATTAAGCCCGAGACAATAATAATTAATTGCATATAAATCAACAATTATTTTAATCCGATTAACTGAATAATAAGATTAATATGATAAATGTATGCTAAAATATGATGTGTAGACTTGCATAATTATGGTTAAGCCTTTAATTGTACCAGGGATTCTCATCTCTAAAACGGTCTGTATCAAATACGCTCAAAAAACGTTCTCAATGCTGAAAAAAAAAAGTTACCAATACTAAATAATGGTTACATTTTTTCTGCAAATTATTCGCATTGGAGATTGTCACATGCAACAAACCTATCACTAGTATCGCTCGCATCTGTCAAAAACGGAAAGCATTTCAACACAATTGTAGAATCACTCAATCAAGTTAAGCCCTAAAACTTTTTATTTTTATGAATGGATGGTATTTTTATTATTTAGATAGTTACATGTACTGAAACCTATATCCTTCTATAATATATAACTACTATAATAGCTAATGTGAAAGGACAGGCAACGTAAATGATTGGATTGGTATACACAACTGCATATAAGTAATATCTGGACACAAAAATGGATACCTTTTCTAAAAAATATAATATACATCTGACAACAATCTGTAAAAATCACCCTTATTTTAATGTAGGTAAGTACCTACAGTTCATTTTTTAAATAGGTTCATAACATAATATCCTCACCTCAATACTTCAACTAGATAACTTGACTTTAATTTTTTTTAGTTACCTATTGAATATTATACATTTCCTTCTCTACAATATGATACATTAAAATATCAGATAACTTTAAAACCTTAACTATTGTGGTTTGGTTTAGGCAGGGTTTAAGTGAATTTTAAAAACTAACCAGCACCATCTGCAAACTGTATTCATAGTTCAATGAAAACAAATGAGTACGACTGACAAAGTTTAGTGTGCACAATATATGTCGGATCTTAACAGTTTTCCTCCAACCATCGTCACTGGTGTCATACCATGGATTCCAAGTGACAATATTTATATAATATGCGATTTTCATGTTTCTGCAATCAGTGACGTCCCTAGACAAAATGCCGCGCCTAGGCAGCGCGATAATGCCGCCCCATTTTTATACAGTATTTTTTATCATCCTCTTATGACTCCAATATCTAAGAAATGACGTGTTGTATGGATACATTACTAACAAAATATATATCACTAAAACATACAAATTAAATTTAGATATAAAAAGAGAATAAATATAATATAGGTAATTAATTATGTTAGACACTTCATCCATATTCTTCAAATCATCAGAGTCTGAGGATTCGGTTGATGTTTCTGACACATTTGGTTTGTACCAATCAACAATACACAAAATTATTATTTCACACTATTTTTGCATACATGCAAACAAAATAAGTGTAGCTATTTATATGTACTTATACCAAATGGTTCTTGATTTGCCGCCCTTCGAGTAACTGCCGCCCCCAAGTGACGCTCAATCTGCCTTCTCCCAGGGGACGTCACTGTCTGCAATGTATTTCGCAACTGTAATCGGTGCCCCCGTGGGCTGTTACAGTGTTTAAAAAAGTCTTTGGCAGCCAAGTTACGCCAAATGATTCCCCGCTCTAAACGGTTCAATGTGGTACCCACATATTAAATTATTTAATGTGTTCATATATATTATATATGTATATGCGTGAGTACTAACATTTTATAAAAAAGTAATTTAACTATAAAATCATTCGTTATGAGAAAGAGATAGCGATAATAGATATGTATTTTTTTACATATATTTTTTTGAATCATCGCAATCATTACAGCGTGGTTTATACGTGACCGAAACGAATTCAGAGCTTTTTTTATACCGTAACTAAATATTAATAATATGATTTTATAAAATGGTTATGCAGAAGTTGTCAAACTGTGGAAGGAGACTGTAATTATGTGTACGGAAACTTGTACGTATGCAGTTCGCCATATCACACTTCACCGTGAAATGTTGTATTGGAAATATAATATGGCCGTCCAACCTCTTTCGTACAGTACTGACATAAAATTCATGTATAAATTTAATAAAACACGGTTCTTGTTAGTTTACTTTACAGAAATCCAGCAGCAAACACATTTTGAAAATAGCCGATATACTGGATTGTTTGTCAGGTTGGGTTAGATTAGGTTTTCATTCTTTAATTCATGAATTTTGCCAAAATCAGCTAATAAAATTGAATTAATGTTCATATTGAATCTAATAAAATTGGAGACCGTATAGTATACGGTCATCTCTTTCCGATAAGAAAGCTCACGGCGAACTAAGCTACGGCGAAATGTTTTACGTACAAATTTACATGTTCTTCCAGGGCGCTACATCCCGGGGTGGGACTTGGCCTCCTCCACAACCGCTCTCCACTCACTCCGGTCTCTCGCCACACTTCTCCAGTTACCGGGTCTTCCTATATGAAGCCAGTCCACTTCTACGGCGTCAGCCCATCTCCTTCTTGGATGGTCTCTGGGTCTCTTCCGTTGGAGTAGCCACTTCGTCATGATCCTTGGCGCTATAACTTCAAGCATTCTCTCCACATGTCCCGCCCATCATAGTCTTTGGGACTTACAGTATCTTATGATTGTTTGTTGTTCAATTAGCTCTTCCAACTCGTGGTTCATTTTTATTCTGTAGTTCCCATTTTCCAACGTGGGTCCAAAGATTTTTCGGAGTATTTTGCGCTCGAAGACAGCTAATTTATTTTCCTCGTTTTGGGTTAAGCACCAAATCTCACAGCCACAAGTGACCACTGGCCTTATAATTGTTTTTTATATTAGAAGTTTACTTCTTCGTCCTAGAATTTTCAACAATTTACGTAACTATTCACGAATCAAGTCATTCGAGTACGAAGAAAACATGCATATTCCAAGATATTCGCTAGTTTTCTTCGTAGTCTTTGAGAAAAACGATTTTTTATCAAGTTTTATAGTATACCTGGCTTCATTCCTCAACTATCTATTTTCTCGGTTATTTTGAGAAACAAATTCTATATAAAATAATCTGTATAAATGCGATATATACCTACACGCATGGCCCCCATCCTGAAGCGGGCCTCCTACCTTTCGCTAAGGTTAAGGGCAGTGTAATGTTCTACAGTAGTGTCCCCTAAATGGTATCAAACGGAACCCTAGGATTCTACAAGACAAAATTAAGAACATTCCGTGTATTTTTAGCGATTTTTTGTATTGTTAAATAAATCCAATCGAAACATTCAGTCGTGTGCACTCTGCATTATAAATATTAGAAGCACTAAAAGCGACCCCTTTTTGTAATCGCCAAGTATACCCATTTCACCAATTTTATGATTAGTTGAAGAAATTTTTGATTATTTTTTGTTTTGAATTATAAAGAAAAGACCTTTGTACATTAAATTTCATTATTCACTCAAAAACTCAAAAACTTAAAATTTTGAGTTTTTCCCTATAGAAATTGGGTATCTATATACTTTATTAGGTAGCTATGTTAATATTTTCGGAAAATTATCGAGGGCCCAGGTCGTGGAAGGAGGAAAGCAATTGAATACCCGAGAATGAGAACAGGATATAAACCAAAAAGTCTAAAAACGGTTTTTCGGTAATTTCATATTTAAAAAAAACCTCTATCGATGAGTTCGAGAACGAGATATAACGAATTCCTACCTTTACCACAAGATAGCAGTAGTGGTATCAAATTCAGCTAAAAGCCAACTTCACTTAGAATGAGAAAGATATATAAATCATTTATATCTCGTTTTCATTCTAATTCGAACGTCAGTGATATTTTTGTAAGCTGTCAATTCAAAAATGTCTTTTTAATATGTCCAGTGAAAGTGAAGATATTTTCAAGAATATGGAATATAGTGACTCTGAGTACATCTTAGAAAGTGAGGAAGAAGAAATTAGTACTCCTCGTCGCCCTAGGAAGACCAAAAAACAACTGGCGAAAATGTTGAAGATGTTGATCCCCAAAATGAATGAAAAATATTATTGATACTCATATTATGTAACATTTTTACTTATAAGTAATAAAAAAACATTTATGAAAATAAATAAGCCAAAAACCGGAATTAATATTCATTTACTTAGTATTTAAAAATAAAATAATAAAATTGATATTGAAAACATGATAAATACCAAACACAATTTAATTGATAAAAAAATATGTATCTGCAAATATTTAATTATTTTTATTATAACATGTTCAAAACCATTTTAACTATCACTTTATATTCACTTTTTGAATGATGGGATCACACATATTTTTTAAATCAGTTTTCATTCTCAGGTCTTCAATTAGGTATTACAAATGAAAATGATATTATTTTCTAAAGGGGTTCTACTACATAAACATTAGAGAACCGCCGTCATTCTCCTATTAAAATTATTATACATCTGTGCAATTGCGTCCACGAATAATATTTCAATCCAACCACAATGTGTAGGTACAAGTCCAACATAAATAAATTAATTTATTTCGTCTCGGAACGCATCTGTTGTGATTAATTCTGATATTAAATCGAATTAGATTATTTTTTTCACGTAGGTACACCTGACTCACTGAGTAGACAGATTCTCCATTCAATGGAGGAGAGAAAAAAAACCATTCACACTTATTTAATTTGGTATTAGATTAATTTCATTCAGACCTTTGGAACTACTTCTTTTGTGGTGGTCTATCACATCCGATACATTATTTAAATATTAGGTAGGTAGCTGATACCAACGACATACAAATACCTACATACTTAGGTACCTATCTATTTTATGTATCATATTCTATAATATGCCAGTATTATTTGGAATCCTCACAGGTCCGTCCACATAATGAAGCTGGGTTGAGTCTACAATAGATTTCGTCAATTTTTCTACTCAGTGACGTTCCGTGGGGGTAGGCAGATTGAGCGTCGCTTGGGGGCGGCAGTTACTCGAAGGGCGGCCAATCGATATTTGGTATATCTACTTATAGAAATAGCTAAAAATATTTTGTTGACATGTTGTACCTACCTACAATAATAGCTTTGTAAAAATGGTGTGGAAATAACAAATCTGTGTATTGCTAAATGGTACAAACCAAATGTGTCAGAAATATCAACCAAATACGACATCAGACTTTGATGATTTGGGTAGTGTCTTACTTAATTATATTGATTCGCTTTTTATACCTATCTAAATTTAATTTTGTATGCTTTATTGGTGTATAATATTTTGTTGGTAATCTATCAATACAACACATTTCGTAGATACTGGAGTCATGAAAGGGTGATAAAAATACTGTATAAAAAATGGGGCGGCATTTTGCCTAGGGACGTCACTGTTTCTACTTAAGAGCACACTTCAGTGAAACGGCAAACAATTTTCAGCAATAGGCGGGACGTAATTTTGCACCCGTTGCCAATCGGAGAGCCATAGTCGACCTGTGAGCACGTCAATTTGTTTTGTGATGGTGTCGGAGGAATTAATTCTTAAATCGTGTAAAGATGATTAAAAAACGTTACGTATTTACTCGAAAAACAAAACAGGTCAATGAATATATTATTATTATTACTTAAATAATAATAAACATAACATTAAATGGACGCATGTTGAATTTTTATGACAAATTATGTTTTCTTCGTCACACGTCGTTTGCACAATCTGCGCGTCGCGTAGTCACGATCGTTTTAGAACATGCCTCAGCTGAAGTATAGCCTTAAGGTGAAGCCTTTACTGTGCCTTTTTTTAAAGAGGCACCTAGCGGAAAATACGAAGCTTGCAATTTGAGACATTTTTTTGATAATAATTTACAATTTAAACTGTACCTATTAATTAATATATATGTATCTGAAAACAATACAAAGAAAAATATTTTTATCGTAGGTCAAAGATAACAATTTAAAAAAAATGTGATTCTGTTAAGTTAAAGGATCCCATCTTATTATTACATATTATTTTATGGTCAAATATATTATGAAAATTTAGTTTATTAAATTTTATATAATGTTTTTGACTAATTCATCGTTTTAATATTTTTTATATTTACATAGAAAACATCGATTTTTATAAAAATATAAATGTGTGCTTATAACTTGAAATCCTTTTTATTTATATCAAATCTTATGGTCCCAATATTGAAGCTCGATTTGATATAAATAAAAATGATTTCAAGTTATACACATTTTTATGTATATGTAATTATTATGTTATTTTATAAATTTATTTAAATTGTAAATTATCAAAAAAATGTCTCAAATTGCAGGCTTCGTATTTTTCCGCAAGGTGCCTCTGGTAGGTAGAGGATTCGCCTTAAGGGGCCATGCCGTCCACATATAACGTCACACGATTTAGGCTATTTTTAACCCCCCCCCCCTCTAAATGTTGAAAAATGTTTGTTTTATCCCCTTTAATTTTTTGGTTACTTTGTGACGTCACATTTTCTCTGATCTCCCTCCCCCCATCATGTCATATGTAGACATAGCGGTAACGTCATTTAAATAAACTTTACGTAGGTAGGTATTACATCTCGTCATAGTACATTTTAGAGCAGAGGGTTAGAGCGGACCCTTTTTTGACTTGCTCCGCTCCGGGACCTAGTACTTGCTCCGGATCCATTCCAGGGTCTGCTCCGCTCCATGCTACCTATGTCTGCATGCTACCCCATCGCATGATGGGTATGATATTTCATGACGCTGTGTATCGAGCGATTAACCTATTTGATGGCGACATAAAGGTTTAATGTATCTTTTTGTTGTGGACGTGTTAAATAGGTTAAATTCATGTTTTTTTTTATTATTTTACTTCTATATTTACTACTTTGTATTATATCATCACCGTTCAAGTAAAAGTCACCAACCCTTAAAAGGGCAGTTTTGATTTAAGAATGTCACCTTAAGTGTGTTACTAAAACGTTGCTTAAATCCGAATTATTTGTTTTCCACTAAATGACTTTCGATAAAATCTTAACAAGTATAAAGTCATTATAGGCGGATATACATTATTGACACTTTAAAAAATAAATCCTTATTTATTAATTATAAAAATATAGAAGCAAAAGCTACTAAATTATTAATTGTGCAATTTACTGATTTGTCATTTGAAAACTTCTAATACTTGTGTGAAACAGGCAACACTAACTAAACAGGAATAGTAACTTTAGCTTGTCATAATAAAATCGCTTTGGTCCAGATTATTGACAAGAAAAAGTCACCAAATCACATTTTAGCCACGTTGGCTCCTTAAAAACTTTTCAGCGCGTCTATTCTATACACAAAACTGCTTTCGGCCTCTAAGGCAGCTATCTAGGGTAGGTTTGTATTGAAGTATTAACACTTATTGTAACAATTACAATAAGTTAACCGTCTAAACAGTCAAAACTGTCTACCTCGCTCTAAAGTTTAGCATACCCAAGAGAGGTGCTGTCAAAACATAGCACTTACTGTAACAATTACAACTAACTTATTGTAATTGTTACACTAAGTGCTAATACTTCGATACAAACATACCCTGGATAGTTGCCGTAGCGGCCAAAAGCTGTCTTGTGTATAGAATAGATGCGCATGTGGAGGTATTAATTAGCATCAAAAAGTAAAAGTAACCTAAGGAGTTTATTAAGAAGACATGAGAAAATTGTGTAATGTAGATAAAACATTAAAATCTGATTTTTTCTTCATCTCTAAATTTTCAAATTGCGATATCTCGAAATGATGTCTTTTGTGTTGGTGACTTTTGCCTGAACGGTGACGAATTATTATGTATTATGTCGTATTGGCCAATTTCTGTAATATTATTATACTCCTTTCTTTATAAATAAATATATACTCTTACCGATTTGCATGTTTGCTTGTATGCGATATTTTATTCTCACAGTAAATGATAATGTAGTACGACATAAATTTATTATTACTCTCAATGAATAAAATAAAATTGCCCATTGAATTATTACTGAATTAGATGCAATCTCCTATTTTGAATACACACACGACTTTTAATAGATAGTTACAACCTAATGCCTAATTGAAATCATTACGTTCGGTGGACGTGATGCTGTATAAACAGGGGTGTAATCAGTTATGTCAGAGTATGTTTTTAAAAAAAATAAAAAAATTGGTTAGGTACATGTTCAAACACGCGCGTTAACATGATCTTACTCCCTACTTCATTTATCGTTTATCAATTTATGGCTACAGCCGTATGATGTAGCTTAGCCACTGGGAAATTCCAATAGAAATGGCGTATTTCAAAAAAATACTACCTTATTCTTAGGTCAATAATTATTATAAAGCAAACATTATTCGTAGAATGTTTATCACATTTAAATGGTCAAAGACATAGTATATAATTAGTATCTTTAGAATTATCTTAAAATGTGTTAATCGTGGCCATTTTTGAATAACAAAAGGCCTAATTTTGTCAAATTTGGGATGAAAAAGATTATCAAATTTAATTTTTTACCGTAAATATGTCACTATAATATAATGTTTTAAAAAAAAGTTTTTTTTCCGGTTAGGTACATGTTCAAACACGCGCGTTAACCTGTTCTTACTCCCTACTTCAGTTTTAGTTTGTCAATTTATGGCTACGGCCGTATGTTGTAGCTTAACCACTGGGGAATGCCAAAATAAATGGCGTATTTCAAAAAAACACTACCTTATTCTTGGGTCAATAATTATTATAAAGCAATCATTATTCGTAGGATGTTTATCACACTTGAATGGTCAAAGATATAGCTTATAATTATTATCTTTAGAATTATCTCCAAATGTGTTAATCTTGCCCATTTTTTGAATAATAAAATGCCTAATTCTTGTCAAATTCAGGATCACAGAGATTATCAATATAAATTTTTATCATGAATATTTCACTACAATAATGTCGATATAAATTATACTGATGGTTTTATAAATGCGTTCAAAAATTAATAAATCTAAAAAATCTTAACACCACTTCACATGGACGTACTGAAATATGACTATATTCTAAAACATTAGAGCGAGAGGTTTAAAAGAATACTATTTTATGTAATAAAAATACTTTAGGCAGTCATCAAATGTTTAAAAAAAATGAAGGATAATAAAGCTTCAAAATTATATAAATAGATTATCTACAACGTTTAAGGAATGCCCAGGGTTATGCTGTGAAAATACCATAAAAGCTCTATTTTGACCTACGCTGAGCATGTTAAGCAGACTTAGAATGCCGTTTTTTTTTCATTTTTTGATTTAAATTATCTGTAAATTCTTTAGGTAACAGACAAATAACTACATATACAAAAATCTTTGATAAATTGATAAACACGCTATCTCCTGAAAATTAGAGCACTTTCACTGAACCTATTTTCAAACAGCGATGGTTTCAGGTACGTTTAGGCTTTAGAGCGGGTGTAGTCAATCTGGTCCCTACCGCCCACTAGTGGGCGTATCCAGCGCTCGAAATGGAATTTTTTATGAACCAGAGCGCTCGATAATTTTGCGAAAATATCAACTATGTTTTACTATATGTAGGTACTACATTAATAATTGTAAATGTGATTTATAAAAAAAAGTGTGTAATTTTTTTTATTATATGAAATATCTAGCTAAGACGGTCAAATTAATATTTCCACGAGACGGAGCGATAATTTTGTGGATTTTATGAACCGGAACGGCGCTCCGGTGCGTTCCGGTCCATTTCAAGCCCTAGGCGTTTCAGCTTTCATGGTGGGCTCTAGGGGTTTTAAAAATATTTTCATTACGTTTTCATAAAATTCCCCGTGACAATTTAAATACCCAGAATAGGTTGCGCATCTCCCCCTGCTTTATAAATTGTATCAAGTAAAGCTATTTACCTACTTTACAAATCACCATCACTGTGGAACCGGTGGGTGGTTAAAAAAATTACTACTAACATAGATATACAAGTGGGCGGTAGGTATAAAAAGGTTAACTTCTTTTTTTTTCTTTCGACCATGTCCGATCCTAATAGGATCATATGGGTCTCCAAAGAGTGGAGGTTTGTATTAACAGATTTTAAGGTAGACAAAGTAGTAAGGTAAGGTTTTGCTTTAAAGGCATCCTTGTTAAAACGTTGCCTGTGCGATAAACAGCCATTGTAATATGTATTACAGTGAGTATTACATTACAACAGTGGTGGCTAGCCTATGGCACGCGTGCCACCAGTGGCACACGAGATGATTTTTCATTGCAAGCTTTGAAGAGACAAAAAAAACTATAATAATAATAAACGACAGCTCGCATTGTATAAAAAATAGCTGGCAAATACTCAAAAATAATCATTACATTATTTAATGTAAAAATATATATTTGCATAGGTCGGTCCTTACACTTTATGCGTCACATATAGTATTATCGCACTGACCTCATCAGGCGGCGGAGTATACCGCGCCGCAAACCTCTAAATTTAATCGATTTACGGTTGCTTGAGACCACTGTAGCGTGAGAATGCCTCATCTGATGTTGTGGTTTTTTACTTAGGTTTTTATAAACTACCCTGCTTCAGAACTTTGGTCCATGGCGATGGCTTTTACATTTATATTTGAGTGGTTCACAAGCATAGTGAACCAAGTCTATTCTGGTTATTTTTGAGTAAGCTAGGTTCAAACATAATATTTGAGTATTTGTAATTCTGTAAGGGTATGATTTCCCTTACATAATAATAACTTAAGTATGATTTCAATTATGAAGTGATAATTTGAGTCCATTTAAGTTATTATTATGTAAGGGAAATCATACCCTTACAGAATAAGAAATACTCAAATATTATGTTTAAACCTAGCTTACTCAAAAATTATTCACTTCACTATGCTTGTGAACCACCATTTATTAATCTGTTCTGTGGGTGTATTTTAGTCCCTGAACTAAAGATTAGCATCCATAACACTAAACGCATTTCATGCTTGTTTCGTTCTAGATTAATATTATGCGTAAAATACTGTTTTGGCATATTATTTCTGAATACAGCTCTGTCCTCAAGTAACAGGCAAAGTTGTAAAATTTTGCAATTTAGCCAATAATTACAAATTACAATGCATTCAAATCGAAAGTAAATATTATTGAGACGTGTAATTACTGAAGTGGCCTAGCGATACCCGGAGGCAAAATTAACCCATTTTCAATCAAACACACGAAGGTATAGTTAATGTTGTTATGTTGTAGCAAATGCGAGAAGGTAAAAAGAAGTAGAGCAAACTCTTCAGATTTGTCATTCATCATTTAAATTGCGTTTAAAAATGCCATTAAATTTAAAAATCACTGAAGGACACAGCATTGTTTTATTTAATTTAACAAAGATGTTATTTTTATTGCATGTTATAAGAAATGTTTGGTTCTGTACAGAACTAGTGGTGTAATGCAGTGTTTCTCAAAGTGTGGTACGCGTACCCCCTGGGGTACGGGAAGAGTTTGGTGGGTGTACGCGCTGCACCGGGCTTTGGCTACGCCTGGTGCAACAAGAATTAAGTTTATACCTCAGTTGAGGCACGGGTTAAAAACATCGTGGCTAGGCGATGCGCGGATTGCGGGTCGCGGGTGCAAATGACGCATGCCGAACGAAATATATCTTGACGTATAAATCCAACATGCGTCCTTTTAATGTTCTGTTTATGCGGCATTCGAGAAATTTGCAGCGTCGTATGGGGAGCGGGATAGTCCCGACTCTTCTGTAGACTCATCCATTTCAATTCGTGACACTCAGTATGCGGGTATACAAAACGCTTAACGTCAGCGGATAGCAGAGCCAGTCCAAAAAAAAAAATCTTTCTTAACTTTATTCTTTAAGCACTATGGTGCATGGTTGCAGCATCAGTCCCGTGCGGCTCCGTCTCGGGACGGAATGAGCACTTAAAATCACTTCTTTCAGACACTTTAAAGGGTCATAGAAAACGGCCATGCATATCCGCGGCTGTGCATATATGACGGGTGGTGGTGGGAACTTTAACGTATCTTCTATTAGTAACAACAATAATATATTCATTGACATGTTTTCTTTTTAAAGTAAATGGGTAAAGTTTGTAGTCATCTTTACACAATTTAAGAATTAATACCCCCGTCGCCATCACGAAACAAATTTACGTATTCACACCTCGACGTTCGCTCTCAGACTGCCAGCGAGTTCAAAATTTCGTAGCGCCTATAGTTGAAAATTATTTGCCGTTTCACTGAAGTATCGCCTTAATACGACATCAATATACAACATCGGATTCTTGAAAAATAAATATAAGGAGTGTACTTCAACATCATTCTGGTTGCACATGCAACATGTGTATCTAGTTTTAAAAGAAAAAGTCCTGACATACATCTTACCTTTTCCAACTTCATATCTATGTGAAGTTGCTTTTTCAACATTTGTATTTGTAGACATTAAGTCAAAAAAAAGGAACAGGCTTTTGGATGTGGAACCGCATCTCAGATTAAAATCAACAACCAGGAAACCAAATTATGATGATCTGTCTCAATATAAACAATTTCATTCTTATCATTGATTATAATGAATGTTGTGTATAGTATAACTTTTATTTATATTTTATTATGAATGAATTTTATTTTTGTTTATGTACTAAAATATATTTTGATTGTCATTACAGATATGGATTTTTTTTGACGAGGGGTACTCAATGTTACAAAAATTATAGAAGGGGTACCCAGATGTCGAAAGTTTGGGAAACACTGTACTGTAATGGAACCGGAGCAAGTCGGTTCTCTGGCACTTCAACCCATATGTTACACGCAATAGTTAACAAAAATATTTCGGCGTTATTTTTAACTTAAAAACAGTCGAGAACCAATAAACTGGGCGTAAAAAATTGAGGGAAGCGATTAGTCAGTTCAATTTGTAAGCGATTATGGAAAAATATATTGATCTTTAGCATCTGGAAATTTTCTATAAGTATCCTTCGAGATATTATTTAAACATGTGCTATTGATAAAGTGAGGGTTGGTGAGGGTTAGGATGTTTAGTAAATAATGTGACCCGGCACTATGTTATAAAGGCTCGATGACATTGAGCGAGTTTACAAGCTACTAGCCGGCGAATTTACTATCTGCTAGTAAACTCGCCCAGTGTAATCATCTAACTAGCTAACAATCTACGAGAAAAGTTGAGAGCCGGGCTACTTTAGTCGCTACTCGCTGGCGTGTGGGCTTATTAGCTAGTAAACTAGCCGTGTGTCAGCATAGTTGCTAGTGAACTACCTGCGAGTACGAGCAAATTAAACACATGGTTTCAACTCTCTAGCTAGTTGGCTACTGAACGAGTGTAAAATTTTATGTGTCATCATCACTATCGCACTAGCTGACTCGCCCGCTTTTAAACTCGCAAGCTAGCAACTAGTAAACTCACTCAATGTAATTGAGGCCTTAAGCACTACACCGGTATGTATCAAACTGGTATGGAATGCTTGTGGCGGCCCTCCCTTGACCTCCCACTATGTTTTTGCGCAAAGTGTCCAACCAATGTGTGCTACAAGTACTCACGCATTCATGTGAAACAATGACCCTTAATGTAAAAGAAATCAAAACATTAATAGTAGCACATCGCATAGAAACGTGCATGTTGCGCATAACGCGGAAAGGCCACAAAATAAACCAATGGATAAGAAGGCAGGCAATATTACGCGATGTGATAGAGGTCGCCAAACAGATGAAATCGCAATGGGCTGAATATATCGCTTGGCGAGTGAATTACCATAGTTTATGGAATTACCGCTGGAAAAATGCAGTCATAGGTATAGTGCTATCTAAGGGGCACTAAAAAACGACTACAGGGACGCTATCAAACCCGCTGGATATACGAACTGGTACAATTCGGTGGATGTAGGTACGTGGGAGAGAAGAACTAGGGAGGGCCTTTATCCAGCAGTGGATCAATTTCGGCTCGTGATGATGATAATATGAAGCATTGTATAACGTTTTCATTATTAACAGAGCATATGAATATGTAGGTACGTACAAATGAGAGATTATATATTAAGATCATGGCCTCCACAAGGGGGGGGGCTGACAGGGCTCTAGCCTGGGGCCCCGGGCTCAGGAGGGGCCCGGCGAGGCGAGTCGAACTGGTTAGTGAGATAAACACACATTACAAATTTGCTTTATTAGTAAAAAAAAAAAGTCGACTGCGGCGCTATTTTTCTTCAATATTATTATTATTTAAAGTTATGTGGTTGTACGATACAATTTTTAATTGTGTATCAATACTCGACATCTCCATAATTCAAATGGATGTATTAAAATACTTACACGCGGTAAAATTAAATACATACACATTAATTTTACCGCGTACACCATTTGGAAAATGCTACTGTAGAGCGTCACACTGCCTTTATCCTTAGCGATACGTAGGGGGGGCAAATATCCTAGCCTGGGGGCCCATGATTAAGATACCTACTTTTTTTTGATCAAGGAATGATTGTTAGCCATTCATCCAATCTATTGGGCATTGTTCCACATCAAACATCTATTGAAAACACAATATGTGAATTTTGCTTGACGCAGTAATCGAATCTGCACATACGGCTTCACAGACTCTGATATGATAGACAATGATAAAATAGCCCTCGTAAATTACTATCCTATGCATAGCCACATGGGTCAGATAATACAAATTTCATATTAATGTAGTTGAAAAATTAACTCTACCTACACTTCGATAAGGGAGCATAATTGAAAATTCACATTCATATAATTTATATGGACTAGATACATGTGTGCGCTGAGACATTGCCACATACATGTCAAATACATTTTAATGTAGTTGTGTAATAAACCCTTCTTACATTGCAGTAATGGTGATTATTGCAGATTCGCGTTCTAGTCTTTGGCCCATTCTGCTAACTTCTTCTTCTTCTGGTACCTATATATATATATTATAATATCCTGAGATAAGTACATTATGTAATTATAATTGTAATCAATTTAAAATAAACTTTTTGAAGTTATACTTCTTTTGACGCGTTTGGGAAATCAGATCAGAGTGTATTTTTGGCGTGTGACATGTAACACATAATTTATTTTTTCACACGGAAAAAAACGCACTCGATTGGATTCGAACCATCGATTGTTCGGTTATCAGCCGAATGCACCACCTTTACGCCACGGTATGGCACTGCAATCGTGACGATTATACAGTATAATATTATAGTTTAGAATTTATTATTATCGGCCATATGCAATTCCTCACGTAAACAAACGATTAAACGTCAGAGTGACAGTTGGTACTTTAAAAATAAAAACAACGAGAAACCATTATATAATTTAGTAATATAAGTTAAAGTGTATAGAAATAAACCAACGGCGTTCCAATAGGCGGTCATTTTTCTTGAGTGTGTAATTTAACGAGATAATTTAAGACCTAGTCAAAGAATCTAGTTTAGCACAAGTTTTGTTTTTGTTTTGTTACGCCAAAGAAGTATAACTTCTAACGCGCGTACCTACATAAGTTACACACACCGATTTTTTCGTTGCTCTAAGGCCTACGCAAAGAGATTGGACGGTGCCTATCTTCAATCTCTTCGGTTTTACGTCATTTGAACTTGATTGGCCACTACACCACTGCGGGTGCAGATAGATACCTACTCTAGATATATACATTAGTATATATTTAATTCAACCAATATAATTATCGTAAGCGATCATAAACGTGATTTTTAAAATCAATTATTGATACGACTCTATCAAGGGTATTAGTTCACAGTAGGTACAATATCAAAATAAGAAATCTTTAATATGATTTCCTTATAATATTGGTGATTTTATTACTTGAAAAACTGTCATAAATTTTTGATGCACACATTGATTTTATCAATAGAAAAATACGATTTCATAACTCGCGTATGAAACTTATCATTTATTCAGGAATGTTCAATAGATATTCATTTGGTTTGAATGACGTTCGTGACTGATTGGATTTCAGATAAACATAATATTTAATTATATACAGAAACGGTTTTCAAACTGTTAAGTAAGGACTTCTTTATCAACTTGGTAAAACGTGTTCAAAAGTAGATCATAGTCCCCTGATAACTGAAGACTTCAAGAAGAGTGAGTGACCATGTTATATCATTTTAATCTTCTTTTTCTAGGAATATGGAGACTTAAAATGTCATTCTCATCATAAAAAACAGGTTATAAAAATATTTTATTCAAGTGTAAAAAAAATAACCCTTTACCAAGACAAAAAATAAAAATTAATACTTAAATAATATAAATAATTTTTATATACTTACAACGATTTAAAATTTTCTGTTCAATTATTATGCTTAATATGCTCAAACTTGTACTTGATATGAAGTAAATAAAAAACAAACAAACAAATATAGAATACTGAAATGTCATTTTTATTTCCATAGTAACGCACGTATGTATGAATAATTTTGTTGCTAGGACCACCCACTTAGCAACCAATAATAGTGGATTGGATTACGGATTTCTTCCGAAATAACTTTTCTTACAAAACAGAATTAACTGAAAATGAATTCAATTCTACCTACTTAAAGATGGCTAAAAGTATAAAAAGAATACATTGGCATCGTGTTCTGATATATTCTAAAAGTTTCAAATGTCTAGCTAGTCGGGAAGTTAGTTAAAAATCGATTGCAAGATTTGTACTGGATAAACAACCACCGGACAAATAAAAATACGAGCTAATAAAAACGTTGTAAAATAAAAAAATAAATAGCTTAAGAGTCGTAAATAAAGTGGTGTAATACAACTTTCGTTACCCCCCCCCCCCCTCTAGTATACTACCATAGACATAAAAATTAGTTTCAATCATATTTTAATCATCACAATATTATATCAGAACCCTTCCACTTTTATATCGTTACGACATATGAACCAGTGGCGACGGGTGGAGGTAGGCTGTTAAAATCCGGTTTAAATAGTGCATACTAAACTTTGTCAGTTATACGTATTTGTTTTCATTGAACACAATTTACTGATGGTGTTGGTTAGTTTTAAAAATTCAAATAAACCCTGCAAAAACCAAGCCATAATAGATAAGTAATACCTAGTCAAAAAATACTCATCTATCTATAAAAATAACTTTAATTATCACATTAAATCATATATAATTTTGGATATTTTATAGATGGAATAATATTTATATATATATATGTAGTAGGTATGGCATGGTTTAAGCAGGGTTAATGAATTTTATAAAATTTACCAACAACATGTGTAATATGTATTCTTAATTCAACGAAAACAAATAAGTAGTATGAATGAAAAAGTGTGCACAATTTTGTTGGATCGCCCAAAGCATACAAAAACTATTATGGTTTGGTCTAGGCATGGTTTAATTGATTGTTTTAATTAACCAACTCCATCTGTAAATTGTAGTCTTAGTTCAATTAAAACAAATAATACGTATGACTGACAAAGTTTAATATGCACAATTTATGTCGAATCTTAACAGCCTACCTCCACCCTTCGCCACTGATATGAACAACCCCTTATGGATTCTATAGGTACCAATTTTTTGGACTATACCAAGAGGTATTCACAGATTAATAAGTACCTAATAAATGTGTCAGTCGCTATAGACAAAGATTTTGAAGCTGGGCAGGGTTTATTACTTAGGCCATAAAACGCAAACATACAAAGGGTGCCGAGCAGGTACCCTAAAATATTACCAATATTGAATACGCGTTTTATTTACGTGGCAAATTTTAATCACGGAGGTATATTCGTCACTGTTCTGGCAGAAGACACTAATTCGAAAAAATTACATATTGGGTTAGTTATACCAAAATGTTCCTTATTTCAAACTTTACCGTCTGGAAACCTTCTTAATAAATAAACAGTCTTTATTTTAAAGTCATCCTTTTTACGATTACTTAATAAACTCACATGATAGACCATTTCAAACATTTTAACAACTTCAAAGTCAAATTACTCAAAACTAGTATTCTCCAGTTAGTGTGTTCTGCCAGAACAGAGGCTATGTATTATGAGAGAGAGATTATGTATTATGTTACATAGTACTATAATAACTAATAACTATTGATAATAACGTATTCTTTAACTCGTGTTAACATTTAAAACATGTTACTACACATTTTCGTTTTTCTGGGTATACATAGGTATGAGTGGCATAAACAAGATAGTGGCCTACTTTTACGTTTTGTTATACTGAATGCCAATCGTTATTTGCGTTTTTTTGTGATGGTTCATCGAAATATTCTCAATAATGATAGCTCACTATTACATGAAAAAAAATACGTTTTTAACATAAATGCAATAAATGTTTTTATCAGTGCAACCCTGACAAATAAAAATAACGCAACCGATTCGTCAAAAGATTTAAAAAGGGGCCTCAAAACAGTTCAAACCACTTATACATTTATTTACCTATTAAATTGTATTTTTTTTTAAACGTAGGGCATCAAAATCAGTTAATTCGTCAAACTTCCACGTTGAATCTTCTTCCAGACTGTTGAAGTAAATTTTCAGTTTGACTTAAATCCCATTTTTTTTATCTCATCCCATAATTAGAGGTCATCCCAGATGTCATATTTGTCTCACTTTCATACAGTTAAACTACTTATTTATGCAAGGTTTTCTTAAAAAAAAAAATAGTAAGTACCTACTGAAGGGTATGGGTTTACGTAAGGTGTTGATTTATACTTTTCCACATATTAAAACCACGGATTCAGGGACATTAAGTATTACGTAAGTATATTTAGCTTGACAAGTAACAATTAATTACTAAAACCATTTGTAAACGCACGCTTTGGCGCGAAAAAGGTAGCAAATCGTATTTAGAGGCGACGTTCAAGGCTCAAGGGTAGGTTACCGACTGACCGTACCTACTCTCGATCCTTCATCCGCCCAGAAACAGATAACGGTAACTTTCTTTTTGTTTGTTTCGCTGTGTATCCTGGTCTAGCCTTGACTCATTTACAGTTACAATAATATTATTATTATATTCCGATTGGAGGATTTTTGATGGGGGATTTAGGCATTATGATATTATTCGGTATCACCACTTACTTTTTTTCCCCCTTCGAAATGTAACAGTTTTAGAACCAATGTTCCTATTGTGAAACGGTAATAAAATATCTTTATTTTCAATGGCCCTTGCTTGTAAAATAGTCGACATTATTACTATACTAATATAACAATCACATGTCCAGAGGTTTTCACTTTCCAGGACTATTCAGGACTTTTCAGGATTGAACCAAAAATTCTAGAAAAAATAAAAATTGAATTAACTAGGTAGGTACATACATATATATTAGATAGGTTTAACTCGTTGTTAAGTGTGATTTATTAATTTTGAAATAAGAGAGTTTGAAGATTGAAACCAAGTATACAATGTTGATACCTATATTCATTGAACTAGCGGTTTTGTGGTAGAACTCCATTATAATGGTTCCAAAACAAAGTTGTTTTTTGTTATTTCTAAGAATCTTTGAGTTATTTATCACACGATACATATACTTACAGTGACGTCCTGAGGGGGTAGGCAGATTGAGCATAGCTTGGGGGCGGTAGTTACTCGAAGGGAGGCAAATCGAGGAGAATCATTTCGTATTCATAGAAATAGCTACCTAAACTTAGTAATAACGAAAATATATTTCCGTTAAAAAATTCAGCTCACTGTGTATTATCAATGACATTATTAAGTAGCATAAAAGGTATAACAGGACTGTATTTTTTTGTCGAGTTCACGATGTCTAGTTTACTTCCGTTGTCCTTCAATGTCCATAGTGACCAGTAACGACACGTGCACAGGTGATAAAAAATACTGTATAAAAAAATGGGGCGGCATTTTGGCACTGCCCAGAGGCGGCATTTTGTCTTGGGGCGTCACTGTATACTTATCACGATAGGTTACAGTCATGGCCCCCACATAGGGGGGGGGGTGACAAGGCTCTATCTAGGCTGGGGGCCCGAGTTCAGAGAGGCCCGGCTTGACGGGTTGACCAGATAAAAACACACATCACAAATTTGCACTAATAGTTTTAAAAGTCGCCTACTTTGAGAATGGTGGTTATGCAATACATTTTTTGATTATGTGTCGATACTCGACAACTCCATAATTCAAGAGGATGTACCTATTCATAAAAAAAATCGCTAAAATACATTGGATACTTACCCTTAATTTTACCTCGAACACCATTTGGAAAACCCTTCTATAGAGCGTCACACTGCCTTTAACCTTAGTGATAGGTAGGGGGGCCGCTAACGATCCTAGTCTGGGGACTCCCTTCAGGATGTGGGGGCGATGGTTACAGTAGACCAGGGATGGCGAACCTATAGCATGCGAGATGATTTTGCATGGCTCGCGAATGTTTTATTTTGAAGAAAAAAGTGACCAATTAAAAAAATACAAAAGAGTTTTACAAATAAATATAATATACATATTTTTAAAAAATAATGACAATGAAGCCATGTATATTTTAACGAAATGCATAAAATGACAGATCGCATTGTATAAAAAATAGCAGGCAAATACCATAAAAATCAAGAAAAAGCACTACGTTTGTAAAATTAATGTAAATATATAGTTATATAGGTCGGTCCTTAAGCTTTATGCGTCACACTTAACATTATCGCACTGATCTCATCAGGCGGTGGATGAAGCCGCGTCGTGAACCTCTGATTTCGGTCGATTTACAATGCTTGAGACTCGTCAGGCAATTTAAAATAAAAATATTCAATCAACAAACTTGATAACATTTATCGGCAGTTATTCAAATACAAACAGCTATTTGTTATTTTGCCTCAAACATAATCGCTAAAAATGAAAGAAGAAAAGAAGAATATATGAAGAAAGTGTGGTTAAAATGCTTCCACAATCTCTTTGAATATAGAAAAAAATATTCAAAGAATAAAAGATATAGAAAGGCTAGAAACACGGCGAAAGATAGAAAGAATCTCAAGAGCTCAATTGTAATTTTTAGTCTTATTTTATAGAATTCTTAAAAAAATGTTTTCTTCACATGAAAACTGCCCGGCACGTCAGACAGTCGAAAAATAATATTTGGAAAATTTTGGCACGCGTACGTAAAAAGGTTCACCAACCCTGCAGTAGACCATTCCGAGGATAGGTTTAAAGTCTGAAACAGCTTTCAACATAAATAATTCAAATATTGTAAAATAAACAAAAACCCTAATATAATAAAACCATAATATTAGGTATCTCATATACCAAGGTAGAGTAGATCAATTCCGGAGAGTAAAAGAAATATTATGACGATCGATAAAATATAGCATTCATGCCTATTGGGGAGAGACAAGAACACAACGTTGTCGTAATATTATGATATGGCCCTCGTAGTCCAGTGTGTAAAGCGCTGTCCTTTCATCCAGGGGCTGCAGGTTCGATTCCCCAATATATGTAAGAATGTTATTTTCTCAAAAGTTTGGGTGTTTGTGATTGTTTCATTTATATTACTGGTTACATTACTGTTCCACTACACTTTTGTCATTGGGCCCCATAGTCTGTTGTAGGGTTAAAAAAAATATATTAAATTAATATAATGTTTTTAATATCCATAACAATTTGATTCATTTTCCCCTTTTAACAAATTAGAAATGGTTGTCTCGAATTTACATTTTTAAAACTTCTCTAAAGTGGTAGAATATTATATATTTTACAACGTTTTTATTAGGTCGTATTCTTGTTTGTCCAGTACAAATCTTGCAATCGATTTTTAACTAACTTCCCGACTAGCTAGACATTTGAAGCCAATTCATTCTTTTAATACTTTTAGCTGCAGAATTGAATTCATTTTCAGTTAATTCTGTTTTGTATGAAAAGTTATTTCGGAAGAAATCCGTAATCCAATCCACTATTATTGGTTGCTAAGGTGGTGGTCCTAGCAACTAAATTATTAATATATACGTGCGTTACTATGGAAATCAATGACATTTCAGTATTCTTTATTTGTTTGTTTGTTTTTATTTACTTCATATCAAGTGCAAATTTGAGCATATTGAGCATAATAATTCAACAGAAAATTTAAAAACGTTGTATATAAAAAGTTCTTTTTATCTTGTGCTTAATTATTTTATTGTAAACTTACAGTCTCAAACAGTTCAACAGTAGTTACATTAACGTATTAAGAAATAAGAAAAGTCCATTTTTTTTAAAATTTTCATTCCAGAAGAAACACAATATTATTTTAATAGGTTTAAAAAATATTTTTTATTATTTCACAGTTGCTACTATTGAGAGTCATCCATTTTGATATTGCCACAAAATGGCGTACAACCTACAGCTGATCAACCAGGACATGCAACAGCAGAAAACCTTGAGGCAGCAGGCTCCCAGGAAGAAAACTCTTCGTGACAGACTGGACGGAAGGGGCAAACGATTCTTCATTCTCTTTCTGGACACCAGCTCTATCCATGGACTCAACCATTTCACCAAGAAGGAGAGGCACCCAGTGGAAATGTTAGTAAACATGTTTTTAAATAGCCAAATATCAAATTTAAATAACAAAAATCAATGTTTTGATTATAAATTTTTTTTCAAATATTCATGTGTGTAATTTTTCCACCAGAGTTATTATCTGCTTTTTTATTAAAAGCATACAAATTTTATATACATACCTAACTAACATGAGTCTGGTGACAAAATTCGTATCATAGAATGAGGATAGAATACCGTTTTATGTTATACGGAACTGCTGATAGCAGGAAAAACAGGTTGCAGTAACTGATAGGTCGGCATGCGCACCAGTGGTAATAGCTATAAGCCAGGTGTTCATCCCTAGAATCGAACCGCAGATTGGAGGACGAGGAAAATGCGAGATAAAGCTGACCGGGGGTTGACGTGATGACGTGTGAAAAGCAATCTGCGAGTATGAGTTTGTAGTAGTTTGTAATAGTTATCAAGACTACCTAATCTTAAAAATTGTATTTTAACCGAAATAGCTATCGACTTAAAAACCAACCTGTAGAATTTAATATAATTTATATTATTATTTTGTACTAATTTTAAATACCAACCTGTGGAATTTAAAATTTACAATTAAAACAGTTCTTCTACAAGCAATTAATAAGATTTGAATTTTATATTTTATTTTTATAAATTAATCAATTAAAATAATTATAGCTTCCTATGGATAGCTATAGTAGGCTTTGCTCTATGGGGAGCTGTCTATCTGAGCTCCAGTACTTGGAAACGTTATCAGGATTCACCCACCGTTGTCTCAATGGACAGAGACATGTTTGCTTGGAACACGACCTTTCCATGCGTCACCGTATGCCCTCATAAGAAGCTTGATGAAAAGAAACTAAGTAACTACTTAATGTAAGTACAGAATTTTCCTTTGTGTGTGCGCGAGAACTCCAACTCACTGAGTCTATCCTTGAGACCTGTGTCCTGTATCTCTTTCCTGAGACTTTCTGCCATCCATTAAGCTGATGATAATAGGCTTTCAAATATTAAAGCTCTATTGGTGCCAATGTGGTGACAACTATTACTGATAAAGTGGTTTTGTATTGGTGATTGTGGTTTTGTCATCTATACCATGTAACTAATAAATTAAAAATAATCAAAATATATGTCTAGTGTAGTATAATATAACATCATTATATTCAAATAGGTTTTGCACCACTGCGCTATATGATTCAATTAATTTGAATCTTTTGACTTTGAATCCAAATGGAAATTGTATTTCGATGAAAATCTAAAAAATAGGTCGCTAATCCGTATCAGCAGGCCTGATCTAACATATCACTTAACATCAAAAAAGAGCTAATTGTGATAAATATATCACATTTATTACTTTATCTAAAAAAGTTTACCATCTGAACTGTCAAAAGGTGATATCTTTTAACAGCCCCTCTCTTGGCCGTGCTTACTTTGAGAACGAGACAGAGTGTGTCAATTTTACATATTGAGAATTGAGACGCAAGATCCGACCGTTTTGATGCAATCACATTGACATGACTAATAAAATTGTAGGTTATGTTGATATGTCTGACGTGTCAATACAAAATTCTTGTGGTAATGACTAACTAGATGGTGCTGGTTAGGCTTTATTCGCTTGTGTTCGGTCTTATCCGCTTGGATTCAGCATCACGAACATATCCGAATTTGACCGACACGTCTACCAACCTAAATTTTCGCTGTATTACGAATTAGAGATAGACGCCACTAACCGTTTAGTGTAAAGAATACCTTCCGTGCTAATTTGAAAGAATGAAAATAACGGAAACGTGCTGGAGTACTGTGCAAAAACATCTTCATAGCTACGTAAGGAAGCGCTGTTGGAGACTAAATGGGAGGAGCTTGTAAGTTTATAATGGAAGTGTGGTTAAAAATGGGAGGAGCATGTTGGTTCACAGCTTTAACACGTAGCCAAGAAGATGTTTTCGCACTATAGTGATAACCGTTAAGAATAGACCCGCTGATATGAGTACCTAAGGTATTTTATACTTGTCCCAGAATAATCTCATTAAAGTTAGCAATCCTTGCGTCACAGTGACAATTTATTTAATCTTCACACTTTGGTATTGCATTATTAAATTTAAATTTTAGAGTACTAATATGAGTTGGTAAAATTTATTTGTTATTATTACAGGAAGTCAAAATTGAAAGACAAAGAACTTCTAGAAAAATTCATAAAGGGTTTGGCTATAGCCAATTATTCAAACTTTGACTCCGTACCTTCGTATCCCCAGCTTGAAAGTAAAGACTATATGCAACTCTTAATAAATCTCTCCATGAACTTTGCCCCAGGTATAAATATATGAATATTATTATCTCAATAATCATCAGATTTGATGACCTAAATAAAATTTTAGTTTTTATCACAAGTATACCTATTGAATAAAATTGCATACTATACATTATGTATTTATGTTACATTTAGGTTTGACAATAGGGGCGTCTGGTGTTTCATTGTTTCTCGAGCCGACAGTGACTGAGCTCGGATTATGTTATGCAGTCAATTCTAAAATCGCTGTCTACAATTCTCCAGAGTAACGTATATTTACCATTAATTTTATCTTTTAAACAATTAAACATATCACTAGAATTTTATTATTTTTGTTCAATACAGTGGAACCCCGATCTACCGTTCTCGCGTAAATCGTTTTCCCGCACAGATGTTTTATTCCCGCATTAACCGTTCCCTGATTTATCGTTTTCCTCGATCTATCGTCTAAATATTATGGTCCCGTCACAAATATTATCCTGATTGACCGTATTATATTTTTTATATATTTTTCATTTCGCTTTCGTAGAATTATTTATGATAAATACTATTAGACCTTTCAGTCGCGTCGCTTTGTTTGCACAGGTCGGTCGACGCTCAGGCTTGTCTCGCATATCGTATCATGAATTTTTATAAGTCGCCACTAAAATGCCCCACATGAAGAAAACTAGAACTCTAGCTGAGAAACTAAAAATAATTCAAGACATCAAAAAAATCCAGGAAAAAAATGAGTTTTTTTTTTAAATTTGTATATATCCTGCATTCATCATTTTTTTCTAGGATCCCTTGAAAATCGTAGAATTGGGGTTTCACTGTACTTAATATAGGCTGTCCATCGAAATAGGCTGTCAAATACCGTTCATTATATACAAACTATTCGAGTGTTGATCTAATTGTGACTTTTGACTTTTTTGTTAGTTCTGAAAATTATGACATATTGTTTTGAAATGCTAACTTATCTAAGGAAATCTGGCATCTTTTGTGGATGGTTGGCAGCCCTTATAAATAAACAAGAATTTTAGAATGCCATCTTTGTATTAAAATACATAATTATTTGGAAAGATAATATTTTAAAAACATCACAGAATTTTTTTAAAGTATCTAATAATCTAGATGCCTTCTATGAATCAATCCTAGTAATGATTATTACCTCGATTTAATAATATAATGACCGTAGCCATCTGTTGGTAGAATTTGAAATCATCCACAGGTATCGTAGATATCAGGAAAATATCTGCAAGAAAGATAACTGGGTTAGTAGTTTAAGCGCGAAATATATTACGGTGCATGTCGCCTACTATCACGTGACTTCTTGGTGCTGAAAATGTTATCAGACTGGACGGACAGACGAGATAACTCTGCCTGTCGATCACGGCCTCATAGAGTGAGAAAACTCGCTAAAGACATAGAACCGATTAAAATTCTTTCTTATGTTTAGGTATAGATATTCACAAAGATGGGATGTAGTAGAAGGAAATGATACATTTTTTGTTCACCCCCTCGATGGAGAAATCTTTGCTCAGATTATCAACCTTTCAACAGGTTACGATGTAAGTATCAAAAGATGTTGGTAAACCTTTATACAGTTTAAACACACTACAATTAGTATCTTATTAACTATTAATCCTTTCTGTGCCGCAATTAGTTAATTGGTGTAATTAACGTACAAATAGGGCTTGCGACAGTTAAATGGTTAACAGCAAAGACTTAAAAGAAAACCTTTATTTGTGTTTCTTCAAGAACTCAACAAGCGACAGACAGCAATCACCATAATACATTACCCAGTGGCGAAGGATGGAGGTGAACATAAATAGTGCACACTAAACTTTGACAGTCATACGTATTTGTTTTCATTGAGCTAAGACTACAAATTGCAGATGTCGTTCGTTAGTTTTTATTTTCGATTTAGATATATAGAAATGACTTAACTCTTAGTGCTCGTCCGTAGTCATTTGGCAGGCGCGGCGCGGCGGCGTCCTGCGAAACTCAAACGTATAACCGTGTGTATTATGCCCCAAAAAAACACACTGTCTATGAACATTTTACACACGGTTATACGTTTAAGTTTCGCAAGACGCCGCCCCCGCGCGACCACTACGTTCTTGTACTTAAGATATGACGCTATCTAATGGAAATATGTTCGCACCGTGACACAAGTGGCTGGGAACATAACGTTTTAATCCAAAATATGACTTCTATAAACGTTGTATCGTATTCCGTTCCACGGTACAGGACGTCTATAGACGTCCTGTTATATCACATTTCACAAAATTTGACGTCTATAGACATTGTGTCCGCAAATGTTTATTAAACCATACACAATTTTAGAAAATTTATAGATAGAAGAATATTTTTTATCTATTATGGGTTGGTTTCTTTCTTTCTTTCGACCATGTCCGATCCTAATAGGATCATATGGGCCTCCACAGAGTAGAGGTTTGTATTAACAGATTTTGTTTTTTACGAGAAATGGATGTCAACCACTTGCTCAACCTATTAGGTCCATACCCTGACAGACACAAATTGAAAAACAATATGTGTACTTGCCAGACCCAGGATTCGAGCCTGGGACCCACGGCGTGATAGCCCAACGCTTAAGCCGCGCGGCCACCGTGGGTGTTGGTTTTGGCAGGGCTTAATAAATTTTAAAAAACTAACTATCACCATAAATGCAATAATGAGTATTTTTAATTCAAAGAAAACCATTCAGTAGGACTGAAAAAGTGTGCACTATTATGAATGCTGTATTTAGAAAACGTTACAAGTCACTATTGTGTTTTAGTAAAAATAGTGAAAACACTCCTATATAAAAGAAAATAGTGAAAAGTTTTTATGTACAATATATTATTTTATAGTAAGTGTTAACTATTGTCTTCAAAAAACTACAAAAAAATATCTTACATTTGTGTATTTAGGTAGGTAATATAAAGATTTTTGCAACTTATATTACTCTTTTTTTAAATGTGACATGTAACGTTTTCGAAATACATCATTTATTTATATATGGGACTATTATTCATTGTAAATTAATAAACAGTGTCTCAACTCTAAATTGTGTAGAAATAAGGAAGAACATAATACCTATCTTGAATATGAATAGGTTTTCCTCCACGGCCCTCTTGAGACTCCTGACATTGCCAGTCAAAGACAAGTTTCTGACGATGGACTCTACATGAAGTTATATGTCACAGCAATCACCATTTATACAGCACCAGAAGCAGCAAAGTAAATATCATTATTAATTTATAGCATGTTTAACATTGAGCCGATATTTAGTTAACTATTCATTTCACTGTGAAGAGATAAATGATTTTATAGAAATAAAATATTGATATCTTAACATAGTTGGCATCAGGATTCCACCAAATTTTTGTGATGAAGTTTATTTCGAGGATTCTTCTAATATATAGTTGATTGGCATTTAGCCCAATTAAGCGGAATGTAATAGTTTATTAAAAGCCTTAAATGGAGATGGGCTGGACACATAGCTCGAAGAAGAGACAATCGTTGGAGAAATGTAGTCATCCAAGAACTACAAAACGTCCGCAAGGTAGACCTAGAGGCCGCTGGATCGATGAAATGATAAAGTTCTGTGGAAGTACGTGGCAACACAATGCATAAGACCGAGAGAAGTGGAAGCAGCCTGAAGAGGCCTTCATCCAGCAGTGGATAGATTCAGGCTGATGATGATGAAGCGGAATGCCACAAAAAAATATTAATACAGCTAGAACACTGTAACCTGGCAATAATTTTTTGGCCTCCCCGTTAGTCACAGGCACAATATGTGAATCATTATCGTCATCATCGTCTTCTTCATCTAATTTTTGATGTTTCGATGTAATGACTTCAACAATTGCATCTTCACAGCCTTCATTTTCATCGTAATATTGTACTTGCTACGAACGAAACTTGTCCTTATTTTGGCATGGTACTCCACTGGTAAACCCTTCATTCATAGCCCCTTAAAGCATCATATTATTTTTTTCTTGAAATTATGTGTAACAATATGTATTATGCTCTTAATTTTACTGTCTCAATTGAGCGAAATGTTATCGCAATTAAGCAACATAAATTACTGTTAGTTCCTTGAGATTTGGCCCAAATAACTGGCTGCCCCATTTAACCGGTGGCCCAATTAAGCGTTATCATATTCTGTATAATGTTTACTATGAGTTAGGTAAATAAAATTATGATTCAATTTGTATTTCAGGTTAAGTATTTTACAGAGGAAATGTAGATTTCATACTGAATCAAATCTGAAACACAACCCTGTCTATAGCTACAACTTATGCAGAGTTGATTGTAGAATATCTCTCAGTTTACAACTCTGCGGATGTATACCACATTTCTATCAACCTAAAGGTTTGATTATATTTCAAAAATATCAACATTTCACTCATAACACTACTGTGATGGCAACACCAGTTGCATCGATTGACGTTTAATATAATATAATTTATACTTGTAGGTAAAGAGAAAATATGCGATGTGCCAGGTTTGCACTGCTTGGGCACTCATGAACGTAAGTAAAAAATTTATCTATATTTAATTTTCAATAAATTCCCCTTTTTCTACATAAAATTAAACAATGAATATTTTTCTTACAAAAATAAAATTATTTATTTCTATGCTAGGAAAATAATAAATTCTAAAACAAAATAATGTTGACATGTATGGCAGGCTTTTAATTTTGTAATCCCTCTATTTACATTTTTTTGTCAGTGCCTTCAAAAACCTTAAGTCGGGGTTTCAGTGGTGTATGCTTTGATTTCAGAGTACCTTCTAATGACTATGAAGTAACTGATTGCTTTATTCTTTCAGAGTATCTTATGACACTGTACGACCCAAAAACTAAAAGGAAAGCGTGTGAATGTTTGCCGAACTGTAATGATGTCAATTATGTTGTACAATCAATGGTAAATAATCAACACAAACAATTATAAAAAAATAAGAATATTGAACATACATAATTTGAAGACATCTCATGCATAAACATATAGTAAGAAATAGTTTATTAAATTGTTAGCAAGTGCAAATACGTATAACAACTAAATATTTGGAGTGATTCGTGACGTAGGTAAGTAATAATTAAGGTATTTAATTGATAGCTACCTTGATTGAATATACAAAAACCAATGGCCAGCATAAGTAACGCAATTTGATAAGCATTTTATGTAAGAACTACTACTAGTTAAATTCGTCATAATTAAATATGATGCCCGTAGCTTAATTGGAAAAGCACACTGGCGAAAAACCCAACGGTTACAGGCTCAAGTTTTGCCGGGTGACGTATTTTTTTCCAAAAAAGATTGTTTCTAGTGGGTATATTATCTATGCATGAAATGTTTTCAAATTATGTATCTTCCTAAATTCATTTTATATTCTGTCTATGTATAGTTTAATATTTTTTAGTATTTCTCGGCTTTTCAGCATTTGATTCCATTAAAAAATCGTCAATTATAGATGCATTGTGCTTCCAAGGAATTTCCAGGTAGGTACTATATAAAACTGTCCTGAATAGCATATACAAAGATGCACCAGCAAGCATAAAGCTTCATAAGCAGTATTCTTATATTAGCAAGTGTACTCTGGAAGACCAATTCAGACGACTTGATTGGGAGAACAAAGGACCCCCATTAACAGAAACTAGGGACCGAGAAGAGTGGAGAGAGCTCGAGGAGGCTTTTCTTACGTGGTGGATCGACCTCGCCTATTGATGATTGTGACGTGGTTGTTTTTTCTTTTCTAGTTCAAATATAAATAAAATACTTACCATTGTATTTCAGTCGTTGCAGAGTTGGTTCCTCGGTACAAATCTTCAATGGGGAATGGTCTCGTACCCAAAATTAAGATTTAGAAGAGACATTATATTTGGTTTTACTGATGTACTTGGTAAGTTTTTCTTTCACTATTTATCACAAACGTTTTTATATAGAGATGTTAATATATTCACATTACCAACGGTTAGAGTATATGCTTCATAACTTTGCACCCCGGCTCTAGGATAAAAATATTTTTTTATACATATGTATTATCTGTCTATTTATTTACTATATTAAGCCGGGAATATACGGGCAACTTCGTGTTGCTGCTGCCGGCAGTGGCAACTCGGAGATCCCCAATTTTTCATACAAAACTCATAATGGACGCACACACAGCAACTCACTGCTGCCGACCTCGGCAGCTGCAGTCGACGCGTTGCCCGCAACCGCCGAGTTGCCGCAGTTAATTTGCGCCGCGTCAAACATACACTCGGCAGCGCTGGCTGCCCGGTATAGCAACTCAGTCCCTCCCACCTCTCCGCCTAGTCATGCGCACTGTCATTCCAGTCCGAGTTTTTTCAAAGATGGACCATAATAATTTTGACACAGACGCTTTTATAAGTGACATAAAAAACTATGAGTGCATTTGGAATCTAAAATGTGATTTGTAAAATATGCCGTAGTTGCATAAATAGAGTATGAAATTCACCATGTCCAGCCCTATGAGACATGATAGGATGTATCCAAAATCTGCGAGTTTTTCTACGTCTTCTTTTACGTACTAAAAGCACAAGCAACAACACTTTCATAAACAACACAGCTTCTCCTTCAACATTCAGTTTGGATATGAGTCGATATTCGTTCGTAAACTCCAGCTCCCGTTGACACATTTGCTGCCAAGCACAGCAGCATGAGTTGCCTTGGTCGGCAGCTCGTTTGCTGCCAGCAGTAGCAACACAAAGTTGCCCGTATATTCCCGGCCTTAATACAAGTAAATATCATTAAAATTTGATCTAATTTTATGCAACGTAATCAGGCAAAGAGGCGTATCAGTATTATAGTAAAGACTGCAAAAAAGTGCAAAGTTATAAAACGTATACTCTACAATCATAAGACTGAAATTTTGAATGCTGGAAATCGACAATATTGGCTACTAAAATCACAAAAAAATACATCTAGTAACACTTTTCTATAATGATTTGCTAAAAAAGCAGTTTTGCTAATCCCATAATCAAATCTCGTAAGAAAAATAGAAGTATTTATACATTTAAATATTTTTAAGTGTATAAAAATTACATCACTTTTTATTAATAAAAGTAGGTACGTAATTGTTAACATTAAATATATTCTTAAAATTTGAACAATCTAATTAAAAATATACATATTAAATCTGATCTCGAAATCACGGAATTCAAGAATTGTGTCACAGGATTTAGGGATCAGAAAAACCAACAGGATTCCGGGATTTTGAGGTATCTTAAAAGATTATTTTACCTTTCTCCCCTTGTGAATGAGATAGGTATCTATTCTTTTAAAAATGCTATAAATAAAATATTAGCAAGAAAAGGTGGACATAAACCAAATTTGACAAAGTGAATGGTTTATGGCGACACGGTAAGACTCTTTTTCGACCAGTCAATATTCATTTACATATTATTATTGTCTATCTTGAATAAAAAATAGTTTAAATTATTTCCGGTAACTGATTTAAATACTATTTGTTTCCAGTGTCTGTTGGAGGAATGGCTGGACTCTTCCTGGGCTGCAGTGTCCTCAGTTTTATGGAGATTGTCTATTTCTTTACACTCCGATTGTATTGGTACATGGTCAAGTATGATTCCAAAAATAAAAAGAATCCTTCAGTATTGGCTATCTCAAAATGATGAAAAAATAGTCCCATGGATCAATTGAATATTTACAACATTTTAAAGCCACTGTCCAAACTATGATTATTACTGAATTAAGTATGTCCACATTTAATTTTAAATATTGTATATGAATATACTTAATTGGATAGGTATTTAATATTACATTGAACAGTAAAAATGATTATTGTAATAACCGCAATTTATTAAGTAATAATTAATTAGATATACAGCGACATCTAGTTAAGACTCCTCAAAGTAATCTGTGAGGTGCATTTTATTCATCAGTAAAGGATTGTCTCCTAACTCTATTAATAGATGTCACTTTGAAATTGCAACTTTTAGTGTGCTCACCCTCTGGCTTCACAGACATATCCTCACGTGCATTCACAGTAGCGACAGCATTAATAATTTGACTTTGTTTGCTTGTTCGTTGTTTCGGGCACTACTTACCTGATGTGTCAGACAACTTTTATATATCGAATATCTTACCAAATAATAAATTTACATGAAGCTTATTTTATGTAAATGTCAAAAAATAAATCAAAAGATATGACAGTGAATCAGTGTAGTGCACAAATAATGTTGTATGTTACCGAAGTTTAGAAAAAACACAAAACACATGATACATTTGTGCTGTCCAAATAAGGTATTTGAGTATTTCATTCAAACACATGATATCCATTTCATCTTTGATTTTCAATTGAATCGAATCATTTAAATTCGATATTCTTGAAACATAATAGCGCCTATACTGCCCTTCTAAGGAAGAAGGCAGTAACTCGCAAAAATTGTGAAATTGAGTTATGAATGCCATCCGTTAGGTAATTTTGAAAGCTATATATTCTACAAGAAATGAAAATATAATTAATATTAAATTCTACAGGTTTTTTAAAAAGGTTTGTCGATAGCTATTTCGGTTGTAACACCATTATCAAGACTATTCAGATAGGCCGTTTGCCTTTGCTTAAATACTATACGTGTATAGATAGAGACAGAATACATTTTCTTATTCGTTCCAGCAATATTATGAATTTTTACATTATTATTAATTGTAATATTATTAATACTTTGAAAACCCTAAGTGGGTTTTTTAAAAGGATATCGAAATTTTCAAAATTTATCAAAATTACAGTGTTCGATGGTTATTTATTGACATTATTAATCAATTAAAATATTATTAGTATAATTGTCTTAATCGTGTGTTTCACTTTAAAATCAGTATTATCACTAAAATACCGTTAAAATCCTTAGTGAAAAAATAGACATCTTCTAAAATAATACATTTTTTTTAGCAAAAAGGCAGTAATTGCACCTATTCATTGCAGTTACTGATGGTTTATTATTACTTTGTTTGTATTTTAACATCTTACTAATAAAAATTAGCACCGTTTTTTATTAATTCATAGCTTACTAAAGTTTGAGAAAAAACACATTATGTCATTTATCTCGAAAGTCTGTGAGAGTCAGTTACTGCCTTCTTCCTAAGAAGGGCAGTATACTCGTGCATGCTTTACTTACACCAATAGTGTATTTTAAGCTATCGCGATAATAACTGTTTACATTATTAGTGCTAACTGTCTCTCCAATCTCATTCTTCAAGCGTATGTGTTTACACATGCATTTTGTTGTTATGGCCGTGATAATACGTACCGTCAGCAGTAAATCCATGCACATGTAAATGGGGTATAAAACATTTGACAAACAGCATCTGTGCACCAATCCATCTAAAAGTCCTTACTAAATTGGGTACATTTGTTTGTGTTTAGAAAAGAATAAAACAATCAATTCAATGCAATAAATACTTTTTCATTTTATTAACAATTTTATAAAATATTTGAATGCTGAGACAGGAGTCTTATTTAAATTTATTAAACTAAGAAACATTTTAGGCGAAATAATTTTCAATCACGAGAAATTCCTGTATAAGCAAGCAATTTGCATAATAAAATATCTTTAACAATGTCACATAAATCTTAATAAAATTCTATCATACAAATACTTTTATCTAAAACACTATTTATTATGTACATGGTCATTATAAATCAAAAATTTTAATAATAAAATACTCTATTCAAATAAAAACATTGAAAATAAGTCTTCAATTTTATTGAAAGTTAACACTGTTTGCAAAAATATAATTGTAGTAGGATACATTGGTAAATTGAACAGACTGATGACTGTTATTTCTGAAATTTTTATTTGAATGGGTTGCAATAGACCTTAAATTATCAGAAACAGTATTAATTTTACAGATATACACTATTTTGGAACCAGCTACCAAATTCTGATAAAGATGGGTGCAAGACAGATTCTTGTAAGCCACTCAAAATCATTGAATATGTTGGGTTGATAACATTGATTATTTCCACTCATAGGCCAACACATATCGACAGTATTGAGATCGGATATAATATTATTATCTATGTCTTAGTTAATGTTACGATTGACACGTCCGGGTCCCAAGTTTGATGATTGAAAAAATTAGATTTCTGAGAAATTCAATTCCGTCAAGGCGAAGAGGGTATTTTTCTTATAAAAGAAACGTCTCACCGTCTTAATGGCATTTCAAAATATTAGTCCTCAATCGAGGTACAATATTTCAATCAAAATGAAAGGTTAGCAAAAAAATTGTTGAAGATCTCAGTTGAGTAACAAACATGACATGCTTAAAAACATCATAAAGTAGGGATGGAGATGAATCTCATTTAAAAGTATTTGAAGACAAAGTGTTATAGCACCGTAATTTTGCACCTTTGTCTTTGTATTAATTCATTGGGATTAGATCCTAACCCACTAAACATTAATTTTTAAACATGAATTATAACACATAAACACACGCACCCTATCTGAGGCTATCATTACAACCTCACCTACCCTCGTCCTTACCCTCATCCCCATAGTGGTGAACCCTAGACAAAACCTCATCACCATTGCAACAGTGGTGATCGGAGAATATTCTTTTATTTTTGTAACTTGTTTGCTGTGTTTTGACGAGTTTTACGTAGAAAATTCCGATGTTTCCCGCGATAAACAAACCGTTATCCCACGAATTTTATTTTTCCAAATTTACATTACGATACCCACCGGACCATATTTTACATCACCACTGCCGGAAATGAGCCACCAACGCTCGGACAGTATCCAGAGGAATACACCCCCCACCGGATCCGGGAAATCACCGCACAATCGTCAGGCTCTACCGTAGTTCACCTGAGTCGCAGCATCAAAACCATCATTCTGCCCTGAGGACAATTCGGACAGCTCTTCAACATAGTCCAACTTCACTCGGAGCATCATCACCAGGATGGAGCGACCCGTGAACGCACTGCGCCAGGAGACCACCTGACCTCCCGCGTTTTGCGAATGTTATGTAACAAGTCGACTGCGTACGTACCAGTGGGTGTATCATGAGTCTCCCGTCATAGTATATATAAGTTATGATAGTTTGTGTTTACCTAATAACCATGCTACTTTGTAAGATTGTCAATAAGAAAGGCTTGTAATATCAGTTACGAAATCTTGTTGACGGCACGTACTGAGCGCAATCAACCCGCCTGAGTTATTTGCCCGACGACAATTTCATAATAACACATAATATTTTCTTGATAATGTAGCTATTTGTAATAAATTGGAATGCAAGCAGAATAATACAAATCATTATTATCGCAAGTAGGAATGCAGTCATAGCAACTTTGTATTAGGAAATGTATTGTTAATTATTTTATAATGCAACGAGGAAATGCTGAAAGTGTCATATTTGCGTGAACCCTGCTTAGGTCATGCAATAAACAATGACATGCCTCTTCAGGTCGTGTGCCCCAAGCCATCGATGGGTTTCCTTTGTTTGAAATCGGTATAAAAGCTCGGGGCACGAGAGATCTGATAACACACGTCATAAAATCATTCTAACATACAATTGAACCTCTGATCAACGAATAGTAATTTTTCTCATAACGCATCTTCGTAATCTAATTGTCAAACTCATTTTTAACTATCAATGTACTGTCTGTAATTTTTGTATCATTTATTGTTGAGGGAAATAAATCGGGTATTTACTTACATTGCATCCACCTTCTATTCATTGAAGTCAACCTACCTACCACATCCAACACCCTCCTCTTCCCCTCACAATATACCCTTAGGCATGTTTTCCCGCGATAAGTACACCGTTATCCCATGAATCGTTTTCAAAATTATACTTCAAGATGCCCACCGGACAATATTTCGCTGGGTATGGCACCACTGCCGGAGGCAAAACCGCAGCACCAGCGCAGCAGTCTTCACCACAGATCAACTGGGTCGCGGTCCGAATTGTACACCGTGCGATAGTATTCACTCCAGTCAGGACCAATTTCCCAAGCGCAATGTCGCCTGGTGGAATAGGAACCCATCTTGAAGATATTGATATGCACCTCCTTAAAGAACAATTCATCGGTAGTCAGTGCCGATGAGCGGAACAATCTGCGACTCCTATGCCGCAATCTCTGCTGTCCCCTGAAGAGACCGATCGATCACAATCGGAGATTACAGCGCAAGATATCGTCGTTGAAACTAGAAAATTGTGTAACTCCGTTTTAACCGAAAATCGACTTTGAATGCCATCTAGTGGCCATTGTTAATATCTATCTGTCTTGCAAATGATGTAATTCCAAAAAAATTGTAACATTGTTAAATCATAGATGTTGCAAATGATTTAACTCCACGGCCATAGATTTGTACACGCAATTTGTGTATCTCCAGTATTGTCATAGCGGTGGACATGATGCGTGGCGTGCGTTAGTTTACATTCGTTTTTCTACATTTTATGAACAGTTAACAACAAAGATTACGACACAAATTGTTGGGTAAGTGTTATATCAGTGTTATTTATTAGTATTGTTTAATATTGTTGTATTTTATTTCATAAAATTTACTTTAAATTCACCTCTTGGATATACACATTTTTCTGATGTAATCTTGTATGGAGTTACATGATTTTCTTGCCTAATATTGTAAGCTGATGAAATGCGCGTGTTATGTTATTTGGTATTTACCTATATCGCCAGTAGACATGTTTAATTAAGTTAATGTTATACCGAAGCTAACAAATCTCTTTTTTTCTTTATAGGTGCCTACATTGAAAAATATGTCCCGAGCACAAAAAATATTGGATATGGCATTGGCCTTAAATAAAAGTACTAAATTACATTCAAACGAAGAGAATGTGATGAACAATAAAAAAAGAGATTTGTCTACGCCTGTAGATAGTGTTTCCCCGGAACCACTCAAACCAAATAATCGTTCGCCAGAAAAGATTAAGATACAAGAAAATATATTATTGAATGACATTCAAATATTAATACTTCAAGAAATATCCGCCGGGCCTCCAACTGATTCTTCACAATTTTATGATTACCACGATGAACATACTGAAGAATCGCAGATAATTGATTTCGATATGACGTTACCGACTGCTATCAATAATTCGGAGGAGATCGAACTGAGTTATCCAAATAGTATTCAATGTACTATTTCGACCAGTGACAATGATATTGAAAATAATCCCAATAACGGTGAACACACTAATACCCAAATCGAGGTGAAACAAAAGCGAAAAAAGCTTCATATTAAAAATAATTCTTCATGCTTAGCAAACAAAAAAAGACGTGAACTTGGATTATCATATGAAGGAAAGAAAAAACTTAACGATGGTACCTGGGATTATAAAATAAACAAGTCAGGAAAGTTTTTAATTGATCCATGTTCGTGCAAATTAGGAACATCGAACACTGCATTGCAGTGTCAAAAACTAACAGAAAATCAACGCCATCAATTATTCCAATTATTTTGGAAAAAACCTGGCCAGAAAAACGCGAATATATACGGGGCCTAGCAAAAATAGATACGGTTTCTAGAAGACGGGGGTCAAATGATATTAGTAGGAGAGAGTTCTCTGTCAAATATCATTTAAAATTTGACATGACTATGTACAGAGTATGTAAAAAGATGTTTATTGGTACATTGGGAACCAATCAAAACTCTGTATTGAACTGGATAAAAAAAGATTTGACTTTTCCGGATACTGAAGAAAGTAATGATACAAATATAAAATTAAGCCCTAGTCAAGCCAGACAACAATTTTTCAAAGAAAAGAATGATAAATTACAAGCATTTTTACAGTCACTTCCTAAAATGGAATCGCATTATTGTCGTACATCCTCCGAACGACTCTACCTTGAACCAATTTGGCAATCTAAAAGAGCTTTTACAGCCAAAACTTTTGTATTTCAGAATGTGTTAAGCCTGTATCATCCACTAAATTCAACGAATCACTTGAAAATGAAAAAATATCATTATATCGTCCAAAGAAGGATGAATGTGATACGTGTGCATCATATAAATTGAAAAATATAACAGATAACGATTACACGAATCACGTCAATTTAAAAGAAGAAGCAAGATGCGAAAAAAGCAACGATAAAGTATCTGAACTTCTAGACTTTGTATTTACGATGGATTTACAATCTGTGCTTTTGGCTCCAAAGTCTAAAGTGTCAGCAATGTACTACAAAACAAAATTAATAGTACATAACTTTACAATTTACAATATAAAAACAAAAGAAGGATACTGTTTTCTGTGGAATGAAACTGAAGGTGCAGTCACAGCTAATGAGTTTGCTTCAATACTAGTATATTTCATTGAAAATGAAATTATTCCAAAAATAACGGATGTTTTATCTAAGACAATATGTTTTTGGAGTGACGGTTGTTCCGCACAAAATAGAAACACTACACTTTCAAATGCTCTATTAAACGTGGCAGTTAAAAACAACATAACCATTCTTCAAAAGTATCTCCTTAAAGGACATACACAAATGGAAGCAGACTCAATGCACTCGACTATTGAGAAACGTATTCGTCACCATAACATCAACGTACCTGCTGATTATGTTGATTACTGCAAAACTGCTCGATCTCCGCCATATAAAGTTGAATATCTTAACTACACTTTCTTCAAAGATTTTTCCAAAATAAAACATTACTCGTCGATAAGACCTGGCCGGAAAGTGGGTGACCCGCAAGTAACCCATTTGAAAGCTCTCAATTATAGTCCGAATGGAACAATAACATATAAACTAAGACACACTGAAGAATGGCAACATTATGGAACCAGAAGAACATTGAATAATATCCAGGCTATGGACATTTTACCACCACTGTATAGTCAAAGACGGAAGATAAAAACAGCAAAGTTTCAAGATTTGCAAACACTAAAACATAGTTTGCACTCTGATTATTATGATTTTTATGATAAACTACCTCACGAATGATTATCATACATATTAATAATGTTAACAACTTATTATTTCATTGCAGTATTATATTTTTAGTTTTTAGCTGTTAATTTGAGTAAATAACTACCTACTGTTAAATTTTATTTTAAAGACTTTCGTAAATGTTAAGTATGCATCATTTTTAAACGTAATAGCGTCAGTTTTGTAATAAAAAATATTTTAAAAAGTTTATGTTTAATAATGTACCCACTATAAGAAATATGTGTATCTCCTTAGAAATACGCATTTTAAGTTGCGAAAAATGTGTATCTCCAGTTTTAATGACATTTTGAGTAATTTTTCAAAATTTTATATTCGTTTTATGTTTCTTCAACTATTTGTAATATTCTCTATATGTTTTATTTTATTTAAATATATTATTGACAGAATTAAACTGTTTTTTGTCTCTCCTGTAAAGTAGTGTTTTTGGAGTTACACAATTTTCTAGTTTCAACGACGATATGGAGATAATTCAACATTATGTTATGATTCGAACTCTAGTAAAATAATCACGTGTCACAGTTCCAAACTGTAAATCAAGTAAAAGCTCGATTTGAATATTCTTTTTTGTTTTAATAACAAACCGATGTTAATGCTGCGAAAAAGGTCTCCCAGTTTCTGAAAGGCATTACCAATGACTTACCTCATGCCATTCATTGTAAAGAGGTACTAGTATACGACTACAGGAGTACGGTCTGGTAGTAAACTCCACGAAATGCCGCTTCGGAGTAGAGGAAGTTAAATTCCTCGGCTACCTGGTTTCCAGCAAAGGAACTCGACCGATTCCAGAAAGAGTCAGCGCCTTTCGTGATTACATTCGACCTGAGATGCAAAAAGTATTACGACGGTTCTTAGGAATCTTGAATTTCTCCCTTCCATTTCCATTTTAAGATTCCTTCCTAAGGCCGCAGAAACACAAGCTCCGCAAACTCACTTCTTCAAGGGAAAATTTCCAAAAAGGAACCAATCATCTGGACATCGGAATCAAACAAAGCCTTCGAGGGGTGCAAGGAGAGTTTGGCCCAAGCAACATTACTCACACATCCCAAGAGTGAAGGAACTCACCTAGCCATCACACAAGCAATTTAAAAGAACAACAATCATACCTTTTTGCATCAACCATCACGGAGGGAAAATTAGGCTCGCGATAATGTCATTATATAATTTTATAATAAGTTTACAAATCAATGCCAAAAATAAAAATTGTGAATTTTGCACAAGTTTTTGTAAAAATTGTGAATTGGGAATTTGCCAAAGAGCCGCACGCCAATACCCAAAGAGCCCCATGTGGCTCGCGAGCCGCAGTATGCTGACCTCTGACTTAGTCGAATCTCTGATCCGTCGATTAGTAACTTTTCATAACACATCTTCGTAATCTCTATTTATCAATCGTACTTTAACTTGTCCAATCATTAACTATAAACCTGTCTGTAAACATTATATCAATTTATTGTTGGGGGATAAATAAACTATGGGTATCAAGTTATTACGCACCATTCTGTATTGTCATTTGGAGTCAATCTACCTACCCTTCACACATTCATCCCTTACGATAGAAGTGTCTCCACAGTTTTTCTTCAGAGTCCGGCAGTTTACAACAACAAAAAATTATTATATTTATTATTATTATATATTAAATTTAGATATCGCAGAACGGTTCTGAGTGCCTGCAAATAGTAATCTTTCATCTAGTCTGACCATATTTCTGCTAAACCTGTGGGTAAGCTGAATGATGCTGTAAACTTTAATCCGGAGAATGCACTGACGATTCTCAGCATCTGCGGATAAACTGATGAATTTCAATCCTTTAAAAATCTGCAAAGATTACCAACGACAAAATTGAACCGAGCAATCAAAAATCGCCAAAAAATCATATTTCAACTTGTTTACCGAAACAATATAGAAATATAAATCAATCCACCGTTGTAGATGCATTTTTATCTCGAATTCAAAATAAAAGTAATTAAGTCTGTTGGGATTAGACATCTTATCATCCAAAATAATTCGGCAGAAAACTATTACAATGTAAACGTATATAACTATGTGTAGCTGTCTTAGGTGACACATTTGATACTCCAAACTCTAGACTTCCCACTCAACCAGCCATTTTTATCTCTCTTCGTACTTTCGATAAACGCACCTTCGAACCGTTGGGATTAGACATCTCAACATCAAACATAATTTGGCAGAAAATCATTACAATGTAAACGTATATAACTATGTGTAGCTGTGTTAGGCGACACATTTGATACTCCAAAATCTAGACTTCCCACCCAGCCAGACATTTTTATCTCTCTTCGTACTTTCGATAAACGCACCTTCGAACTGTTGGGATTAGACATCTCAACATCAAACAAAATTTGGCAGAAAATCATTACAATGTAAACGTATATAACTATGTGTAGCTGTGTTAGGCGACACATTTGATACTCCAAACTCTAGACTTCCCACCCAGCCAGACATTTTTATCTCTCTTCATACTTTCGATAAATACACCTTTGAACTGTTGGGATTAGACATCTCAACATCAAACAAAATTTGGCAGAAAATCATTACAATGTAAACGTATATAACTATGTGTAGCTGTGTTAGGCGACACATTTGATACTCCAAACTCTAGACTTCCCACCCAGCCAGACATTTTTATCTCTCTTCATACTTTCGATAAATACACCTTTGAACTGTTGGGATTAGACATCTCAACATCAAACATAATTTAGCAGAAAATCATTACAATGTAAAGGTATATAACTATGTGTAGCTGTCTTAGGCGACACATATTTTTATCTCTCTTCGTACTTTCGATAAACGCACCTTCGAACTGTTGGGATTAGACATCTCAACATCAAACATAATTTGGCAGAAAATCATTACAATGTAAACATGCACCTTCGAACTGTTGGGATTAGACATCTCAACATCAAACATAATTTGGCAGAAAATCATTACAATGTGAACACGCACCTTTGAACTGTTTGGATTAGACATCTCAACATCAAACATAATTTGGCAGAAAATCATTACTATGTAAACATATATACTTTGTAACCAAACGTCAACCTATTGTCATCTACAATCCATCGAGAGTGTTTTGACCTCACATCATAGAATCGATACTGCAAAATCTAGATTGAAATCAGAAGCTACAAACATAGCCAATGGGAATTCTCTCTCAAATACCTGTCTCACCAGGAAGAATCATTTGTCCAAATGAAGAACAAACCAATATTAATGCTACGAAAAGAGTCCCACAGTCCTAGAAACGCAGGACCCATCACTTTTCCCATTCTGTACATTGTAAAAAAAAAACTATAGTATATGCCAGGGATGGCAAGTGCGTCGGTCGATCGCGAAGGTATTTTTGGTTGATCGCGGACATAATAATATATTATACTATTTCTTGTTCAAACGAGTCAAACCTACTCGACGTTCCAGCTCCTAAAATCCGCTAGTTCTTATCTTTTCTCTTACATATCATTATCAAGAAATACACTCATGCGAAGAACACAAGTGATGAGAACTTGGAAGAAATTCTACAGGAAAACTATAATAAATTAAATGTAAATTCCTATCCTTGCAATTTGACGAGTCGGTAGATTACACGGATATTATACAACTATGCGTTTTTATTTGATTGGGTTTTAAAGACATGTTTGCTTCAGAAGAATTATTAACAGTTTTATCGATGGAGGAACGATCCAAAAGAGAAGATATATTTAATGCATTCAAGTTGTATATTAATCGTACTCGAATTCCTATTCATAAACTAGTATCGGTAACGACTGATGGAGCTCCTGCTATGGTTGGGAATCATGTTGGATTTATTACTTTATGTAAAAATGAGGAAACAGTACCCACTTTTATCAGTTATCATTGCATTATGCACCAGATGGCATGGCTCCCACAAGGAGGGTCTGACATGGCTCTAGCCTAAGAGGAGCCTGGCGTAGCGGGTCGACCAGTTAAGTAAGAAAAACACAAACCAAAAATTTGCTCAAATAGTAAAAAAAGTTGCTTGCGACTGTCGACTATTTTTCTGAAGGGATATTTACATTTTAAAATACATAGCAGTGCGATGCAATATGATGTGATATGATTATTGATGTAATTATATAATAATTCATATTGTATTGAATTTATTTTAATTATGTTTCCTGGCGAAGGGTTGCATGTTATTTGGCTACTACAAAATTTCAAATATTCGATATAGGGTAAAAAAGGTAGATAATACGGTGATATTGGTAATACGGTGATAAATTGTTTAAAATGTTTCCCTCTATTATCCAGTGAGCAGTTGGTGATTGAATTTAGGTTCATTCGTTTCGTTGTTTCTCTCTATTCAGTATGCATCATGGCGCCACCGCAAACACATCGTGTGCCGTGTCCTGCTCCGCAATGTCCGGCCGAAACCGTTAAAAATAGGTAAAGGCATTTTTAAATCATTGACGCTACTATTTTTCTTATAATTCTGAAACTAAACACTTTTCTTATTTCTGTTTCTTGTTATAGAATAAGGACTCAAATACCAATATTTTAAATATACTATTTTAATCTATTTTTATTATATTTGTCTTCCATAAGCTTATGAAAATGATATTGCTGCTTACAGAAATGAAGGAATAGCAAAGAAGAAACGTCAAATGAAGGGAAGTAAACGTCGCAACTACGATGCTACAACGTTGAAACTGGCTGTATCTAGAGTGCTGAATGATAACTGGACGCTCTATAAGGCTTCTAAAGAGCTTTCCATACCTTGGACCACCCTGAAAACCAATGTTGAGAAGCAGAAGGCCACCGGAGAAAATGACGTCTCATCACTTCAAATTGCCAAACTTGGTAGGCTCTTTATCTTGGATACGGATTTGGAATTGAAGTTAGTGTCCTATATTGTCAAGATGCAGGAGATTGGATTTGGTTTAACTGTAACTGACATTAAACAGTTGGCCTTTAAATTGGCTCAGATGGCAGGAAAACCCTTGACAGAGTTAAATTGCTTTAACGAAGAAAAGGAGAAAGCGGGCGCTTTTTGGTGGTGGTCACTGAAAGAACGACATGGTTTGTCTTTAAGGATGCCTGAAAAATTAGCAGCATGCCGTGCTGTAACAGCAAATAAGGAGAAAACATTACTCCTATTTGCTGAAAGCATTGCTCCTTCTACTATACGACCCTCTAACGTATCTGAAGCAGGAACCTCAACTACTACAGAGACTGTAGTCAAAACCAATAATGCTCGTACCATTACTGACGGCATTGACGGGTTGCTCTTATTACCCAGTGTTCAAAAGACAGTTCTTACGAATCGAAGATCCAAGCGAGATCCCAAGGCAAAATGTTTGACTGATTCTGCTCTAACAATAAATGTAGCACCTAGCACATCAGGTGTGGTTAGCCCATGTACATTGAGAGAAGATTTTTCAAAAGGTGTAAAAATTAAAACGGAGCGCCCCACAAAAAGGTCAAATAGGAAAACGAGCACCATGTGCAATTACTGTGGAGTATTTTACTCACAGGACGCTGCTCTCAGGAATGGCGCTGTTTGGATCGAATGCATGAGCTGTGCTAAATGGTATCACCAGACCTGCACTAGCTCAAGTTCGCCCCAGTTTATTTGTGATTCCTGCGATGACAACCTAGATGTAAGTTCCGGCAGTGATTGGAATCCAGAATAAAGCACCGCTTATCACTGTATTACCAGTATGATTATTCAACTATCACTATATTAGCTGTAAGATATCACTGTATTACCATATTGTCGTTATATTACCCTATTGTTACCTTATGTTTTATTTTTTAATTTTTGTTACCAAAATGATAAGAAAAATTAAAATATGATAATTTCTTCATTTAATTAAGACATCGATACAGCTGTACCATTACATTTGTTAAATAAATTGTAATTGAAAATGTGTGAAAATCTAAATTGTTTTCTTAATATCACTATATTACCTACCTTTACCCTACAGGTAAAATGTGTAACTACGTCGAAATAACAGTTAATGTGTAGGTACCTACTTAATTTTTTGTGTTAAATATCTTAATTTAAGTGAAAGAAAACATTATTACATTATTGTCGTTAATTCGATTTTTCTGTATCGTTATTTTTAATATGTATAAAATATCTGTTTTCAAAATACATATTTGAATTATAAAAAATGGGTTTTTATTGTTCTCGCATGATATAATTACAAGTGATATCAGTCGATCGCCATAAATAATTTTTTCAACTAGTCGATCCTAGAAAAAAAAGTGTGGCCACCCCTGGTATGTATATGTAATACATAAATTAATAATCAAGTAAAAGATTGATCAGAATAATGCGATAGCATCGTAATAAATAAATTGATTATTTTTGACTAAAATCTTCCATGAAGACTAGAATTTTTAATCGAGTTTTAATATAACAATCAAATAATCAAAAATTAATATAACGGTCAAAAAAAAAGTATTACTCAACATAAAATGATTTTAAATCGGTAACTCGTAACTACATTTCCACATATACTATCTACATTTGTGTAAAAGCAATCATAGTTCCTCAAAAACATTGATACCTAAATAACACCCCGTACAGGTTCAAAATGTTTGTATGGTATCACCATTGCGATTGGCATATCAGTTGGCCAAATAAAATAATATAAAACATCGTTTTAATAAAGAAATGTTATTATATGTTTATGAAGCAGCATCCGACATTGACTCGAGAGCTACTTCATTCAACAGGGTTACCAGATTTAATCACGGTACGTTGATGAAATGAAATTTTCCACTGTGCAGAAAAACCACAAAGTTGGATCAACCGCAAGCGCAATGTCGCCCAGTGGAAAAGAAACCCATCTTGGAGATATAGATATGCACCTCCTTCAAGATGAAGACCAATTCATCGGTATTCATTGTCAACGGGCAGACCGAGCTGTGACTCTTATGCCGCAATCTCTGCCGTCCCCTGGAGAGACTGATCGATCACAATCGGAGATACAACGCTCGACAGTCGTCATTGCGGAGAGCAGAATATGGAGGTAATTCAACATTATGTTATGATTCAAATAAACTGGTAAAATAATCACGACCGAGTCGCAGTACAGATTCCGCCATTCTGCCCTGAGAATCCAGAGATGTGGTTCTGCATGGCATAAAGGAGCTTTGAAGCGGATGGCGTCTCCATGGACGCAACGAACTTTGGTTACGACTTGGAAGCGCTGGATCGTCACGCTGCGGAGGTGCGAGAAGAGATCATCCTTCGCCCTCCCGAACAAGGAGTGTACAAACTCCTCAAATCAGAACCGAATAGAATAGCATCATAATGACATTGTTTTTTGTTTTATAACTCCAGCAATTACATATTATTTCAAACAAACATCACCATCAAGTGACTCTTAAAAGAAAGTCCCCTGAAAAGACCGATCGATCACAATCGGAGATGGACAGTCGGCACTGTGGAGAGCAGAATATTATGTTATGATTCAAATAAACTGGTAAAATAATCAAGTAAAAGATCGATTTGAATATTCAGATGGCATCATAATGACTTCATTGTTTTTTGTTTTATAACTCCAGCAATTGCATATCATTTCAAACAAACATCGCCAAATAATCAGATTTAGAATTGTTTATCAAAACAAGAGAAAAATATAAATCAATACACGGTTGTAGATGCATTTTTATCTCGAATTCAAAATAAAAGTAATGAAGTCGACCCTCAAAATTCAAACTTATCATTTTTTATTATTAGCTGTTCTACCAGGAGAAAGAAGTTTTTGACCAGATGGAAAACAAACTAATAATATCAATTCTATAAAAATAATGTCAGTCCCAGAAACACAGGACCAATGACTTAGTGTACGTCCTGAGTGGCAGCGTTCGGCGCAGCGTTGAGCGTTTTGCGCAACTCAAACCTATAACCGTGTGTGACAATGTCTTTTTTTGGTTATACATTTATACGGTTATACGTTTGAGTTGCGCAGAACGCTCAACGCTGCGCTGAACGCTGGCACTGAGGCCTCACACTTACACTATTACTGTGCCGTAAATTGCAAAGATAGACAGCACAGTGAGTGTTACATATAAATAAGGAAAATATTGTTTTGAATATCGTGATTGCATATAATGGCTAAATTATATTCAACACGGCAACTCAACATAATTATTATGTATCAAGTTAATTGACATATGGATATGAAGTGTGTATAGTTGTTATACGAGTACTTTTCATTACCAGACCAACAATTCCCAGCATCTGTAGATAAACTGGTGAATTTCAATTCTTCAAAATAGGCATAGCTCCTCCCGATATACGAAGAGAAGTAGCGGCGAATGTCGAAAGAAGGAAGCAGACGCATGATCCCAGACACCCACTCCATGGACATCAAGCAGAGACCTCAAGGCTCAAGTCCAGAAAAAGCTTCCTTAAAAGGACAACGGAAGTGGATTGCCTCCCAGAAGAGAGTCGTATCCAGAAATGGAAAGAAAGACTGCAATCCTTGGATAGAGCCAACAGAGGAACCCTCGCCGGGACACGAACTTCCCTTCGATGTCTGGAAGGCACTGAACAGACTAAGAGTCAGTGTCACAAGGTGCAAGACAAACCTCAAGAAGTGGGGTGTCTTAACCGGCGAGGATGTCTCATGCGAGTGTGGGGAGGTGCAGGATGCTAAGCATATGTTGGTTTGCCCTCGAATTGGGATTGAGTGTGTTGAGGAGGACCTGTTGAAAGCCAATGACAGGGCGGTCTCTGCTGCAACGTTTTGGAAAGGAGCGGTGTGATCCCGGACACGATAAGTAAGTAAGCATATGTATGACAATTGAATGAGCAATCATCTTACTGCAAGCTCATTTTTATTAACATGCTGTAATGCTGTAACTCAGAAGCTACAAGCATACCCGATGGGAAAACTCCCTAAAATACTGTCCCTAAAGTTCTGGCCATCGTCGTCTACCGGTAGGTACGTACGTTGGTGGTAAATTCCTTCCAACCATCGGTCGAATCTCTGATCGCCGACATCCCAACCTGGTCGTCATCAAGAGCCGGCGAATTCAACCAGATGATCCTCGCCAGGGTGGAACGACTTGTCACCGGACTACGACGTGTGGCTGCACAGGACGGAACACACTAAGTCGAAGAGGATTCTCATCCTTGCACCCGTCAATCACACCCATCCAGCCGCCAGCGCAGCCAAATCACAAGAGCCCTGTGGACCTCGCAACAAACCAGGAGGAGGCAGTTCCGGTGCAGCCAGCAGCTGGACAGAGCATCATCAGCGTCACGACGGAGAACGCAAAACAGCCCGCTTTGGCCACCGTCACCCGCCAGGTGGTGCAGGCAGACGACTTATTAACTCCGCTCAGGCAAGCTCAAGGTTTTCCCACACACATACACATTAACGTAGTTTCAAACCCACGAAATTAGCATCTCTAGTTACATTTAGAAGCAGCAACCCTCGACTTTCATCCCTAAGGCAATTTTACTCGAAGGACCTATTCTAAAACATTAGATAGTTTTCTGACTATGAGTAACTGTCTTAGGCGACTTTTGATATTCCAACTCTGGACTTCTCAAAACTCAACCAACCATTTTTCAACCCTTTTCGTAGTTTCAATAACGCACTTTTGAACTATTCTACTGCATCCTGTTACGCACATACAGACGATATGTACTAACAGAGCAGCCTCTAAGCTCATCCGAGGATGCGCGAACGCTCTCGACAGCTTATATCTCTCTTAGTCCTGTGGATCCACTCACAAGCTAAGTTACCCTTTCCACACTTCTGCGAACACCGCAAGTAGGAAACGCCAGAAGAATTCATCTTACAAGCAGCTGAATGACTGATCCAGTGAGAACAACATTCATGACTCGAGCAGGCAGAAGTGTGCGCTTCCCAGACCGATTAGGTCAGCAAAATTCCAAAGAACAATGAAACATATATTGCTCACAACACGAGCGAGAAGTTTCAAACGTCAAGTTGCAAAACAACGACACGCGTCACATATTTTATTACAAAACAAAAGTGCAAGCAAAACGAAACATACGAGCGACCGGAATATAGGTCAGTGTGTTTTCGCAACAATAAAGCGCACAGCAAATAAAAAAATAATAAATAAATATCGGACGCCAAAGCCAAACCACGCAGTACGAAACAAGAGCGCGTTTCCGAGTCAAGTTACCAGCATTCAAGATTCAACAAAATGGGTTCACAACATACCAAAGAAGAGATCGTAGTTTCACAAGCCGCGTCAGGTGGCGCGATTGTGAACGACACGTCAGCCAACCAACTTTCATGGGCAACCTTGGCCCTAGTAATCATCATCATCACAGCAGCAAGCAGTTTTCTTTTGTGGACGCTATGCAAGAAGCATATCACGAAGAGGATCCTCAAGGACATCAAGACAGACGTCCCGGGATTTCCCAACCTGGTCGTCATCAAGAGCCGGCGACTTTAACCAGATGATGCTCGCCAGGATGGAACGACTGGTCACCGGACTACAACGTGTGGCTGCACAGGAAGGAACACACCAAGCTGCCAAGGATTCTCATCCGTCAGCCACACCCATCCAGCCGCCAGCGCAGCCAAATCACCGGAGCCCCGTGGACCTCGCAGCAAATCAGGAGGAGGCAGTTCCGGTGCAGCCAGCAGCTGGACAAAACATCACCAGCGTCACGAGGGAGAGCTCAAGGCAGTTCGCTTTGGCCACCGTCTCCCGCCAGGTGGTGTATGCAGACGAGGTGTTAACTCCGCTCAGGCAAGGTTAAGCTTTTTTCGACACACGTACATACACAATGAACATAGTACAAAGCCATGCATTTAAATTCTTTGGCAAACATAGAATCCAACCCGACTTTCACCCCTAAGGCAATTTTACTCAAAGAAACTATTCTAAACAATAGATAGTTTTCTGATGATGAGTAATTGGCTTACGCGACTTTTGATATTTCCACAACCCTAGACTTCTCATTCAATCAAACATTTTTGCAAACCTCTCAGTAGTTCAATTTTTGTTTCTTTCTTGAACTACTCCCACTACATCCTGTTACGCACATACAGAATATATGCCCTGTGAAATTCACTCACAGCTAAGACGCTCTTTTCCACGCTTCTGCGGACATCGCAAATGTTTTTCATTGACTTCTCAAGTCTACCCGGATCTATATCAAATTCAAGTCTCAACATTGATTCTACCAGCAATGTACACACCTACATTCATCTGCCCAATTTGTTAAAGAGCCACATACATGTTCATTCAGTATTTACAAAAATGCAAAACAAGGGAAAATTTTTACGAGGCAAGTTTTACGCTTCAACCAAAAGTGCCACGATATACATACCCAAGACCACTTTCTTAACCAGCATATTTAATCAATAAATCAACGAAAACAATGGATAAGCAAGCTGAGCCAGAAAAGAATCCTGACATCGTGAGAAATCGTGGTACTCAAGCCGGCAGGCATGTTCATTTCCCAGTCCGACTAGGTCAATGACACAAAGGCAGAACAATGACACCATCCACGCGCCAATGCCAGCTGTGCCGAGTGTCGTGTTGCAAAACAACAAAGCGTGCTGCGTATTCAATTTCAACACAAGGCGACGATTAGGAAGTGCATACGGCGACCGAAATGTAGGTCAGTATGCGAATGCAATACAGGAGAAATGCATACATAAACAATTTGAATATAATAAATACTGAGCACCACAGCTTAATAATTCAGTATAGCACGACCCACAACACTCGAGCGCAGTCCTGAGCTAAGACACCAGCATTCAAGAAAAGATGGCCTCACAACAAACTAAAGAAGAAATCGTGGTTTTACAAGCCGCGTCAGGGGGCGCGATTGTGAACGACACGTCAGCCGGCCAACTGTCATGGGCAACCCTCGCCCTAGTCATCATCATCGCCGCAGTGAGCAGCTATTTTCTGTGGACGATGTGCAAAAAGCACATCACGAAGAGGATTCTCAAGGACATCAAAACAGACGTCCCGGGATTCCGATCACCACAACATCCACCGAGACAGCTGTAACAATATCTTCAAGCGACACCAATTCTACCTACTTTCATCGCGATCTGCGTATCGCAGTTCACTGGGAGGGGAGTACTGAAGGGATACGAGGATCTTCAGACCAAGTGTACCGTTTTAGTTAGCTTCTTAAGTTTATGATTAATAGCCTAAAACTATGTTACATTGTAAAACTAATATTAAGTGCGTCTTTCAAACCAATTTCAAACCAATAATTGTCTATGATATAATTCTACGGTCAGTGAACCCGATTGAGTAAACTGACTCATAAAACATGTAAATTATATTTGTGGTGCCTAGCCTAGTGACCCCTTAAAAGTAAAAATCAATCAATTCAGCTGATCAATATTTACAGACTTTATTGCGTATTTTATTTTTTTATAAATTTTCACTGCGTTTCTGAGAGAGAGTTACTGATTCGTCGATCTCGTATTTCCCGCGAAGTATTTCAACATCCGTTTTCCCGCGCATCTTTTCTATTAAAATCACTTGCTTTTCAAGATGCCCACTGGACAATATTCCACTGGGTATGGCAGCATTGCCGGAGAAAACACCACAGCACCGACCGAGCAAGCAGCATCACAGATCAGCCGCGTGGCGGTGAGGATTCCACCATTCTGCCAGGAGGACCCTGAAATGTGGTTCTGCATGGCAGAAAGAAGCTTCGAGGCATCTGGGATCAAGACCGATACAACTAAATTCGGATATATCCTGGGAGCACTGGAGCCACGCTACGCCGCGGAAGTACGAGAGATCATCCTCAATCCACCTGAGGAAGGAGCATACCAGCTTTTAAGGTCGGAGCTAACGCGAAGACTGAGCTCCACTCAAGAACAAAAGACGAGGCGACTCCTGGAGCACGAAGAAATTGGAGATAGGAAACCATCACAATTCCTGCGTCACTTGCGAACCCTCGCAGGCACAGCCATGTCAGACGAAATCCTGCGCACACTGTGGCCGCCTACCAAACACCATGCAAGTGGTCCTGGCCACACAGAAGGACGCCGACTTAAACAAAGTCGCAGACCTAGCAGACGCCATGGCCGATTCATCATCGAAAGCCACCATTGCGGAAACTACCATGGAGAACATGTTTGACAGCCGGATCAAGCAGCTGGTTGTCACTGTACGCCAGGAAATCTCAGCACTCAGCGAAGAACTCTCCAAGGACTTTAACCGGGATTCCCGCCCAGCAAGCAGGCAGTCACGTCAGCCCAGCAGAAATCGAAATTCATCCCGAACCAGAGAAAGAAGCCAATCACGCCACGGTATGTGCTGGTACCATCACAGATTCGGTCAGCAGGCGAAGAAGTGCGTAACACCGTGCACTTTCGCCGAGGGAAACGCGCAGGGCGCTCGCTAAATGCGGCAAGCGATTTCAGCCCTACTTCAAGCCGTCTTTTCGTTACCGACCTCGCTACGCAAATTCAATTCCTAATCGACACCGGCGCAGATCTTTGTGTTTTCCCACGCACGAAAGTGCAAGGGCGCCGAACAAAAGCACAATACGAACTTTCGGCCGCAAATGGATCGGTAATATCAACATATGGCAGCATCACGATGACCCTGAACTTAGGACTACGGCGAGATTTCACATGGAATTTCGTCGTGGCGGATGTCACAAAACCCATCATTGGCGTTGATTTTTTAATTCATTTTGCATTACTCGTCGACGTCAAAAACCGCAAGTTATTGGATCAAACGACTCATCTTACGACTTCTGGACGCTACAGCACATCGGAGATCACATCGATCAAGACTGTCGCAGGAAAATCCACATTTCATGGATTACTGCAGCAGTTCCCCGACCTTACTCGTCCGGATGGAGCAGGAAGAGAAGTCATCCACAATACTCAACATCACATCCGTACCACTGCAGGACCATCAGTCGCCATACGACCCAGACGCTTAGCCCCTGACAAGCTGCGAATCGCCAAGAAGGAATTTGACACCATGACTAAACTCGGAATAGCACGTCCATCCGAAAGCTCATGGGCGTCACCGCTTCACCTGGTTCCCAAGAACGAGGATCAGTGGAGACCATGCGGAGATTATCGCGGATTAAACGCACGAACCATACCAGACAGGTATCCCGTGCGGCACATCCAGGACTTCGCGCAATCACTGCGCGACAGGAAGATTTTCTCCACAATTGATCTGGTGAGAGCCTACAATCAGATCCCTGTTGCCAAAGAAGACATTCCCAAGACAGCGATCACAACCCCTTTCGGACTGTTTGAATTTCCATACATGTCGTACGGTTTGAGGAATGCAGCCCAGACATTCCAGCGCTTCATCGACGAGGTGCTGCAAGGCCTGGACTTCTGCTATGCTTACATCGACGACATATTAGTCGCGTCAACATCTGAGCAAGAACATCTGCAACACCTGGAAGTACTATTCAAGCGCCTTCAAGAATACGGCCTGGTAGTGAACTCCTCGAAGTGCCACTTTGGAGCAGAGGAAGTCAAATTCCTCGGCTACTTAGTTTCCAGCACGGGAACCCGGCCACTTCCAGACAGAGTCAGCGCAATACGTGACTACGCCCGACCCGAAACTCAAAAAGGTTTACGGCGGTTTTTAGGAATATTGAATTTCTACAGGAGATTCATTCCTAAGGCCGCAGAGATGCAAGCTCCGCTAAACACACTCCTACAAGGAAAAACGTCGAAGAAAGAGTCTTTAAACTGGACACCAGAAGCAATCAAGGCCTTCGACGTAAGCAAAGAGAGTCTAGCACAAGCAACACTGCTGCATCACCCCAAGAGTGAAGGAACACACTTGGCAATCATCAGCGACGCATCTGACACTTCCGTCGGCGCGGCACTGCAACAACGAATCGACGACCAATGGGAACCGCTGGCATTTTTCTCAAAGAAGCTAAGCCCAGCGGAGCAAAAGTATGGTGCTTACGACCGTGAATTGCTAGCGATTTACCTAGCCGTGAAACACTTCAGACACATGATTGAAGCTCACACGTTCACGATTTTCACCGACCATAAACCCATTACGTTCGCTTTCCAACAAAAGTCCGACAAGTGTTCGCCGAGACAATTTCGCCATTTAGATTTTATCGGCCAATTCACAACGGATATTCGCCACGTCGCCGGAAAAGACAATGTTGTCGCTGACGCCTTGTCAAGGATAGAAGAAATTGACAACCCACTGGACTATACATCCCTAGCGGCCGATCAAGAGAACGACGAAGAGTTACATACGTACCTACGTGAAGGAACAGCGCTGCAGTTAAAACGCGTGCAAATTCCGGACTCAAACGTAAACGTTTATTGTGACTTATCGACACCGCTAGCGAGACCATTCGTCACCAAACGACATCGACAGGCAGCGTTCAATCACATTCATCGTCTTGCCCACCCAGGGATTAATGCGACGGTCAAACTTGTCACACAAAGATACGTGTGGCCGTCCATTAAAAAAGACTGCAGAACCTGGGCTCGCAATTGTGTACAGTGCCAGGAAAACAAAATCACCCGTCACGTCTCAGCACCGCTCGGAAAATTCGCACCTTCAGGCCGGTTTGAACATGTCCATATTGACATTGTCATTCTCCCCATGTCTGAAGGATGTAGATACTGCCTTACCTGCGTCGACCGATTCACGCGTTGGCCAGAGGCATTCCCGATAATAAATCAAGAGGCAGAAACGATCGCTCGTACGTTTTACAACGGATGGATTACAAGATTTGGCACACCCTTGAGAATCACTACAGACCAAGGGAAACAATTCGAATTGAACCTGTTCAGACAATTAAATCGTCTGACTGGTACGAAAAGAATTCACACAACAGCGTATCACCCCGCAGCAAACGGGATGGTCGAACGTCTGCATCGACAACTCAAAGCCGCAATCAAATGCCATGAAAACGATAAATGGACGGAAACACTCCCAACAGTTTTAATGGGTATTCGAGCAGCCTGGAAAGAAGACCTGAAAACAACAGCAGCCGACCTGATTTACGGTGAACCTTTACGACTACCAGGAGAATTTCTGTGCAAACAGGTCGACTCAGACGAAGATCCTAGTAACTTCGTCACGAGACTAAAAAGGCACTTCCAACAGCTACAACCTGTGAAAAGTCAACAACACGAATGGCGAAAAGCGTGTATTTATTTTCAAGGACCTCAGCAAATCAACACACGTGTTTGTACGTGATGACACAGTCAAGAGTCCACTTCAATCCCCGTTCAATGGACCATATGAAGTCATAACACGCAACACGCGTACTTATGTCATTTGCAAACATGGAAAAAATATCACGGTCTCAATAGATCGTTTGAAACCGGCATATTTATTTAACGAAAATAATTTGCATACACAAAACACGCCGACAAAAGTAACTGACCTCGGACAAACACAATATGTAACTCGAACAGGCCGACGTGTGCGGTTCCCGGAGAGAGTGGGTCAGCAGAATGCGAAAGAACAATGAACCATAAATATCGCAAACGGCACGCGCCGGAATGCACGAGTATCAAATTGCAAAACAACGACACGAGTTTCATACGATATTACAAAACAAAGTGTAAGCAAAACAAAACATACGAGTGACCAAAATATAGGTCAGTGTGTTTTTCACAACGACATAACGCATCGCAAGCAAGAAAATAATAATATATATTGGACCACACAGTCGAACTAACCAGTTTGAAATACGAGAGCATTCCCGAATCAAGTTACTAACGCCAAGATCCGACAGCATGGGTTCCCAGCAGACAAAAGAGGAAATCGTACTGTCACAAGCCGCCGCGGGTGGCACAATCGTAAATGACACATCAGCAGCCAACCAGCTTTCTTGGACAACTTTTGCAATGGTCATCATCATCATCGCAGCAGCAACTAGTTTCCTGTTGTGGATGCATTGCAAGAAGCACCTCACAAAAAGGATCCTCAAGGACATCAGGACAGACGTCCCAGGATCTCGAGCACCACCAAGACAACTATAACGCAAGAGTCACCATGCTACACACCATCTATCTTCCTGCATCACGACCTGCCACACCAGATCGCTAGGGGGAGGGTCTGTGGTGCCTAGCATGGAACCTCATCATTAGATATAAATTATCATAATATATTTAAGTATCTAATAATATTTGTTACTATGTAAACTAGGTGATAAGAAGGGCGTGTTTCATGATTCACACAATTTAGTTGACGGCGCAAGCCATAGGTCAGTCAACTCACTTAGCAATCTGCAAGCCATCCAATTTCATCATAACACATTTGCTTTCTTGATAAAATGTAATTATTCATAAGAATTATTTAGCAACTTTGTAACGAAGAATGCATTATTAAGCATTGCATTGCCATATAAAGCAATCCGGAAATGTGCTAACTTATCAGATTTGCTTATACTTAGGCAACTCACAGTAAACAAGTGACATGTGGTCATCGGTCAACGTCCTGACCTCAGATGACCCTTCTTTGTTAGAAAATTCTATAAAAGCTCAAAGCGGGGCGAATCTGATAACACACGTCGTAAAGTCCTGCTAACAGATAGTCGAATCTCTGATCGACGTACTCGGTTAACTTTTCTCATAGAAACACGCCATTATAATTTACTTTGCTAATTTAAAATAATCCTAAATATATCGTCTGTAAGAATTGTTTCAAGTATTGTTGAGGGGAATAAATGGTTATTTACTCAAACACGCATCCACCTTCGATTCATTGAAGTCCATCCATCTACCTACCTCATCCTCACTCCCCTTACCAATATATTTCTTGCTAAATCCATCATTCGTAAGAGTTTATGGAATGTCAACGCATCAAATTCAAACCGATTGTTATTGCGAATAAATAGCGAGCAAGCATGCAAATATGCGATTGCGAAACTTTGTAACAAGAAATACATTATAAATTAATTGATAACATTTTGTCATAGTGCAAACACAGACAGAATTCTACGAAATCATCCTAAACTGACTTTACGTTTCCTTTGTCTCAATTTACTATAAAAACCGAGGATGCGAAACATCAATAACTCATAAGTCTTAACGCCGTTCAACTCTCTACACGCATCTTCGATCCAACGCTAGTAAATTCTCTCGCAACACAATCTCCGTAATCATTAATTGTAAAATTCATTAAATCTCATTGTATGAATCTGTATTAACGATTTAATCTTTTTGATGGTTAAGGGAAAATAAATTGGGACTACTTTATCACGCACAAATCCTTCTACTCATTGGAACCTACCTACCCCATCACAGCTCCCTTACTTCAAATCCAATGAAATGGCAATGAATAATTACCCTAATAACACCCATTAGAATTAAATAGTCGAGATTTTTAGTGAGTCAAGCTAGGCAGTCACTGTCATCCCCCGAGAAGTAACCCGTAGACCTCCTTCGAGTCCGGCCACATACAAATAAGAACAAAAATTTACATATCACGAGAGATTCCGATGGCAGAGAATATAAATTGGATAAACTGCAACATATGGGGTTCAGAACTAGCTGACGGGACCCCGTCCCTATTCTATAAATGCCTTGAGATACTGGCCGGAACGGCACCAGCGGTTAATAATGACACGGAAAGAATAGAGTAACGTGAGATCTTATTAAAATAAGAAAACCGTAGCTGAATGAACAGACATTACTGTTCCATTTGAAAAACAAAAATTTTCAGCGTATCTGATGTCACAAGAAATTGCCATTTGACCATTGAGGAGCACTGCTGTACGGATCCAATTTTATCAAGTCCTATTTTCGAACAGACAATGTTGAGAGATCGGTGTGAACCTATTATAAGCTGTTAAGTAACCGTAACAGCCGAAACTGCCAAAAGTAAATTGGAGATCAGGAGGAAAATGGGTGACATGTCGAAATGTACGTTATCAGAGAAAAACTAAGGTCTTCACCAGATCAACTAGTCCAGATCAGATGCAGATCAAACATTTAATGAATGATGTTTGGTTTATTGACTTTATCGCCCAAAAAAGTATTATCTACTGTTTTAATTTAATATTAGCTCTCAAGGAATGCTAGATGAATAGGAAGTATTCATGAATATTTACTCTATGTAGGTCCACCAAATTTTATGTGTGGAAAAGCTGATTAAGCCACATTAATATGTAATTGTAATTTCTAATAAAAAATATACAAAAATTTAATGGAGTGCGTAATTTATAAAAAACCCCATACACGTTTGGTTCAAAGCTGTGTGTGCAGAGCAACAAATGCCGGGTAGAGCCCTCGCGCTCTCCACGACACGCCACCATATTTCTTCTTCCGGTGAACTCTCTTTCGAATTTCAAACATTTCACTCACTATATTGTAGAGAATTTTTCCAAATTTTAATATTGATTGTTTCCTAAACAAATGTAAATAATCTACAGAATAATGCACGCTTGCTGGATAACCATACACGTTTGGTTCAAAGCTGTGTGTGCAGAGCAACAAATGCCGGGTAGAGCCCTCGCGCTCTCCACGACACGCCACCATATTTCTTCTTCCGGTGAACTCTCTTTTGAATTTCAAACATTTCACTCACTATATTGTAGAGAATTTTTCCAAATTTTAATATTGATTGTTTCCTAAACAAATGTAAATAATTTACAGAATAATGCACGCTTGCTGGATAACCATACACGTTTGGTTCAAAGCTGTGTGTGCAGAGCAACAAATGCCGGGTAGAGCCCTCGCGCTCTCCACGACACGCCACCATATTTCTTCTTCCGGTGAACTCTCTTTTGAATTTCAAACATTTCACTCACTATATTGTAGAGAATTTTTCCAAATTTTAATATTGATTGTTTCCTAAACAAATGTAAATAATTTACAGAATAATGCACGCTTGCTGGATAATGACACGAACAAAAACGCCGGCCTTCAGTTGGTGTTCGAAAAAGAGTATAGTTGACGACATAACTATACAAATCTAGCCTTGTAGTCAATTCTGCCCCTCAAAAGCCATACGACAACCTCGCGACAAAGTACTAATAAGATGTATATAAGTCCCATATTTCATGTTGGCAAGTCAAAAACGACTTCTCAGTACATACTATGGAAGAAGTAGAAAAATAATTGGTCAAAAGACCATAAACAGGTATTAGGTAAGAATAATCGTTTAGTAGTAGAAGATAAATGTATTATTGTTAACACTTTTTACTAAATGTAATAAAAATTCATGTAAAAATTTCACTTCAGAAATCGAGAGATCTCATGTACAATTGTAACACTGTGATCAGAGACTCTCAATAACGTCATACGACAGAATCTGTTATTGATACTTTGAAATATGTTTCCATTGATCTATGTCCATTGAAATTCAAAAATAGAACATGTGAAAAATTGTTTGCATGAAAGCCAATAAGTACATGCTTGCTTATACTTGGTGCCAGTGCTGGAAATGTGAGAAAATAGTAATATTAACTTTTATAAATTCCTGCACTGTACAGAAATGAATAATAGAATTTTATGTTAATTAAATTAGATTAAGATAAAGCTAAACCATTATTGTAAAAATATTGTAAACTCGTACATATGTTTATGTGCGCGCAATTATAAAATTTAGGTATTTTTTATACAGAAAAATCCGCTAAATCCGTTAAATCTTAAAGAAATAACTAGTAGAGAATCTCAAGGCCTTGCCTTAGATGGGTTTCCACCCATCAGTCACAAAAAATCTTGAACGTACTTCGAATAAATGAAGAAATAAAATTTCAAAATTCCTTACGTAATAAACTCCGCGCGACCTTGAAATTATAAAATGTATTCGACGGGAATATTAGAGACAACTATTCTTCGTCATGAGAGGGAATAAAATAAGGGATTATGTTTACATTAAAGTGTAAAAAGCACTCTTAAAAGTTTCATAAATTAATGATTACTCGCGATTAATATCCTTGTCAATTTAAAGCATTTGCCTATTTAATTGTAAATGTTAGGTATATCATTGTAATAATATTACGTGATAATTACCATGCTAAGGGAAGTTATTAACTGAGAAAGATATTTTAAAACGTTAGATAAATTTCTATTGGTCTAGAACGGTTTAGAGTGGTGGAAAGCTTTAACGCGTCATAGTTTTGAGGGTGGAAGGAGTCCGCAGACAGTGCAATGTGTAGATAGCAGTTAAAACCGAAAAATTACAACATGTTAATAATCACAATATTTTAATATATTTTATTCAATATTTTAATAATCAGCAAAACGCTGCCGTGCGAACGGACATATGATAGTCTTCCGCCGGCCGAAGAAATACTTGCGTGTCGGGTGTCATTTGTCGCATCACAAGAATGAACGAGTAAACAGTGCATTCCTGTCATTGTGTCGTGAGAAATCCATTGTTGGATTGATAACGTTTGTACCTTAATCAAATTTCGCAGACAAAATCCCAGGAAGCGATCCGCAGTGTGGGAACAAAAACAATAATTTACCTACGCCGTGGATAGCATTTTCTTTGTCTACTTTCAATATAAAAACAAATGTTGCAATCCAACAATAGATCAGTACTTTAAATTCGTTCGTCTTAATCACACGCTTCTCGCTTCAACGTTAAAATAATTTTTATTACAAACACTATCGTCGTAAATCTAATTTATAAACTTGTATTGTACAAGCTGTAATTTGAATTTGTAATTTGTGTTAAGGGATAATAAATTTGGGGAATTACTTTTATACGCATCAAAACCTTCTGATTCTATTACTTACCTACCCCTCATCACTCCATCCCTTGCCTCAGTTTTTTCGTTTAAGATTAAAGATTGCCATTCCTTTATTTTATGTACGAATACTTATTTTAATAGCTTATTGGAAAGCTAAAAAACTTTCCTTTCTCCTGAACGCATAAAAATGTACAAAATTAACTATTTTTGTTGTCATTCTAAATGCGTATTTACTGGACGTGTTCCCGAGGCTATGAAAATAACCGCGGTTAACACGTAATTTTGTAAAAATAATATACAGTAATTTCAGCTCAACTTTATTGAAAGATGTCTCTATTCAAAAGGTATCATCAGCAAAAGATATACCAAAATTAAATCTTGGACAAAGGGCATGCGAAGGGGACGGATTCTCTGTCCCTCTCGGACTATTTCTTACTAAATCTCGATTCCGAGGGTATAAAAGCTCGCTTTTTCCCCATACAAGTAACAGTTCACCAGTTCATCAGCTCTTAAGTCGTCGATCGTAAGACCTCTCCCTGAGGGGCGAATATCGTACGCGAAGTTAAATTCAAAAGTCCACCTTTCGAAAGGAGGCGATCAGCGACGCGAAAAACCGGATACCAGTTAACCGTTTACCGTGACGTACCGGCGGAGTAATTCTTTTCGCGCGATCGAAAAAAGTCGCGAAGATTTCACTACGTGTTATTACGGGTGACGTCATCGGAATAAATTGCGTCATAGTTTGTTTTGAAATAAAAACAAATTAATAAACCGAGTTTGTAATAATAATAACAAACTTTAGAAACTATTTTATAGTTATAAAAATAAATTTTACAAACTATTTTATAGTTATAATGATAAATTTTGAAACTATATTTATAAATAGTAAACAAACTTTCTGTCAATAAGTTTGTAAATATAAATAAACTATTAGTAAATAAGTTTGTAAACAAAAATAAACTTTTAATAAATAAGTTTATAAATATAAATGAACCTTTTATAAGCGGTTTATAAAATAAAAACTATTTTTCAAACCAAATATTATACGAATATAATTCAATTGTGACATTGTATAAGAAAATATTTTACGAAATAAAAATATTTATCGAACATTTGCGTATACTTTCCTCAGATTGAGTGTGAACATTTCGGAACCTTTTGAAAGGTTTCATGAAGATTATATAAAGATTAAATAAATAGTTCACGGACATCTTCATAAGTTTAATTGTTTGAACAATAATAAATTATGTGATTGTGACACTGTGAACATAGAACCTGAATAAATTTGGTATCACACCGACCAAGAGTTTTATTTACGGATAATCAAAAGTTGTGTTACCACAAGGGAGATCCACCCTCCTAGTTCATCCCTAGTCTCCTCAGTGACGGCCCGGTAGCATTAATGAGCTAGCCGCGAGCCGGGTCATGTCAATAACCATACACGTTTGGTTCAAAGCTGTGTGTGCAGAGCAACAAATGCCGGGTAGAGCCCTCGCGCTCTCCACGACACGCCACCATATTTCTTCTTCCGGTGAACTCTCTTTCGAATTTCAAACATTTCACTCACTATATTGTAGAGAATTTTTCCAAATTTTAATATTGATTGTTTCCTAAACAAATGTAAATAATTTACAGAATAATGCACGCTTGCTGGATAACCCACTTAAATATTTAGTAGCAATTTCAACAAAACAAAGATTTCCAGAATAACGTTACTTTTCCGCAAAGAGGATCAATTTGAATATAAAATCGGTACTCGGATGCCATTAGACCTTCACAAGCAGAGTTTTATATTGACGAAAATGCCTTAAATCAGAATTTGGTTACTAGGTTCCATCTGTATATAAGAGATTGAGATAACATAATATATTATTGTAATATATAAATGAAATGAGGCGTCTATTTTAGGCAGGCGATTTTTAAAACCAACCATTTAAGCTTGAAACAGACGCCTCACAAAAGCAGAAGTCACTCACTGACTAAAAATGTTCAATGATTCGAAACCATTCAGCTGCCTCCAGACATGTCGAATTGTACACGCTTCCCGAGGGTAATGAGAGAGGGAAACAAACATTAGTTTAATTCCATACATTTGCAAATGACACTTGATCTGCAAGAGTTCGCAATGGTAATGGGTGTACTATGCATACATACATACATAATATATCAACACATTGTCTGGAGTCAATAATGTAATTGGCATTAATTTAATGCTACAACAAAACAAATGTACATACCTACCTAATATATAATAAAACAAATAATTACAGCATTGTTTTGGACTGAGATTGTCAAAAATTATCAGGCTTTTCTCCGACAACAGACAACTCAGTCGATAGAATACTGAATATGTAGTAAGATAAATGCAGTTTTTCCGATAGAGAAAATATTCAAATAACAAAATAACAGACTAGAGTAAATTTTCGTATAAAATCTTTGAAAGCAGATCTTTAAAGTAATGATAGATAATAAATAAACACAGTAGAACCTCGATTATTCGGAAGATTCCAATTTTAAAGAATAGTAAAAACAAAATTTTAATTACGAAATTTTAAAATATTACTAAATTACTTTAATCCCAAAGATATCATATATAAAGACAGATCGTTGACTTGACTTCTAATAGTTTCTAAAGAATAAGGCCATCTCAAAGGAAACAGAACAACCTCCATATCAGCGGTGCCCAACCCGTAGCTCGCGTACCGTTTTAATGTGGCTCGAAAAAATGCAAAATTGCTACTCACAGTGGCAACACCTCGTCGGCAATCGCCACTGGCGAAAATGCGAGAGTAATAGTATATTAGTGTATGGGTGAGATGAAGCGCGTTCTGACACTAGTGTCAATATGAAAATTATATTTATCATTATCTTACCCTAATAATTATGTCTGAATATGAGCCAGAGAAAAATAAAAAACGGACATACACTTACAATTTTTAAGAAGATTGGGAATAGAAATATTTTTTTATTTATTTTAAGAACAAACGTACTGGTTTGATTTGCGGTTCAACAGTTGCCATTGGAAAAAAGTGCAACGTAGAATGACATTTTACAACAATTCATAAAAAATATGGTACTGAATATCCTATTATGTAACAGCAGTTTAAGAAAATCTAAATTTTCGTTTATTATTATTATTGTGTTTTCTTTTACCTATTGTGCTGGTTTTTTCAAAAAAAAAGGCCATCGTCCTATGTGTGGCTCGCCTAAAATTTTTAAATTCTTAATTTCCTCGAGATAGACTAAAGGTTGGGCACCACTGTCCTATATCCAAACAGGATGACAGAAAAGTGGATATCTTAGAGGGGAAATTTTGGAGCTGTCAACTGTATTCGATGAGTGAAATAATCACATGACATAAAATTGCAGACTGTCTATACTGGATCGGCCACTTACAAAGAATGTAGTATGGGCTACCGGCAACCCAAAAATTACGAAAAATGAATAAAGGTTCCACTGTGCGTATACAAATAATATTAATTGAATTAGTGGTAATTCCTATCTTTGCGGTGTTCACATGGTCATCCTGGAGTCGAAGATGTAGTCTTCTTCGACGATATTCCAGTCGATGTGCTTAAAGTAGGCGTGGGATTTGATCTCTTCAATCTTAGTCGGCCCGCTGCCAAGCCTTTCGCATGGATCGTAGCACAGGAGCTGCAAAAAATGACAACATCGATAAAAAAAACTTCGAGGACACTTTACGACTGTTTGAAAAGGTCAAAACAAAACTAAAAGTAGGTACATAATAATACGTCACGCAAAACAATTGTAGAGCCATGTAAAATTCCACCAGATGGCGTGCAGAACATCATCGTTGATGTAGCATCCCGACCTAACATTTCTGAGTGGGCATCTAGCTTACTGCGATAAATCCAACGTTTTTCACACCGAAAACAACATTAGACAACGTATTAATACTATTGACCTAGGGCAGTGATCGGCACAAGCGGCTCTTTGCATAAACATTTGCGGCTCTCAGACATAAACTCCAATTTCACCTAATCTCAAGCAGCCTTATAACTTATCAAAGTAACTAACAGCATCTTGGCCACACCACTATATCATCGCCGATTTAAGGTACTCCTGGACGAAATGGATAGCGAGTACCTAGATTTACTTCTGCACAATAAGGTTTGCTGGCTTTCCAGAGGTACCTAACGTACTGAAAAGCTTTTCTTCATGTTTAGAAGAAATAAAATTGTTCCTTCGCGAAAAAAACATCAAACATCAGGAATTGGCAGACGACACATGGCTACAAGAATTACATTTTATGGTCGACATTACTTCACATCTTAATGCTTGAATATATTGTTGCAACGGAAAGGAAACGTCGCATATACATTATTGGAACAAGTAGAGTGCTTTGAAAATAAATTACAAGTTCTCACCGAAGATATAGAGAGAGGTGAATTACTTCACTTCAAGAATTTAAGATATGTAGTAGGTATCATGACAAAAAAAGCACTTGTTTTGATGCAATTTATTTCAGCAGCGTATTAAGAAAAATGAAGAACAGTTTTGAAGAACTTTGAAGAATGAAGAAATCCAGATGCAGTTAATAGATTTAAAAAGCAAGTAACTATGGAGCAACAAATTCACAGATCTGACCAGCCGCTTGGAAGAACTAGAAAGAGAGAAATCCAATTTGATTTCTCAGCACAAGTGGACAGCTATAAAACAACTGCCTAAAATAGAAACAATAATATTTGATACATAGAATAGTTTGCCTGAAACATGACGCGTTAAAAAAACTAGCTTTTGGTATTCTCACAATCTTTGGCTCTACATATATGCGGACAAACATTCTCATCTATGAACCAAATAAAAAATAAACTTAGAAGCAGAATAACGGATGAAAATTTACAATCATGTATTCAATTAAAAATAAGTAGCTATTTTCCAGATCTTGTAGGGCTTTCAAAAGCGATGCATGGACGCCTTCTAATTAATTTTTTTAATAAAAAGTCTTAACTTTTTTCCCCCCTAAAAATCTATATCCATATACATATGTATATGCGGCTCTCTGGTACCTTTGCTATCCTATATCCTTTGTTATTTGATACCTTTGTTATCCAGTTTCCTTGACAATTTGGCTCTTCTCACTTGACAAACTGCCAACTCCTGACCAAGGGTACTTAATGGAATTTGAATTTAAATTCTAATGGATTGTTTTGTACTATTCCATTTGAGTAATTTTTGCGACCCGGATTTCGCCTTTTGGCATCTTCAGGTACATATGCGCACTCGAGTACCAATGGTACATATACATTGACAACGAATACGATTTACCATCGCTGAGTGGGCTTGTGCCTGAAGATGCCGAACGGCGAAACCCGGGTTGTAAAAAACGATTCAAATGGCATACTTAATACAAAAGAGGTAAGCATAAGAATGCAGCCAGTTTTGCTATACTGTATTTGATGCACTGGTACTGTGGGCCTTCTATTATATATTGACAACTACTACATCATGGCGCTGTATGCGATTACAGTATTACATCACGCGCTTTTTGCATGCAGGCGGTATTGCAACGGTTTTAGTTCCAGAAACGCCCACAATGACATGTATGTCTCGATATAGAAGCCGCAGTCTATTTGCGGTTTTTTGTGATTGTTTACCAAAATATTCTTAAAAATAACAAAATAAACATAAAATAACAAAAATAACTAAATAATAAAAAATAATAATAGTTCAATGTATGAAATTAGTGTTTTTATCTCGGAGCAAGTCTGGCAAAAAAATTCAGAGCACAAGAGCAAATGACTTGCATGTAATTTATTCATTAGCTCAGTATGTTACCTATTTCCAATGATACTTTCATAATATATTTACGCTCCATCCATATAGAGAAGGTTTTCTTCAATGTCCTCAAAAGGACCTAATAATATTCTGACCATGTCCTATCATAATCATAGATCATACGGGCCTCCAGAGTAATAATATAAATGCACCAAATCAATTTCCAAGTAAAAATTATCATTTTTCAAATCTTGAATAACTTCTTACAGCGATAACGTTACATACACTAAGGTTAGGTTAGGCTTTCATTTGTAATACGTCACAACTCTATTTCTAATAGGCTTTACATAGATGCAAAATTCTGTATCAAATTCATTCGATAGTACGGCATATTATATTCAACAGTTTCCGCAATGATACAACTGGTGGCTTGCAACGGTGTTACTTCAACTTGTTTGAAAAAAACTGGTGTATGGGTATATTAAGAATTATTGACTTACCTGTGTCAATAGGGATTCAGCGTCATGTGGCATGTCCCGTGGAAAATTCAAAATGGTGTGCGAATTGAATCCTGATGGATGAGTCAAAGACAGAGGCTGGAAATTTATTAAAAATTCATTAAGATTGAGATCTGATGACATAATTTATATAAGTATTAGTAATTTTAAATTACAAACAGTGACATCTACCTATCTCTTTTCAAAGTTATTTTGAAACGGTGACGTCAAAATAGTCATTAGAGAATTATGCGCTTCTACCAGTGGCGATGCGAGCGCTGAACACCCACACTGTAAAGGTTTACTTTTATGCGAAAAGAAAATATTTTTTTAAATATTTAATTTATTAAAAGTGTTCTAATCTATTACCGTCATCATTAATTCATTTATAGAAAAACAAACTCTAATATCGTCGCCGTAGATGTCAAGGGAGCCAAGCCACAGATTTGGCGAAAATGAGTAAAGTACACAAAAGCATTTAAAAATCATCAAAGATGCAGTGGTCAATGGATTTAAGCCACAAAATTCTTTTGACTACATTTTTTCATTTTTTCATTTTCATTTCAATATTCAATATTCAAGAGAAATAACACACATAACTTCTAAGATACTATTTTTTTTAGATATTTGTACAAAATAATAAAAAGATATCACCACAAAGTATATTCTATGTTGAAAGTTTCATCGTTATATCTTTAAAAACAAAAAAGTTCAATAAAAAAATTTTACTTTTCTTTGTCACACAAAATCTTTGAGTGCCTGTTTCTCAGCAATATGATTTTGTGGACTGGCTCCCTTGACATCTACGGCGACGATATGTGTTTTTAAGCGGCTATTTATAATACAATGATCATGGGAGCGCATTCTCAGAGCGCTCAAATAATCATGCTTTGTAATGAGAATGAGTGCGACAGCAATGATGTTCGTCTGTAGCTGGTAGTGTTAAATTGGAGCGCCACTTAAACTGACAAATGCAAGCTCAGCTGACTGTAACTTGCGGACGGGAAGAAAAGTGTAAATAGTGTCAAATCTGTGCGAGCGAGATAAATAAATTATTTTTTAATGTCATATTTTTAGTTTTTTAGTTATTGTGTACATTAGTTTTTTTTAAATGGCAAATGCTGTTGTGTGACATATTATTTTAACAGCTTCAATCGCGCAATATTGATAATACATATTATTAAGATTCAAAATAGTGTTGGTAATTTCGAATGGGCAATGGTTAATATCCGACAATAATCTGATACCTTAACTGAACCTTCGACGAGTGACAAAACGTCAGCGAGTGAATTAATTTACCCTGTTTAGTGAAATCCAAAGAAGTGTGTGATTTAATAATTATTAATCAAGCAAAAGACCGTTTTCAATTATGTGATCATTTATTAGCATCCAAATTATTTTATTCTGAACAATTTATTAATTATCATAAATCGTTTCCTACAAATGATTTTAATTTGGTGACCAAAACGTATGGCTTTTTAGATAAAAATAAACTCAAAAATGAATCATCTGTTATTTACAGCTTGGATATTTTTATAATGCTGATGGTGCCTCAGCATTATTAAACATTTTTATAGAAAAAAAATTTATTGACACATTTGCAGAAACGGTTCTACTATGTATTAATCTTAATTTGCACTATTCCGATGACATCAGTGGAAAGTGTAAGATGTTTTTCCACACTCGAACGGATCAAGTGTTTTAGCAGAAACACCATCACGCAACCAAGATTGAACGCATTATGTATGCTCAGTATTGAAAAAAGAATGAAAAAAGAGATTCCTGACTTCAACGTGTGATTGAAAAATTTGTGTCGATGAAAAACAGAAGAATGGATTTCTCATACAAGTGAACAAAAACATACTTTAAAAAAAAGTGAACTACCAGTAAAAAATAACTCACCGGTCGCCACTGGCTTCTACATAGAATAAGATAAGCGGATTGTGACCAGTCAACTGCATTATCAAAAAAAATGTATGAGAATAATAATCTACCGATGACGGCTTTATCTTTCTGCTAGTTTGGTATGTCCACTGCAGAATTGGTGTCTTGCTTAGTTTGAATAATATGTTTCTCCCGTGAAACTTTATTAACACTCACGGCAATCATAAAAGAACAGCTGTTTATGATGCCGTGCGTCGCAGGATTATTCCCGCAGCTGGGCAAAAAATTGGATGTTGTTTTTTTTATGTTTATCAATTATATACTCCCGGAAGTATGACTCCGATCATGACATCAATGAGATTTTAAAACAATCCAATGAACCAAGAGACCATAGAGTTACCATCAAAAACAGAAAAAAAGCATACTTACCGTATTTACCGCAATGAGAAATACAATTCACAAAGTACAGATCAGCAGAAGATTAGTTAGAAAAAGAGGAAGAAAAAAGATAACTCACCACTCCTGTAATAAGCTCGTAGAGGACGGCACCATAACTCCAGAAATCACCCAACCTGTCATCGTAGGTGGCCTCGTCTCCCATCAAAAGTGGGAAATTCCTCAGCTCGGGAGCTACGTATCTGGACGTCCACGATGTGTTGTTGTTGGGCGATGAGCAATCTGCGCTATCGGTTTGCGGCTGGCACTCCGGGTCCAGGAGGCGAATTAAAGACTCGCAACAATCGCGCCCGACCATGTATGTCAGGGAAAGATGGCCGTGTTCACCCAATAGGAGATTGCTCGGATTGAGATCCCTGTAAAAATTACATGCACATTTTGCTTAAGTGGTAAAGAAATAACATCCTAGATTTAAATTTTGGCTGAAATTCACTATAAATATAATACCGTACAGAATCTCGGAAGAGTTACCAGCAAAATGAGCTATATATGCATCCCCTGAGGAAGAAAAGAAATGCTCGGCCAAAGCAATTGGAAAGAGGCGGTACTAGACCATCCAAGATGGAGAAAGGTTCCAACCCTCATATACGACGATGGCATAATATTTATGTTGAGTTAATAACAATAACGTATTTCTAACTACAGTCGAACTTGGTTATTACGATCATGGAAATAGCGAGATCTCGGATGTAATGAGGACACATTCGTTGACATTTTAGTATATGATTTTCTCCATACATTTATTCACTTTTATAACGAGCTACTTCTCGGGTATACCGACCAAAACTGTTAATGTTGATCGTTTAAAAACAACATTTTCGACCCTAAGCAATAAAATCCGACCAGGCAGTTAACTAGACCGATGCTTAAGTACCTAATTAATGTTTTCGCCGACAACATTGAAAAAGTATCCACGCATATGGTTGAAATTGCATGTAAAAAACCCAAGCTTTGTGAAGTCAGTGGGTACCTACCAGCGCCGGCGGCTCAGCACTTCATTACAATAAACAACTTCTGTTGCAGTTTATGAATGCCATGCTTGTTTCGGGGATTTTTACGGTGGTTTTCAGATTTTTTATGTTCTATGCTTAAATAGAACTTGGCGCAAAAAATGTTATACCTATAACGATAATATCATTAACGTTAACGAGTAATGCTTAAAACGAGCAAATTCATTCGGTCCCATCTTCCTCGTATTAACCAAGTTCGACTGTATATTAAATAGGTATATTCTACAACAATAATTGCACACTTTGACTTATTTAGCAAACAGATGTTTTAATTAACTTTTTATTTTCTGATGTGAGGTCTTAGTTTTCTTTTTTATTCAGTCAGAAGCAATTTTTATTCAACCAAAAAACATATCCAGATTCAAGTGATTTGTGCCAGCGATGATCCTGCCCGCCAAATCTTTAAAAACACTCTCAGGGTCCAATTGTTAGGCCTAGATAATCACACATAAATGACCACATGGTGAAAAATAATATTCCTTAATGTTTACTCACCGGCAAATGACTCCTGACTGATGCAAATGATCGATAGCTACCAAGAGTTCCGCACTCCATTTAGACAAGGCTTTCGGCGGTAAGGCACTTCTATTCGCAGCGATCTGGAAGCATAAGATAAGAAATATTAAATTTCATTAATACTTTCCACGCGGACGGCACACCCGTTTGTGCCCTCATTATTTGGCCATTCGATATAATTAGTGTGTTATTTAAATGCGGTAATTAAATAGTCATTAAATGCTCCGCGGTCAACAAGTTGACTATTGTAAAGAAGTGACATTACTAAAATTAACCGAGTGCATCTAAGATTGTATTAAAATACTTGCAGTTTTCCGATAAGTGTGTGGTTTGATATACAGTAGAACCTTATTAATAAGAACACGGATAATTCAAAATTCGCCGTAATTCGAAATTTTTGCGAAAAAAATTTCCCTTGAACATTATTTTCATATAAAACCATACTATTAATTCAAATTTCGTAATTCGAAATTATTTCAGAGTCCTGGAATATATATTCAATAAATCGTAATAAAGTACACTATTTCATGAGCCAGTCATTGAAAATTGTGACAGACTTTTCGTAAAACATCATAAATTTCTTATTTTAAGAAGTTAATAAAAATAATCCTGACATTTTATGACCCATTAACACTCACAGCACCGGAAATTTGGTAGGCACATCTATGATCGTAAACGATATTGATGAAAATCAAAAAAAAAAATTTTAATTTTAATATTTTTCCCCCATACATTTCATAATTCGTAATTCGAATTTTTTTTCGATTTTCGGTGCCGTGGAATTCGTATTAACGAGGTTTTACTGTAAATGAATTTTCGTGTCATTTTGGAGCGTCAAATGAAATGATAAATTTGGGAGCGTTCATTTAAAAACAGAAGTGCGATTAGCTGCACTGGAGAGGATTGTTAATTCACAGTTTCAACACGTGGACAAGAAGTTCTTGTCCGACAGTACATGCTATGATCACAATCAATATTATCATGAATAATACTCACTTTAAATTGACAAGTGTCATCATCTAAGAACAGGTCCAGCTTCTCTTGGATGCCATCGAACGCCCGCTCCACCCTCGACACCATCAAGCCCAATCGATCCTCTCCGATAGCATCGCAAGGCACCGCTGCCTCCACCCCGTCCCTATCGCCATCGCTCTCAAGAAACCTGCCCGATAAGGCGTCGTCCACGTTCAGCAGCAGCCTCTGAGAGTTTATCACGATGTCCGTCACAGACAGATCTAAATTATTGTCAACATTCTTGTTGATGTTATTATTTCGAGAACCGTTCACTTTGTCCGCTCTGCGGTTTATCACATTATTTGCATGACCGACTAAATCTTTAGACGATTTCTGATACTCCTGTCCCAACTGTTCGACCAATTCTCTGGTCTGCTTCAGGATAACGGTTCCCTCTTCTTTCAGATCAATATACTCCTGAGACAATTTTTCATCGATACTACTTAAACTAATCTTACTATCATTTGTTTTTCCGATTCCTTCTAATCTTATATTTATATCATTGTCAGTTTTAATGATATCATCAGATCCAATATTTTGCCGATTATATTCTGATGATTTCAAAGGAATATCTCTCACAGATTTTGCAGTCTTATTTTTTGCTCCGAGATCGATAAAAACATTATCTAAATTGACTTCTCTGGCCGGAGTATTCGGCACACTCTTGGCATAGTTTTCAATGTAGTCGAAGAGCTTCCCTCCCGAAGAATACTGCAGGACCAGAAACAGCAGGTTGGGCGTCTCAACGAAGGCCACCAGCTTCACCATGTAAGGAATGTCCGCAGGGAGAACGGGAAGTTTGTTTTCCGTAGGTTTGGTAAAATAATCTTCGTCCGGTATTTGATTGCAAGTCTTTTGAATTACCTGAAAGTCAAAATCAAAATAAAAAAACTTGCAGAATAGAATTCAGTGATTCCCAACATTACGGAAGTGAAACTTTTTTATGTGCGGTACACGAAATGGAAGAGTGAATCCCACTGACATGTGACAAAAATCTACCATGATTTGCTCGACAAAGAAAATAAAAATCGAAGGCAGCGGGAAAGAATTGATCCATAGACTTTTTATTAGCAAGCGCTGATTGCGCCATTCCGGGCATTGGTTATTTGACCATTTTTTGTCTATATTTATAATAAACTATATAAAATGCATTTCATAATTGTTAGCAATTATAACGCAGAACCATACTTACAAGTGTAAGTAGAACGATAAACAATTTGAAACAGACATAGCTAATTGATTTCCATTGTGGTGAATTAGTTACCTTCATGGCGTAGCATTGCTGGGAGTCGGTGCACAAAACGAGCATAACGTGTCCACCGATGACACCCAGCACTCGGTACTTGCTGAGTTCCTCATACGGCCTGCGGAGGTCTTCAATGGAGCACTGCTTCGCAATCTCTTTTACCCGGGGGCAGCTCTCGGATGCACCCCCCATGCTCTCTTCAGGCATCTACAAATTTTCAAACAAGTTTAGAAATGAAAACCAAAATTTATAAAATTAATAATACATTATGCGAGTTTTATACTATAGTGCTTTTTGCTTTTCAATACCTGGGCAATTCCTTGAATCCAAAGATTATATGCCATGGCAAGCACCTACCATACTTAAGGTGAAAATTAAGAATTTGAGGTATGTTAACAGTCTAAGACTGAACCATCAGTAAACTCTGTACAAAAGATATTCGTGTCATTGTGATGATCTCTTCATCATAAGTGCTGATATAATATATTTATTTTTATAGTTATTAATATTACTCGTCTATAGCCACATGAGTATTTACTGTACTGTCTATGGAGACAGCACAGATTAAAGTGAACCGTCATCCATTCTCATGTGACACATAGACCTGATCACTACAAACAGCATTTACTCTTTCCTACTCATCCGCTTATCCCCACAATAGGAATTAACAATCAATGATCAGATAAAATATTTTTAAATACATGTGATTTTAAACCTCTTTATTATAAAATTTGGAATATGGCAATATTTCACTTCATAAGATATCTGTTATATAGGTATTACATTTAACATTTCATGTTATTTTTAAATAAATATTGTGCGAACCTCTAATTAAATGAAAATTGTTCTGTCAGGAATGTTACATCTTAACAATATTTAGGGAACAGAGGAATTCCCATTAACGGCAAATAACGCATTCACCTGAGGTTTCCAAACGACATTAAGCCTTTATAAAAAACCTGAAAGATTTTCAGGAAAGCAAAAAAAAGTAGGTTTAAACATAAATATCTCAAAAACAAAAGTAAACAATAAATTGCTAAATGAGCGCGTCAACAACTACTGGACGACAGATGTTTTTGCACGATGAGATTGCTTGCAGAACCAAAGTGGCATGGAGCGCATTTGGGCATTTGAATAGTATTTTTAAAAGTGACGCCTCGCTGTGCCTAAATCGTAAAAAGTTTGACCTGTGGGTGTTTCCAACACTCACATATTATACCTCAAATAATTTACACATTGTGAAACATTGACACTTAATCTAGAACGACCATAAAAGCAACCAATGCATAAGGGGTCTTTCAGAACTCTTACAAACATGAATCTATATTTTTGGTTACATTCATAACTCATTTTTTGTTATATTATGTTTAACTCAATGTAAAAATACAAATGCATACCTAACCTAACACTTTTCTAACATAATATTACACAACAGAATGATATAATTATCATTAGTATACAATAAATAATTAAGTTATGAGATATCCATTGAGGAAAACTCGCCGTAAAACTCACTGAAAATCAGAACAGAAATAAATACCAATACTAAATTATCTAGATTTATTCACTATGTAAGTAAATAAAGCTGATTTATTGAAAAATATCTTCAAACATGCTAAACACTTGGCAATACAAATTTAGACTTTGGAATGACTATTCATTTCTCTAGTTTTTGCAAAGACATAGAAATAGACAAAGATATTGCCAACTCATATTTCAGTGTGACAAGCAATAATTATCATCATAATCTATGGTTTTTTTTTCACAAGATAGAAATTAAATATTATTCTTAATAATCATGCTTATTTGCATTTTTAGATATACAGTGTAACAGGATCCCAGAGAATGCGAGGCGCAAATATTATATTCCTTTAGCCAAAAATTCATTTAATGCCGTACACAAGAGGTACTCTGAAAAATTACAATATTCACATATCTTTTCTTTACTTGCCACCTCATGGAATGTGCTTCAAGCATCTAACCTGCCTGCAGCACAAGTGTATAAGTTTTTCTCGATACTACTATTTTGAACTTCTATGTTACTGGTGGTTGATACGGGTAGTATAATCAAGAATGACTCTGAAATACTTAGCCGCTGTTATTCACCTACCAATATTGTTATAGGCCCATTTATAATATTATGTTTCCCGAGATAGTGGTCCTGAATATGTTAAATACAAAGATTCATTTAATAATGGAGGGGTTCAATTACCCCCCCCCCCCCCCCATGAATTTTATGCTTCTACTGAACAAGGGCCACTCACTTTAAACATTTTACAATTAAAAATTTAATTCAAATTAAAAATCTAATTTATAGATTCAATCGTTATTTTTTTTTGCTTTTAGGGCACAACTCCCTAGAGTGCGAGGTTAAATCGGTCCAATAGCCCTAAGATCCCTAAGCCCTAAGGCCATAAATCCAGTTCAGCATGAAGTGAAACACGGGGTTCCACAAAGACGGACATGCATTTAGCAAATATGTTTTTGCATTTTTCATACCAACAAACTATGCATGAAGTACATAACCATGGTACGGAATTTAACCAAAATGTCGTTATTCACAGTCAGTCACTGTCTCATTCTTTCGCAAACTCTGAGCCCCGGCTACCACAGTCATCTTTTCAAATGACACACAGCACTGCATATTGCCGGAGAAATTGTTCAGAATAGAATTGTAAATCAACTCAAAAGTAATTTTAAAACATGAAAAGAAAATTATAATTCATTCGAAACTGAAAAAAGTAAAATCTCATTAATCCGAGACTTCACAGATCTACCACGTCCAGTAATCCGGCACCATCTGTACCGAGGTGAAACAGTTTATTGCGTCTCGCAACTTGCGATAATATTTTTAGTAACATTTGAAACTATAATCGGCGATATCACCCATAAGACTGATTACTGAAATCCAAATGCAGGAAATACATAAGGAAATACAATTCGAAATCTAAAATTTGAATATATTGCACTGCCCAATTTTATATTTTGCTGGATTAGTGAGATTTTATTGTATTTCAATTTCTCTAAATGTTGGAACATTAGTCGGTAGACTAATTGGTAAGCCACTCGCCCGGCAAGCACTAGATGTATAATAAATTCCCACTCAAATTAAGATTTTTTTCTAGTATTTTTCAAACAGATATGTTTCTGAGGCTTTTGAAAGTTGATTATAGAGACACACCTGACTTCCAGGAATGTATAGGTGATCGGTGTAGATTTTCTCTGCGTACGAGAGATATTTAGTCGTCTTATCCTTGACGAATTGCCGACGAAACTCATTTGTATCACCTGGAGATAAAAGAAAATTATATATATTAGTTTAGTTACCTAAATATTTAATAATTACATATATTAACTATTTTTTTTTTTAACCGTGTCCGATCCTAATAGGATCATATGGGGCTCCACAGAGTGGAGGTTTGAATTAACAGATTTTGTTTTTACGAGAAATGGATGTCAGCCACTTGCTCAACCTATTAGGTCTATACTCTGACTCATACACAAATTGAAAAATAATTATGTGTAATTGCCAGACCCCGGATTCGAACCTGGGACCCACAACACTATAGGCCAACACTTAAGCCACGTGGCCATCGTGGGTGAAAATTAATAATAGGTAAATATAATGTAGGTATATTGTAGGTTACTTCATAATAAATATATTATAGGAAACCTAATACACTGAACCATCAATATTTAGAATATTTAGATGAACAATCACATGTCATACATAAATACTAATGAAACATCAAAACAGGCGTAAGACAGTGGATAAAAACCAAAGTTTCTATACACTATCATTCAATGCGGTAACATACTGGATATTATTTCCTGCATGTATACCAATTCAACCACACTAAAAAAAAGTTAAAAAATCACCATTAAGCGTAGTAATACAATGTTCCCCTAATTATAAACCAAACTCTGTTATTGACACAGTTGTACAAATAAACTTCTACAATACCATACACACAGTACATACCGACACTTGAATGATTAACAATTTGACTATGCATGATGTTCAATCACCTTGAAAACTACAATGATAAACAATCAAATCAGTGGTTTTTAAACTATCATCACAAATTTCTTGAAATAATAAATATTCTTATCATCATTAGCCGAGGTCAATTCACTGCTGGATGAAGTCTATTTCCTATCTTTTTTCATTCCTTTTGGTCCATAGCTTTTTTCTGCCATGTATTTCCGACGAACTTAAATCAATTCGTCAATACAGCGGGTTAAGTGTGACGCGGTTAATAATTAGGCTAAAAGTCTATCTACATTGACAAAAGCTTTCATCTTCGACTAAGACCCGTCCAGCTACAAAATTTTACCTGATGTAAACAAGGATATAAAAGACTATTTATACCGCAGAGTCAGAAAGCCTTGACCCAATTTTGCCAAAAATGAATTAAGTAGAGATTTTGCACGTAGCTATCAGGCCCAATTCATAATTTGAATCTGTTCATAATAAAACTTGAAATTCTTAAAACAACAAAGCCATACATCAACTGGAAAATTTTTTAAATGTGTTTTCCTGAATGTGTTTCGAGGTAGTCCTGCTCCCAAGTACAGGTAAAATCATATTGCCGGGTCTATCTCTTGTAAGACATATAGATCCCATTTTGATCTTTATTGAATACGCTAATATTATCGAATATCTACCTCTAAGAGCCCGAGCCCACTAAGTTGACGCTTCACAGTGACTTTTTTTCCGCTATGCAAAATATTCGGCCGGCTGGCGTTGTCTTTGCTTTATCCCCCCTGCACACCTGTCGACCCTTCTGCCGCAATGATTTTAGGAGCCAGCCAGAGGAATATGCCCTCAACTGTGTATAGAGTAAAAGGTCGCTGTGACGCGTCGACATAGTGGGCTCTGGCTCTGAGTAAGAATCGTCACCCATGACGCTTATTTAAAAAATCTATCCGCAAATAAAATCGTGTCTATAATACTACTAAATACCATGAATCATTGTCAGTTTGTATAGAATTTGTTCTCAAAACGAAAATCAGCCGGCTTTTACTGTCTCCTGACTAAAAAGTTATTTCGGATTTGTATGGTTTAGAAGATATTAAATACAACTAGAGAGAACAATAATTAGCATTATAAGATTAATAATTTATAATTCTGAATGCCTTAGTAGGAAGGAATCAGAGGAAACTTTCCAATTATGATGGCAGCATTTTTACGACTCATTGTTTCCCGACTGTTACAAATCAATCAAACTGCGCTTAAACGGAGTAATTAGTTTAACAAATTTTACAACCACAGCTTGAGGTCCTCAGTTGAGAAGCGACACGACTCACAAAAATATCTAGCAATATATTAACATTTTTCAAGTTTGTAAAAGTTGTTTTGGTTCTGATAGTGATGGCAAGTAATTAGGTCATTCTGAAGTTAATGGCATTATTAGTGCGCTCAGTTGCAGTAATTGGTTAATCAAATTTGACTATAAATAATGTGTGCAGTGGAGAAGTTACATAACTCACAAAAATATCTAGCAATAATAATCAGACGCCTTCAACGTATATTATATGAAATAGCGACAAAATCCTAATATTCATACGAATTGCCACATCAGATATAGCCGGAACTGGAAACCGAACAAAAACCAAGCCTACACAATTATTTTTGAAACTCTTCCTGATGAATCCTTGAAAACATAAAAATATCAAAAAAAAATATCAATGTCGACTGAGAGACATGCTGGAGATTGCAATTCAATTTCAGAATTTAATAAAAAATTCACGCAGCAGATGGTCCTAAGCTCTGGACTTTCTGATTATCAAGCGCGTAAACAACCATTACGCTATCTCATCCAATTGGGAGGGTGAAAAGTTTAATTGTAGACACAAACCAATTAATAATACAAATTTATTATTGTGGAACAATGGAACAATTTAACCTTTAACATGCACAGATAGATAGTATCCAGTGCACAGCTTTCTCTCGCTCGGCGCCCCTGCGACTATATCTAAAACTATCACACATCACGCTAATGTCGTATAGGTATTTATAATTTGTGTTAGTATGTATTATCAGATATTAATAGAAAATTGCTATTAGGTATTTATTATAATATGTGTAAAAAGTATTTCAATGAATTAATGAAAAAACTGATTAATAATGCCACGATGGCCGAGTGGTTACGCGTCAGGCTTATAATGTCCCAGGATTAGACCTAGGGTCTAGCAAATTCACGTGTTGTTAAATTGGGGAGTGGTAAAAAAAATGCATTTCAATATTTTTACCGTTGTATGTGCGTTTAAAAATATTTTTTATTAAATCCATGAAAAACATTATGTTCGTCTTGTCACCGCTTGTTTTAAAGAAGTTTTACTTCTACCGTGCATGCCACGCATATTTTTTTCAAATATGTATGTTATATAATTATAAAAACGTCACCAACTTTGGTAGAGTTTATAACAGAATGCAAATAGTAGCCAATCAAATTTCATATTTTAAATCTGATTACGATAAGGTTTTTTTGAACTTCTCAATTGGATGATTGGCCGTTGGTTCTTCAATAAATTATAGCCTTGACAAGCACACCAAAAAAGATTCATTATAATATTATGGTAGCCATCAAAAAAAGTTGTGCTCCTAAAAAGAAATAAAACTGAATATATATCAATTAAATATTGAGAGAATAATTCTTTTGAAATACTCACAAGTGCTGGAGCCACGTAGCGGTTTAAAATGATATTGTACATAAACGTCTGTCTGCATTGGACTTGCCAAGTATACTATTGCAATCCTAATGAAAGATTAATGATATCAATATTAGTCACTGACATGTTAATAACTATAAATTGTGATAAGAAACGTTATCTAGGTTAACTGACATAGGAAACACCAATCAGCTAGCTTTACATGAAGGCTTCGATGATAAAAAAAACACCATTCCTTATCAGGCATATTCGTGGCATTATTGAACAAATATATAAGTAAAATATTTTCCCATTCAAACCTGAATAAACATAGATTTAATAATGTAGCATTCTTGATACTTTGAAAATCCTCAAAAAAATACATATCGGGCATTCAAAATACATTCGTTTATGCATAAAATATCTAAAATTATGCCATTAAACCATACATAATTTTAAATATTTTATAGATAGAAGAATATTTTTTATTAATTATGGTTTGATGTGTAGGCAGGGCTTAATAAATTTTAAAAACTAACCAGCACCAGCTGCAAATTGTATTCTTAGTTCAATGAAAACAAATAAGTATGACTGACAAAGTTTAAAGTGCACTATTTATGTTGGATATTAACAGCCTACCTCCACCCCTCGCCACTGGCGTGTATATCGACAACTCCTACGTAAAAGGCCGAAACTGCGTTTTTATCTATTTTGACTTAATTGCCTCTAATTAAATAGCTTTCAAGATAATAAAACGATGGTATCGAAAAAATTACCAAAAATTCAATCAATATTTTATAGGCATATCTAAAAAATACGATTCCTGCATTTAAATTAACGTTTTGGTGTCATTAAAATTTATTAAAATCGCACTACTTAAAAATTACCATTTTGCAGTTGCCGACCTTATACGTAGGTGTCGATATATATTTATATACTATCATCTAAGTATGTGTATATACATATTTTACATTATAAATAATTTCAAAAAAAACTAGACATGGTCGAAGGGGCACCGAGCAAAAGCGATGCAATATTCCTGATAAAAATACAGTTCACAATAACAATCATAACTATAATCCCATTTGACTTGAGCATGTTCATGGTTTAATTGTTTCACTATATCTACACATATATTTAAAGACGTTCATAAACAGGCAATCACTTTGACATTGTTTTCACCTTTGACTTGTACGGCATTTACATGAAACTCCTCGTGCATTGAATGTGTACAGACGTATTGGAGCATAACATACTTAAAGAAGAATTATTTCACACAGTCAACTCTTCGTTATCCAGGATGTGGATTATCTGGTTTGCGAATTATACATGAAGCTAAAAAAAATATTTTTCAACAAATTGACAATACTGGATGCCATACATGGAGTAACTCAGCCTTAGTACGAAGTAATGCCAGTAACAAACACTCTTTCAATTATAGAGGAAAATTCTTCCAGATGTAGAAAGAGGTTTATTCTATCAAACCTGAGACTAGTTTTGAAGAGGCTTTGAAAATGACGATAAAGAAATCATCAATCGCATTAATCACACGACTTCTGTCAACACTTTATCGGAGTACATTGACCAATTTGGATTCGAATATGATAACGATATAATTGTTCTTAATGATATTAGGAAATCATTAAAAGTATTCTCAAAAACAAACCAAAATCACAGGTTTTCTAGATAATACATAATATTTAACATGTAAAATAATAAATAGTCAGCATTAGAAATATTAATTATGCAATAGTATGTATCTTTCGATTATTCATGCCCCTCCCCCCTTACTCTATTATTAGATTGGATAATCAGGAGTTTACTGTAGCCGTAAATTACTGCACTAATACAGCTTGCCCTGCAACAATGCAGGAGATTTGTAAGCCGTCTCTAATACAAACCAAACCCATTCAAAAATGAGACACAATAGAACGAATTTTGAATTAAAAAATTACCACATGTTTATTTACCTTTTATGTCCCATTTACCAAAATCCCTGATCTGATTACTTTAAAACAAAAAAATCACAAAAAAACAACAAAATGGCATTTCATATTTGCACATTCATACAGTTGGCAATGTTCCAACAGACTAAACTAAAACAACAATTGTTATTCCAATATGAAGTGCTGAGCAAACAAACATAAATTCACCCACTTAGCATATTTCCAGCCTATAATCAGTGTAGGCGTCATGTACAACAGGTAAGAATACTAAGTTCAATGGATAAGAGCAAAATTAAAAGTTTTACATGTTTTTTTCTAAGTGGGGGCAATAATCAAAGTCAGCACATTACAAGAAAGCAACATATGAAAACTGCAGGTTTTTGAGATGTGCTTCTATCGGCGTATCATGAAAATTTCTTGGGCTGATTGCATTAACAATGAATAGGTTTTTAAGATGACCCAATAAGCCTAGTGAACTATAGAGCTACTACTACTGATGTCAGAAAATCTGCAAACTTAGGCCATATTTTTTACAATCAGAAGAATGACTTACTCCAACTCATAATTAAGTTACGTATTTGACTCAAATATCATTGGTGATCTGATACAATAAGATGTACTACGATTTGGTCGCCGATCTTCGATATAATACAGCACCAAAAGGAGAATTCTGAACATAAAATTTTTTTGAAGAATTTAATTCTAACCCCACAACCGGGGGGTTTAAAATTGTAATTTTATAGAATTGAAGTTTAAAAAATGCTGCCACGAGTTCTGATCGAGTATAAGCAATGATCATTGTAAAGTAACAATACAAAAAAAAAAAGGTATAATGGCCAAAACCAATGACGTTTGACGAGAAAATCTAAGGCCTAAAGCGAAGACTATATGAATGTAAAGATGAAAAAAGGTTACTGCATAGCATAGCGCCTGTATACGCTTTATATATAGTATACGATTTACTGGCGCTAATAGTGTGAAAATTAAGCTATAGTGTTAAAAACTGTTTACACACAAAGCGCTGACTGTCTCACCAAACTCATGCTTCTAGCGTTAAGGAAAGCGTTTATTGTCGCTGTATGGTGCTATTTGACATGTTCTGGCAGGTTGCGAAAATCGAAATGTCATCAAAATGGTCTACGCGGTACAGGTCATATTTTTTCCGTCAGGTTCGCCACTATATTTCTACAGCACATGAGCAGATATCGAGCAAGTTGCAATTATCGCGTGAAAATTCAGAAGCCGCTGAACTTTTTTGATCCATGCATGCAGCCTTGCATCTTGCACGATAATACGTGTTTACACTTGCATTTTATTATCAAGGCCGCGATAATACCTACTGCCAGCAGTAAATCCATGCACATGTAAACGGGTTATTAATCTGTAGCCAAACTTTACTTTACACCCACAATGGCTGCACGGCTTAAGCGTCGGCCTATAACGTCGTGGGTCCCAGGTTCGAATCCTGGGTCTGGTAAGTACACATATTGTTTTTCAATTTGTGTGTGAGTCAGAGTATGGACCCAATAGGTTGACCAAGTGGCAAACATCCATTTCTCGTAAAAACAAAAACCCCCACTCTGTGGTGGCCCATATCCTCGTTGAAACTAGAAAAATGTGTAACTGCGTATTAATAGAAAATTTACATTGAATGCCATCTAGTGGCCGTTGTTAATATCTACCCGTCTAGCAACAATGATGTAATTCAAAAAAAATTGTAACATTTTCTAGTGACATGGTAAAAAAAAAACTTCACACTGTTGACCCGCATTTGTGAAAAACCAAAAGCATTTCAACGTAATTCTAGATTCACTCTTGGCTAATTCCATAAATTATTAAATGTTACCAGTCATAGCGAAGATAAACTTGAATTTACGGTAATGTATGGAAAATTATGTAAAACTGCAAACAGCAGTAACAGTAAGTGTAGGTATATTAGAACAAAACAACAATAAAGGCTGCCATCTTTCAAAGTGCACGTGTATAGAATACATTCTATGGCAAGCAATATTATTGTCCTAAATTAAATAATGTAACAAAAAGAAATTTTGCAAATTCACACCCAACAAACTATACTGAGCTCCAAACCATAGCATGTGGATGTACTTCAAAGACATTTATTATTGAGCAATAATTCTATTTTAATACTATGGCGTCAAAGCAGTTGATAATGATTAGAAATGCCAAGCTATAATTTATGATAATATGCGGTTTTTCTGTTACATTTCTTTATATTAATTATGTCCACATTATCAAACGGATATGTGGGTTACTTACAGGTAACTATTTTATAAGATAATAAAAAAACACCTACTTAAATGATTTGTATTTTACAAAATATACGAAGGTAATTAAATACTTAACCGGATAAGTGCCGCCAGCGTCCTAGCACGCTTTTCTATTCCGTGAACAGAGGGCCAGCCATGCAAAATGCGCGTGCAAAGACGCTCCACTTGAAACGCAATATATCGGCCGAGGCAATGTTTTGAATAATTCAATCGCATTGCCCACACAGCGACATCTCTTAGGATCATAGTGTAATACTTACATTTGTAATTTTCTATATTATCATCAACGAAACATCAATTTTAAACAAACCTTTCTTGGGTTACCGAAACGCGTCGCTAGTAGGGTTGTGCCACGGATCCGATATTTATCAAATCACTCGCCGGGATTCCCGTTTACTTATAGTAGATGCAATCGAAATTATGGTTCGCTAATGCATATGAGAAACGGGGAATACTGTGATTCTTGAATATACACAACTACACAATAGGAGTGACACATCTTCGAATATATGCCAGTTGAATATTCGAAGTCGTATTTGACGTACCTAATTCGGTTTCGCGGCTGAAATATTTTCACTTTATAATTCATTTCAGTAATTTACGGGTACGGTTTTGTAATTTTTAAACCTTCGTAATCTGTGTTGTGTGTCGTAATTGTTTATTTTATAAGATATTAGTGTCGGGACTTATTTTATTCGCATAGTTTTTAACTTATTTGACTTTTATGTTATATCTTTTTATAATAAGTTTCTGGGATATTTGAACTTTTTTACTTACTTTTGATCTTCTTTCTAATCAAAATGGAAGGAACACAAAGTTCATCAGAAAATGCCGAACAGGTCGAAGATTTGATGTACAGGGTTGGGATAACTGTTGAATCGGATGATAGTGATTTTGATGTCGATTTTGATGAAGAGGAACAAGATCCCAGTGCATATGAAGCTGCACAAATTGATGAATCTGTACCGGCTGATGAATCTGTTCCAGTTTTTGAATGGGAAACTGATGATTTTGTCCCCAAAATAAATTCATTTGATAGCTCGAGGTCAGGAGCGGACGTAGAAAATGTTGATAGCAGAGAATCGGAGTTTTTCAAGCTGTTCATAACCAGCACGCTCATGGATTTCATTGCCATTGAAACCAATAAACAATACCAATATGTCAAAAATCACTGCAATGAGTTGAGTTGGAGATTGAAACAATGGGTAGACGTAACAGTAGGAGAATTGTACCTCTTTTTGGCAATATGTCTTTTGATGGCCTGTAATTCGAGAAATAAAATACAAGATCACTGGTCTACAGATATTTTACTATTTTCTCCGATTTACTCAGATACGATGCCCCGCAATAGATTTCAAATCATTCTTCGCATGCTCCACTTTTGTGACAATACGCAACAAATAACTGGGGACAAGATTTTCAAAATTAGATTCCTAGTGGACTATTTCAAAAAAAAGTTTGCGGAGTGCATGTATCCTTACATGAATGTGTGCATCGATGAAAGTTTGCTACTTTTCAAAGGCAATTTGTCATTTCGCCAGTATATTCCATCAAAAGCAAGCCGTTTTGGCATTAATTTTTTTGTGATATGTGACTGTGCCACCGGATATGTACTGAATTTTATTGTGTACACTGGAAAAACCACCGAATATGTAACACACATGCACATGGGTATTTCAGGAAGTGTAGTCTTGACTCTCATGGAACCATATTTGGACAGGGGACATACCCTGTACGTAGACAATTGGTACACTAGCCCAATTTTGTTCCAAAAACTACATGACCGGAAAACGAATGCTTGCGGCACTGTAAGGAGAAACCGAAAGGGATTGCCAAAGCATACGGAGAAATTGAAAAAAGGAGAAATGAAAGCATACCACACAGACACTATTTCGGCACAAATCTGGAAAGATAAAAGGGAAGTGTCCATGCTGACGACTCTTCATCCTGCCCAGCTCACCGACACAGGCAAAAAAACGTATCGGAATGAACCGATAATAAAACCGGAATGTGTCCAAGATTACAATAAAAATATGGGTGCAGTTGACAAATCAGACATGGTTTTGTCAAGTGTACACTCGACGCGCAAAACAATGAGGTGGTACAAAAAAATGTTCTTCCATCTAATCGACCTCTCACTGTTGAACAGCCACATACTGTTTTGCCAAAAAACTGGAAAACGTGTACCATTGGCACAATTTCAATTAGAGGTCATTCGACAATTAATTAATGAATACAAACGTGTTGTGCCTTCCAAATCTTCAGTTAGGAAAAGACATTCAGAATTGCCATCGCGTCTCACAGAGAGGCATTTTATGGCAAAATCACCTCCAAGTCCTAAAAAAGTCAAAACAATGGCAAGATGTGTGGTGTGTTTATCCAGGAAACTTCGAAGAGAATCAAGGTATGAGTGCAAACAGTGCAAAGTGGCTCTCTGCGTTGAACCTTGTTTTGAGACATACCACACGGTAGAAGACTATTAATTTTTTTTTGAATTTGTTATATTTTTATATGGTTTTAAGACTAAAGTAGCACATTGTAGAATTACTTCTCATACATTATCACGTTCTCATCTTTACTGTGTAAGTGTTGTGACAACCCTGACGTTTTGTGAAACATTAATTTTGATTTATTTGGATAAATAACGGCGTAAATGGACACATCGTGTATTAATTTGGTAAGTCTATATGATATAGTATTAATATAAATCCAAAAAAAGTATATTTACTAAGGTTTATTTTTTCAAAGAAAATCGCGGCCCTCCGTATATGGCCATACAAATACCTCTTGGCATAGAACAGGTTAAATAGAGTTTGAATTTGAATTTTTAACACAGGGCTCGTGCGACTCGCACGTAACAAGTTTCACGTTCTCCAGGTACATGTGACTCCATTGAGCCGTCCACATGCACTCGCACCATGACGACTGTCATGCGACAATAGATCGCTAGACTTTCGAGATCGCAGCATTTACAGCCAGTCCAAAATGAATTACGACCGCCTAGCACTCGAACGCGACGGTTTTTAAAGCTTGTAAAGTGCCGAGAATACATATTGCAAGTTATCCCGAAATACAAAATCTCATAGAAACCGAGCAACATAATTGACTTGTCATGGTTTTTTCTTGCACTCGCGTTAGTTTATTATGCCGATTCAAAAATGAATTACATCAGCTAGGTTGTTTACTGCCAAGAGGAACGCATTATCTGGACTGAAGACATTTTAGGTAGGTAGTCGAGTGTAAATCGCAGTGGGACTCGCGCCATCTGGACAAGGTCTTTGTCAGTTCTTATTCTTTCATATGTGTCATGTTGGGTTTTGATAAATCTGAGTCCATTGTAGGTATATGATCAAATGTTACGACTAAATTCCTTCTAACTTTTACAATAAAGCAGTTACCTACACGCTTAAATCCTGTTTCATGCATAAATAAGTACATAATGTGGTGATGCGAAAAATTATCCTAACAATATTTTCAATAATATGTGACTTGTACACATTCAATCCAAAAGCCCCTCAATTGAAATAGAACATTATTTTCATTGCCTATAAGTAATAGAATCTGATATACCTACCTCCTGTGCACGTTATCTTAATAGACTTTATTTTTAAAAAGATGGATTGTTATGCATTCGCTCAGACAGGTTCATCTCCTGTATTCAAATCGAGCCTACTACCTACTCGTATCATAAAAATTGATTCGCTTGGAGCATGCATAGAATCTACAAATTGTTAATACATAGTATAAAACCGGTTTTTTACTGAGTTGTTTTTGTAAAGATGATGCAAAACGTGTTCATTGAACTCATTAGTTTGCCGTGTTATCAACCTGTCGAACAAAATTGCTCCATTAAAATAATCTTTGCGGAACGACAATGTAATTATCTTTGGTTGACAGAATACTTGCTAAGTTGCAAAAAAATATGCGCATTGACTTATATTATTTTTTTTCCGACCATGTCCGATCCTAATAAGATCATATGGGCCTCCACAGAGTGGAGATTTGTATTAACAGATTCTGTTTTTACGAGAAATGGATGTCAGCCACTTGCTCAACCTATTAGGTCCATACTCTGACTCGTACACAAATTGAAAAACAATGTGTACTTATCAGACCCAGGATTTGAACCTGGGACCCACGACGCTTAAAGCCGCGCGGCCATCGTAAGGTAACTTATATTATAAATGGAACAAAAACCGAGCCCCAGAATCCTGAGAACACCTTAATTAATAACACGAAATTGACACATTCGCAGACACGACGTTTTTTTAAAGTGTGATATGACAGAACATTTATAGACGTCCTGTTCTGTACAATGTAATAGGACACGACGTGTATAGAAGTTATATTTTGGATTAAAACACTATGTTCCCTATCTACTTGTGTCACGGTGCGAACATATTTCCATTAGATAATGTCATATCTTAAGACATACTCATTTCTATATATCTAAATCGAAAATTTTAAAAATTAAAATTTTAATATGTGTCATATCACTAACATGTCGCACGGTGAGTGTAAACCAAGGCATCTGCAAATTTTTCAATTTGGAGATTAAATGCAAAACAACTGCAAAAGTCGTGAGTCGTGATAATGTAAAAGTGAAGTAACTGAAAGAACATGCAATATAATATAGATATAAACCAGATATTATGGTTTTTTTTAGAAACTCTATTTGTCCTAACAAAACGAAGACTTTAAACCCTAATATCTCCAAAATATGTCTTTTGCACATGTCTTGGTTTTACACTCACGGTTGCTATGTGTCCGCGAATGTGTTAATAAAGAATATGACATTCTTGAATCATATTATGTAGTCTTGAATAAAAAATAAGAAACTATTAATACAAGAACGCCACAACTAAAATTGGAAGTAATCATGACGGCATCTATTCCCTGACCACCCTTACATTGTATACAAAAACTTGTGAATGTACAAATCGCGGGATTCGAACCGGTGACCAGAGGTTTCAGATACGGACAGTGCGCCACCAATAACACCGTTAACTTAAATCTATACTTAGGTATATGACAATAAATAACATTTAATTGTGATTTAGAAATATACGCCTTTTCAATAGTGCTTTGACAATTTCCATACCTAAAACACAAAATATATTTTGGGTAATTTTTTTTAAATTTATGCTGTTTTTTATTCCATTATAAAAACTACTGAACCAATATTAATGAAACATGCACAGCTTATAGACTACATTGCTGGCATGCCAACATCTCAAAAGGATGTGAAGTTACAAGATGAACTTTTCGATAATAATGCACTTGCAGATAGTACTGGTGGAGTGATGAGGTGCGGTGCGGGTAGACGTGCCCACACGACATCAATATCAATCGGGTGAGCTTACTCAGAACTGATAATGGAATTGAATCACAAGCAGTAAAATGGTCAGATAGCAGCTGTGGAGTGGAATTGAGTCTACATTGAACCAATTGTCTATACAGGTGGACAAATTACATTCCAATCGATTAAATCTATTTATTTATTGTATATATTATAGGTCCTGGGTCTGACAAGTACACATACTGTTTTTCAATTTGTGTATGGGTCAGAGTATGGACCTAATAGGTTGAGCAAGTGGCCGACATCCATTTCTCGTAAAAACAAAATCTGTTAATACAAATCTCCACTCTGTGGAGGCCCATATGATCCTATTAGGATCGGACATGGTCGAAGAAGAAGATATATAGGTATATACAGTAGTACTTTCTCAGTAATCTGCCACCCCAAAAACCAGACAAGTGTCCAATTTGAAAGCGGCGGTTTCTAGTGCGTACATACAAACTATGGTAAAAATTAAATCAGGTATTTCGTAAAAATAGTTTTTTTTTTGAGAAATTTGTACTAGCAAATTACCTACGGTTTTATTTATAATCAAAATCAAGTAACTACTAAATTATACCTATTTATGAACTAAGTTTATTAACTAAATATTAAACAGTAAATCACTTGAAACAACCAGTTGTTCAGTGAGGCAGATATTCTTGAATGGCTTAGGATTCCTGGCTTTTCCTATGACCAAAAGCTTCAGTTTGTATGTCCTGGTTTCATTGGAGCACGGCATAATTGTGATGCGGTCCTTGGGCACTTTCCTTCCTATACACGGTACATTCTTCCCGATTAACGTACATTTTACGAAGGAGACATTTCCAAAATAAGCCCATCTCACCTGCGTTGTATACTTGTACGCGGAGGACTACTGAATTTGACAATTGAATACCGGCAAATTATAGGGCTTGATTTTGTGCTTTCAACTAATAAAAATAAGATTATAGTAGTTGCCGGATAATCGAGCGGCGCATTACTGAGAGTGTACTGTATATCTGTCTATCTACTTTTTATTTCCATATTTCACTAGTAATATATAAATTAGAAACCAAACATCCGTGTCCCATTAATCATTAGTTTAGATTAGAATGAGATAACTTTAAAGTCAATATTTTCTACAAATTAACACATGTCATCCTGATTCTGATTAATAGGATACCACATAGGTTAGTTACAATCATGTCATCAAGCATTCATGGAGTTCTACTAAACCTACCTTTAAAAATGATGTATTTCGGGATCATACACATCAACGTATTCATAATATCACCAATATAACAACCAACATTCACAGAAACCACCACAATACTAAATGTCATACAGATTTAAAGATATTAAAAATGCTATTTAACAATAATAACATAATTATTGTAGTGTTATTAATTAAGTAGTGGTAAATAGTCATTAATAACAAATAATATTACAGCAAATTTAATTTTGTTTATAAACATGAATTTTAATTTAATTTGGATAGATATTTCTTCGTTTACATGTAGACAGTAACTTGACTGTCTTCATATTATTATATAAGTATTACTTGTAAACAAATTGTCACCTCAATACTACAACTAGATAACTTGATTTTCACTGTTTTTGAGATAGCTATTGAATATTATTTTACATTTCCTTCTCTACAAAATGATAAAACCAGGTAAGTCTGAAGTTAATGGGAACACTGTATTAATTATGTGTTTGAAAATATTAGATAACTTTAAAATCATAATTACATTAAATAAATAAAATAATACACCTATCTACAATATTTTTTCATACAATTTAACATTATTTAATTGTTCCCAATTAGACAAGCACAATTTTTTTTTTATTATAAATAATAATTATAGCTTTAATCGAGTAAAGTTTAAATTTCATTTTCACAACAATGACCAAATTAGAGTTATCTAGTTGTAGTATTGAGGTGACGAAATACAGTTGTACAGACAATTGAGGCGCAATTTTTTTTATATAGGTACGGCCAAAATATACATTATACTTTACTTTTTTGGTGACGTGGATGATGATGACTTGAGGAGGAGATGAACTGAAGTATGAAGACCGGTGGTCGTTGGCGGAGATGGCGAGTGTATTTGACTGATAGGTACAACCGTTATACAATGGTACAATATAACAGACAGGTAGGTATTATTGTCCGAGGCACTAAGTTCTCTAGCAAGATACAATGTGGAGTGAGTAGATTCGGAGACTGATTTTTTTGTTCCCTAGTGATAGCTTTTTATTGAACCCGTCACAATGGAAAATGCTTACCTCAGTATCTCATGAATTTAGTGAGAAGATATATTTTGAAATAAATATCGCTGACGTAAACAGAGTGCTTACTAAGTAGTAATACGATTGCGTGAAAAATGTATATTATAAAAAAGTTGCAGTACTAATCAATAATTAAATGAATAACATTATTTTGAAAGAGATTCGTATGTCATGGATTCTGCTGACACTGCTTGGTTCTCATGAAACCGTCGACGGCCACACTTTCGACATCGGGACAAATATTTTACTTTTAAAAATATATGTATGCATAAAAAAAATTCTGGAAAATAACCAATTGGAAATATTTGGGCTGGGTACGGAACAATAGGTACCATCCATGCCATGAACGCATGCATCATAAAATTCATCAAATGACACGTGATCAGAACTATACGGCCGACAATTAACATCGAAAGCACTTTCTCATTCTGAAGAAAATGAATGTGACTTCAAACTGACCCCGATGAAGAATGCATTTATTTTTGTAATGGGAGGAAATAAATAAATTTTTGATGTTGAAACTTAATAAATGTACTTCTTTTGGCAAAAAACATACATTTTCCATATATTATAATATGTATTTAAGATAAGACAACTTTAAAGTAAATTATCTATCTTGTAATCATGCCGTTTAGTCTAGAACAGCTGTTCTCATATGCGGCCAACAGAGGATTTTGCTGCGGCCACAAACATCATTTTCAGTATTCAATTTAATTAACTGGTCTAACGTTAAATATGCGTTATTAGAAATGAGTCATGACCAAATACTTAAAAATGATTTTTATAATACCAGGATTGAAAACTTTTGGTCGAAGTTATATGTTGACCAAGAATCAAGTCAATTCAAAGAATTGGCAACAATTGCTTTATTAATGTAATTAACACTTGCTCAACCTAAGGGCCATACTCTGACTCAAACATAAATTGAAAAACAGTATGTGTACCCACGACATTATAAGCCGTCGCTTAAGCTGCTCAGCTGTCTATACCTATTTGAAACAATTCGGTTGAACTGTCATTGCTTTGATAATCACCATTACGAACACTCGAGAGAAGAAGCAACTTGATAATCGTTAAGAGTATCTGCATTTAGTCATGGCGTTTCTGAGGTCATTTCAACAAGGGGATCTTTTAAGGTACCCATCACTTTTGATTACTTAACTTAATAATGTAAATGAAATTTTAGCATTAACAAATGAATCTAATAAAAATGTGATGGTGAAAGATCACTTGATAAAATCATGGGTATGTACCGTTCAATATAGAAAATTTAAAATGGTAACAATAATTTTTGAAAGTCATGTTATTATAAACATACCACACCACATAAGCGTGAAGTTCGATAGTTTTGATGGAAAATATGACAGAGCAACGTCGAGCGAGAGAAAACGATGCAATAGGCTTCATTCATGTAAGAGCAGTCGGAAATATTAATGGTAACAATAATAAAATTTACCCTATGCAATTAGTGCGCAGTAGAAGAAATCGCAATCTACACAATTTCAAGGTTAAGTTGTTCCGCTATATCAAGATATCAAAAGGAGCCCATAAACGAGCATCAAAAATTGCATATTGCCGATACAATTGTCAAAAAAATGATGCAACTATTGCCCAGTTGCTGGGCAATGTATGACCCGTCATCAGTGTCGGCCAAGTGAGGCTGATGTATTTTGTCCGTACACGTGGCAACAACGGCCGGCAATGAATTTTCTGCACCATATCTCGTCCTAAATAATCACATAAACAAATCTAAAATAAAATAAGAATTTGGATCGTGTCCTACGTAAACAAACATGAAACAATAAATTAGTTATTGATAATTATTTATTTAAAAACTTTACAAGAATGACAAAAATTGACTTTTAGTAGGTATTTGTTAAATACAATTAGTGCGAAGAAAAAGAAAGTAGATACAGTTATGAAGAAAGCAACACTGATTACTATTATTATAATACTACCAGTCACTCTTCGATTTTTGCCAACTGGAGATTCATACAGGAGTTAAATGTATTTATTCAGGGTGTTCAACTCTTCGATTGCTCACATTGTTCCAGATCCAGACGTTTGTGCAGCTTTGATAATTGGCCTTTTCATATTTTGATCACTATATAGTTTGGCTTCAAGGTTCCACAGTTCAAGACGTAAATAAACCCCGTTAATAAACTTCAATACCCTGTGGTTTGTTCATTTATTCATTGTATGTAGTGTGAATTGACGATTAGTAATAACACCATTATAATATTCAAAACGACACAGCGATTAAATTATAATTAATGTGTTGTCAAATCGGCTGTCACAATAATGTTTTCATTGTTGCGAGGGGTGAGGTCAAACAGAGATGCATACATGGAGCAGAGCGAGAATGAAATAGATTTATCTAACAATAATTGCTGTATTTTTGATTGCGTTCGATATTACATATATTGACCAACCATGTTGCCAGAGAGCATGGGCAATAGATGTAAAGTTTCGGCAACGTAGACTACTATTGTCGTGTATTGGGGAACAATTAACGGCAACACAATTGCCGTAAAAAGTGGCTCGTTTACAGGCCCCTTTAGGGTAAGTAAAGATATTTTAAAACACATATTGTATTGCTAGTTTGTAATAACAACAACGAATTTGTAATAACGAGGTAATGAATTAATGTAGACAATAATAATATGATAATAACTTTTTAATTTAGTCTTTGAAAAAAATTTTTTTAAAGATTTTTCTACTAGTTATAGGTAATAAGGTGAAGTGTTTTCAAATTACATACATAATAATATGTATGTTCAATATAAGTAGAATGTTATATTCTCAAATACTGTGAATTATTTGTTGAATAAAAAAAATAATTCATTAAATTATTAGCAAGTGCAAGTACGTTGAAACTGAAATTTGGAGATATCCTGTGGTCAGCAAGCAATTAAGGAAATTACCTATGATTGGTACCTACCTCGATTCAAACCACAAAAACTGATTGCCAAAATTAACGCATTTTGCACAAAACGCTTCAAATTTAGGTACTATGTTGACCAGCTCCATAACCAAGATTGATAAAAGTCAGTAGGTACTTTAAATATCTTACCTTGCACTCCTATCAGCATCTTTTCAATCCCAGCCTTGTAACAATCGAAAGCCTTCTGAAAGTCTCCTTTGGCTTCATTCCTGGCCCCGAGACTCAGCAGGTAGCCTGCCTCAAACACGTAGCTCTCCTGCAGTTCGGAAGACGAACCGAAAATGCTGTCCATGGAACAGGTGTCTAGTCGGCTCGAGCAACGACTAATGCTTCCCTTGCCAGACGTTGAATCCACACAATCCTTGGAACCATCAGACGAGCTCTTTCCTCGGTGGGTATAATTCGTACTGGAAGAGACTTTTGAAGATCCACTCGATACGATGCCGGGTAGTTTCGTCTTTTTTTTATTAGTGGAATTTCTTTCCGATATTGGCATATCTTTCGTGCTGGTGAAGAAACTGGATACGCTCTGCGATGAAGATATTGTCAGATCTGTTTCCGATTGTGATATCGAACCTCCATGGATAGCCGCAGAATCATTATTCTCCTGCCGTTTATCAGTGAATATGGCAGACGCTGAATCCAAGCCGCCCAAACTGTCCACCGACGAGTCGATACTAGTCTGAGACGATTCCATGACGCCCGATATTTTACTGTCGAATGAAATCAAATCGGGTAAATTTAATTTGTTGCTGATCTTTCGAAAGGCGGTGATCTGCGAAGAAGTCGACTGACTGGTGATGCTGTCGAGGTTTGGATTGTTCCTCATGACGGTGCCGGGGTCCTGCATGATGATAACCTCCGCCACGTTTTCAACGATACCTGATGTGATGTCGCTTTGAGAACTGTTCTGAGATTTGTGACTTCGGTTGTAGGATTGCTTTCCGGTCGCCGATTGGTTGCAGTTGTTTTTGCAGACGACTGACCCGTCAAGGCTCACTGTGTCCATCGTAGATACTGCAAAGAAAAAATTAAATCAAAAAAAAAATTCTAGAAAGGCCCCCACGGTAGCCGCGCGGCTTAAGCGTTAGACTATGACGCCGTGGGTCCCAGGTTCGAATCCTGGGTCTGGCAAGTACACATTTTGTTTTTCAATTTGTGTGTGAGTCAGGGTATGGACCTAATAGGTTGAGTTAATACAAACCTCCCATATGATCCTATAAGGATCGGACATGGTCGGAAAAAATACTAGAATATAAAATATTGATTCGACACATGCAATATTACGCAACAGAAACATAATATTATTTTCTGTACAATTAGCCTGGCCGCGCACTAGGCAGCCACAATAAGCCAACGATATTTGGCTGCCTAGTGCGTTCACTTGAATACATTTTAATACAAATACGAAGATCATGGTTGGCTGCCTATTGAGCACCTAAGCATAGCGTTCAAATCTTTCAAAATGATTTTTAAAATAAAAAAGTAAATCACCATGAACCAGCCAGCTGAAGAGGTATTGTTTAACATCTGAGTTGGGGTCAAATTTCAAGGCCGAATCAAATTTTTCATCAGGGCTATACAAAAAGAACAAATAATGTACAGCCCCGATTTTTGCCAAATGCTAGATTTGAGCCCGCACCCACGGTTTCTCCGAGACAGGCGCTCTACCACTAGTCCACTATGGGTAACTAACAATGAACAGACAACAACTAACTACTAAATACACAATAGAACTCCAGTATAATATGCTGACAAACGAATTCCTATGTTAATAAAATTATACTTTTGCATTGTAATTCAAAAATAGAGAATTGGAAAAAATAAATTCTCAATATAAATATTTCTCTATCTTTATGAAAATGTAATCTTAATATTTATAATTATTGACAGAAATACATATTTCTATTGTGAAGTGGTTGATATTCATATCCCCACTATCCTTATCTTCAAACCAGTGTCAATAATACATTGATAGAATTTATCAGTTCTTAAAGTCAAACTAGTGGTATTCAAAGTCTATAATTTCCAGAGGCATTGCAGGCTGTTTGAAAAATTTTATGATTCTAGTGTTTGTGACCCACTATGCCACCTTCACGCTATATAAAAAAAATGAATAGCTTATATTATCTCAGATTAGCTATCAATTTCAAAAATAAATTGAAGATTTGAGAGAAATGAGGGTGGCTGAGGGTCCCGTATCAGATAAGTCATGTGTTGCTTGAGGAAGGCACATTATAAGCGGACGAAAAACTAAGAAATGAATAATAGACAATCTTTATAAGAATTCTGTGGATATTAACAAATTTTTTGACTGCAGTGCTACCGATTTGTATAATGTGTTTGGATGTGTACATCAGAGATTTTAAAAATTTTATGTATCCGTTTTTAACGGTTATGAATGAATGAATTTAGCCAATAGCGCCGTGGGTCCCAGGTTCGAATCCTGGGTCTGGCAAGTACACATTGTTTTTCAATTTGTGTTTGAGTATGGACCTAATAGGTTGAGTAAGTGGCCGACATCCATTTCTCGTAAAAACAAAATCTGTTGATACAAACCTCCACTCTGTGGAGGCACATATAATCGTATTAGGATTGGACATGGTCGAAAGAAAAGATGAAAGAATTTACATAAAGAGACTAAAAACAGTAGATTACGGTATTTTGCCTTGGTATCTGTGACTCCAATATTGCATGAGAAACATGTTGAACATGCTTACCCATCCAACCGAATGGTATTTTTTTATAAGCTAAGGGCTCCATGAAATGAAAAAATTGAAAACCACTCCCATAAAATGTTGTGAGTAAAGGAATTAATCATTTTATAAATAGATCCCTACTGAGTAAATTAAAAGTGAAGTTTAAATAAAAATCTAATATTACAGAGATAAGACATTGATAGTGTTCCAGGAAAATTGTTTAAGTAGAGAAATAATTGTGTAAATATGATACAGGCAGACCAAAGTACATATTAGCACAAAATAAATGTGTAATTCAGTATCAAAAGGTAAATAATGACCATTCGTGACATCTTGATGTGAATCTGTTCTCTGGTTAATCCAAGAGTTTGGACTACAACTAGAAGGAACCTTAGGAACTGTTCATGTTACAACAGTTGATGTGGTTCAATTGGTAGGACTCCTGTTCGGACTATTGTGATTATCGCTTATGTTTAGCGATTCACACTGAACACTGTGCTTGCAAAATTTTTGTAGATATAAAAAAAATTCACACAACAAATGATTCATGGAATAAATGATACATAAACAAAAAAATATTTTTTGCATTTAAATTAATTTTCACTGAGAAATATCATATTACTATTACATAATTGAGTCGTATAGTATCAAAAGTAGAACTGTCGCAAATATATCGAAATTTAACTAAGTATGCCAATTATTCTTCTGACCATAATGTACGACTAGCAATATAATATTCGAATCAAAATCATATCTGTGTGGTATAAAATTGTGATGGAAAATAGGGCTTGGTATCAGAATTAGAACTGTTCAATACTTTGGAAACAAAAGTAGAACTGTTGAATTTGAATTGAATTTCTAATTTCTAAATGTAGAAACATATTTCATGCTATTACCTATAACACTAAAAAACCCAACAAAACGTTTTTCGTCATTTTCTCGAAATGATGAATAACGCACAGATCTACTTTTGATACTATACGACTCAATTCTAAATGACTCATTTAGTCTTGGCACACATATAATCTACAAACATTCAATTACCATATTATGTCAACTGTCACTTTTGGCAGTAAAATAGAAACAAGAATGTTTTGTTTGAATAGTTTGTTGGCTTAGGACAATGGATCATTAACTGTCCTTAGACAGTGTTACACACTGAGAGTAATGATATTATATAGAGCGCCTATTTTCGGCAAAATGAAGTCATGTTTCTTGCGTATAACGCGCAGTAGAACCTCGATTTTATTATTATCAACTTAACTATGAAACGTTATACCATCACGTTGCTTCTCAGTACGGCTACCAAATTTAAACATAACATAGTCAACAATATGTTCTACTAAAATAACTAAAAATAATTACCACTAATTTTATATTTAACACAAAAAAATTAATTTCAGCAACAAGTGCACGCAGTTTTTAAATAAATGTCATCAGTCAAATCCATATTTATCGGTGACGCTTTCAAAAAATATTTAATTCAGCCGTAGAAATTCTATCTTACTCTAAGGCATAGTGCGATTTGCATAGTGGTTTTTGTTCAGGCCTTGGCGACACACTTACATGTCTTCTGTTTAATATAACTCATAATTGAATCAATGTGGAATGTCTGAAAATCATGACTGTATTCAGTTGAAATCGAATGCCGCTTATTTGACGCTTGCATTCTGATGGTGGTGCTTTACGGTAACGGTACAAAGACTCAGAGCAACCATACATTGAGCTTCGATAACATATGTGTGCACATGATCTTCTGCGTATTGTCACAAAATTTTATCTAAATTTAAATTGTCTGTATAGGAATAAAAGCAAGAGTCTCACCACTTGGCGAATCGACAGTGGAGAGGGAGTCTTCTTCGGAGCTCTGGTACTCTAGGGGCCCTGTCACTTCTGTGGGAAGGAGTAGAGAGCTCCTGATGGCTTCGATGTTGCTCGACGCCATGTACTGGCCATCCAGGCCGGGGTCCGGGTAAGAGGACTGGAAAAAATTAAAAAAATGTAATCGTTATACTCCAATGCAAATTGAACACAAACAAAAAACAACAATGATGCCAAATGTTTTCAATCAAAAGTACTCAGTTATGCAGCTATGACATGGTTGTTGAATACACAGAATTATATTATTTTTTGCAAATGGTGATAATTTTTTATATTTTTAACCTAAACAGCTTTTCCTGAAATATTATTTTATATTATGCAAATTGTGATATGTGAGATTACATTTCCTGCTCCTTGATAAAAAGTATGTACATTGTATTACTGGTCATTTTGATAAACAATTATTATTGCTCTACAATTTAAGTACATTATGAACAATCAACTTACACATAAATATCCAAGGATTTTTTATAAAACAGCTTTTCCTGAAATATTATTTTATATTATGCAAATTGTGATATGTGAGATTACATTTCCTGCTCCTTGATAAAAAGTATGTACATTGTATTACTGGTCATTTTGATAAACAATTATTATTGCTCTACAATTTAAGTACATTATGAACAATCAACTTACACATAAATATCCAAGGATTTTTTATAAAAGGACTGTTACATAATAATATTGTATATACATCAGTGGCAAACGGTGGAAGTAGGCTGTTAAGATCCGACATAAATAGTGCACACTAAACTTTGCCAGTCATACTTATTTGTTTTCATTGAACTAATACTGCAAATTGCAGATAATGTTGGTTAGTTTTTAAAATTCAATTAAGCCCTGCGAAGACCAAGCTATAATAAATAATTATTGTCAAAAAATACTCATCTACTATCTAAAATTATGCAATTCAATCATACATAACAATTTTTTATCTATTATAGTTTGGTTCAGACAGGGCTTAATGAATTTTAAAAAAATTAACCAACAATAATATGTGTAATATGTATTCTTAATCCAGCGAAAACAAATAAGTATGAATGAAAAAGTGAGCACAATTTTTTGTTTGGGTAGCACATTTTCATAACCTTCACGGAATTATTCATCAACATCAAAATAGGCATGATATTATAATCAAGACTTGTCTTTTTGATACTTCAAATGCATGTACTAATATGTAAATTTAAAACAGTTAAGCATTGATTTCTGTTCTGTGAAGATTCTGAAAGATTCTAGTCGTGTGAGCATCGAGAAATTTACACTGTTGACCGGTCGAGTCCAAATAAAACTCAAGCGGCAATTGAAATTTACAGTACCTATGTATTTACGGTACCTTGATAAGTAATAAACAGTATATGAATACAACTGACCTGAAAGAACTTGACGAATTCGGTGCTGGTAAATAATGGGGGATGAGCGGCGATGAAGTCTAGCAGTGCCAAGGCAGACTGCTTTCTATCCTCAATGACGGGGGCGTGGAAGCGCTTGAAGTAGCCCCAAGCGGTGAAGGCAGGGCAGGGGGAGGGGGTGGTGAGGTGCAGATCTTGGTGCATCTTCTTCATGCTCCGCTGCAGGCGCTGCAATTCACTGTAGCGCTTCCATACTGACACAGCCGTCACCGCCTCCGGAGAAGCTCGAGGAAACAGCTGCAAAACAAACGCATATCCCACATAGAGTGATCTGAATTGAGACTCGAATGACACTCAATGGAGGGCTCTTTTGGATTGGTCTCACTCCGTATCCGGCAAATTAGTTTATTAATTAATAATAAATTATTAGTTTACAAATCCACCACAAGCGCGTTTACTCAGTCTACAACTACGTGCGCGCGAGGCCGTCCATGGAAAATGGGTGTGTGTACTAACCCCGGTCAATTGTTTTAAATAATTCAATATGGTATACACACACTGACATCTTCTGTAATCATGGTGACATACTTAACCAAAGTCTTTATGATATACTACTTTTATTATACTATTTATATCACAAGGATTTATTTACCGGGTACCGCCATGTTAATACCTCTTGGCATTTGATAGGTTGAGCCAAAAATGAGCTTCAACACTGAATGCAATTCTGCAGTGAAACAATGTTGCGCGAATTGATGACTGATTTTCAAACTAAATGTGGGTAATTTGGTATCATTGTTCAAGCGCGACTCCATTCATGATGATTCTTTGAACTCCTTATCATTAAAGATTAGACGAGAGTGAAGCATTTGATTTTCTAGTAATTATACTCGTCGGACCCAATCGGTGCCAATTTGGCGCCGCTGTTACAGTATGCAGGACATAGTGAAAATTAAACAGTTTTAATCATATTTTGATTTTTGCTGTTTCAGCTGCAACAGACTGACTATTTATATTTTTTGTAGATATTGTGCAAGCAATCATGATCAGTGACCCTGGGTAACCTAGAGTAGTACAAATTAAACAATAAAAAATTAACATGATTTGTGGGTCAGAGTTTATTATTATCCGTTTGATAGGTGGATAATTTTGTACCTGCCTCCTGAACTGATCATTTATTTTACCAATTTTAATTGCAGCATTTTAAACTGACCAGATGACCGTTTGACAGTATAATACTAAGTTTAGTTCTAAGTAAAATAGCATATAAGAGAAAATCCGCTTGTATATAATGTAAGCCATCCTTTTTAGACAGTATTGAATCTCCTCTCACCGCATTCATAAGTCGATACTGTGACCGCTATCCGTTTGACATAATACCTGTCACTTGCACAACCCCATTACAAGACTACAAATTACCACCCGCAACAAAATTCTAAGCTACATCACTTGCCTTTGTTTAAGAGCCGAGCCACACCGGGCGACTCTGGTCTCGAGACCAGTCGCCGAGACCAGACCGATGTATGCTTGCTTGCGCAACTACTGGGCGACCAGGTGTGGCATGGTCCATATAACTGCATACATCGGTCTGGTCTCGGCGACTGGTCTCGAGACCAGAGTCGCCCGGTGTGGCTCGGCTCTTAGAATCAAGTCATGATTTTACTTTAAATTAACATTGTTAATTAAACATTGTCATAGCTCGTCTACTGACAGTACCCAGCAATCACAATCAACGTCATTTTCACCTCCCACAACTGCAAACGAACTATACAGGTACGCAACTATCGGAAAATTCGCTGTTGGATCTGTTATACTACCCAAATGTAGCCTATCAATGATTGTCGATCAAACTCATGAGCTTGTGCTCACCGGGTAGACTGAACCATTTGGAAAGAGTAAGGAATTTCATATACTTTGGCTCAAGAATCAATGACCAAAGATTCCAGCAGCCCGGAGAGGAAAACGACCGCTGATTGAGTCAAAGAGAGGAATTCACGAGGGTGTGCGCTTTCCAGATGAAGTGGCACCATCAGGAAATTCAAGGAATCCTCAGTAATAAAACAAGGGATAGGTATATAAAGATATCCTAATATGCCAACTGTAGTTTTTATCAGAATAGAAAACACCAAATTCTCCTCACAACAAATTTAACCTTGAAGCATAGGTAAGACCAACAAAGCATCTGTCAAAGAGTCAGTTTCGAGGATTAAACGTGGAAAGTCCTTCATATATTGAGAACCATGGTACGGCGCACTCGTGATGTCCACGCCCGCAAGTGCAGCGAAATGCAAAGCATGCAACACATATTTCCATGTAAGCCATATCCATTATAATTTAATATCAATGTGACTCTACAAGATGAGGAAAATGGTGGCCTTTGCTGACTCTTGGGGTGACACCATGTAGCCATGGAATATCTAACACGTTGAAGAAGAAGACACTATTATGACATTTATCCTATTTTTACATGCGCATATATTCATAATTTTGAACAATTTATATTGTAGGTATGCCTTGTAGAAAAAGTTGCATAGCCCTACCCCAAATACCACTGGAAGCAGCCACTACAAAATGACCACGGAACTGATTAATAGGATAAAAATGCAAAGCCAGTCACCATAGACCAAGACTTTGAAGCCGAATTTTATTTATGACTTAACGACAGTCAAGCCATAAAATGCTTGAAATAAAAAGCCTCCGGAATATCCTGTTAAATGTTAAATCCATGTTTTGGATAATATGTGATAAACGTTAATGAATAAAGAAGTAACTATTGAAAATAACATATTCTTTAACATGGCATTTTTAATTTAATCACATATTTCTCCACCCTTCTAGTATTAAACCTTGTGCTTTTTACTGGTTCTCCGTCATCGTAATCTGTCAGTCGCCATTTTGAATTTTAGCTATCTTTTTGTCATCGAATTATAGTACGCGGTCCAAGCCATTATAGTATTTCGGCAAAAATTATAGGACGTGTAGAAAATGAAAGTTTTTTGTTTGTCACATAAACATAACGGAGTTCGAGAAATTCTGATGCCCTGCTTAATTATAACACCTCTTACGACCGAAAAAAAAACACCGGCCGCCGTCATTAACTTTACTGTCACGTTAGTTCTTTAGAGTAGGTATACAAAGCAAAACCACGTTCATAGACTAATATCGCACACTGAGATCTTATATTATTTATATTATACACCGTCCCTCGCTTCACACCCCTAACCAAACCGGCGATTTCAATTAATAAAAACTTTCAAAATTGTGGTATTTTTGACGTACTATACTTTTTTAATAGTACGCGGACGAAAATGTAGCTTTTCAAATAGTACGCGAACCAAAACGTACTATAATTATAGTTCGGTTGGCAACACTGCACTCACTGACAGATGACAGCGGCCGGTGGCGGAGAACCAGTAAAAAGACCCTTATTCCATTTACGACAAGACAGGTAATGGTGTACTTCGAAGCTCTTGAGGTGCATTGAATTTAAGTTCAATATTTCTACTAGCCTAACTTGAAAAATCCATGGCCATGCAGGATTGCTTATGTAGGTATGGAAATCAATAAAGATCAATACACTAGTGACTAGTGCAACAAACCCTTATTTGCATTCTGCAATTATTGATGCTAATATAATATTAAAATCGATCATGTAAAGGTTCAATCAATGACATGGGAGAACCGGCAAATTAGCCGGTAACAAGATGAAAATACCTAATGGATAAAAAATTCGAACTCAGAATTTAGGTGAAAATATCAGTCATTTTGTAAGTACGATTCTTCTGGGTACAGGGACGGGAAGACATAATGCGCATTTTACAAAATATAACAAATACGTATAGTAAAAGAACTAAAGACACTCACGTATGATGTAATTTTATAAATCGTGAAGCCATTTCTGTGCTTCGATGTCGCGTCCGCTGTGAAATGTCGCACCCACTTGTCGTTTACATCGCCCATTTTAAGCTCGAAATTGGCTCAAATATTACTGCATCGGCATCACGGGACACATTTTACACGGTTGACTTGAACTAGGCACACCCATCACAAGTTAAGACGAAGCTAAACCGTTAAAACAAAAGCCGTGTTCACTTCCGAGCCGTTCGAGCCGATGACATTGTTTTGTTTTTTCATTTTTCATCTTCTTTTTCTTTTGTTATTGGCCAGTTCCAGTTTAATAATAGGTACATAAAAATATCCCATGATTTTTGCCAACATGCAATATATTTTTAGTGCCTGATCTACTCTAATACAAAACAAAATAATCTAAATTTTATATTACAGTGACCAAACACTAAAAAGAGTCATGCAATTGTAAATAAATATAATACAAAAAAAATAAATATTATAGAGTCTTTAAATATTATAAGCCTGTATAAAAATTAAACGTTGTTTTATAAAAATCTACTTATAAAATTCTCTCTTTAAATTATTGTTCTCAATTCTAAGATTGTAGAACTCTTTTGTCATAAAGATTTGAGAATAATTGCTTATGAGATAATTTGACTTATTTCCAATGAGAAGGCGTACAACATAATATTATTGTTGCTTTACAATCAGCTGAATCAAATTTATTTAGGTATAATCAAAAATCAAAAAACACTAGAGCATGGTTTCCCAAACTATGGGTCGCGACCCACCAGTGGGTCGCGAGCGAATATTGAGGTGGGCCCTCGCCACTGTATACATGAATTTTAAAAAATAGGAAGTGATAAATTTGATATTTCATTCAGCTATTAATATTTCCTAAAAATTGAAATAAACTTAAGTTACGGATATAAAATAATAATAATAACAATAATAAGAAAGCACAGTCGCGGAATATCGCCAGCTAGCGTTGGAGCTAGTGCTGGAGCTGGCGCTAGCCATACTGACAGCTCAGTCCAGTGCTGCCATGTCTACTGAAATTTCAGTAGATCTACTGATATTTTTTGCCAATATACTGAATTTTTGATTTTTTTTCGAAATTTAAGAAATCTACTGATATTTGTGTTTCTCCATAATTGTAAGTTTACTGATGATTATTTTAATAATAAACTTGAAATGATTTACGCACGATCTTTTTTAATGTGTTACACTTCTAAATTGACGAAGAAAGCATTGTAACTCTACGCAAGAGCGTCATTTTACCCATTAATATCATCATTGTTTACAATAAATTAATATTATTAGTTATATTTATCCTTATTAGTCTTAAATTATATCTAATATACTACATTTTCCAAAATCTACTGATATTTTATGAAATCTACTGAATTTTTTGTCAAAATCTACTGAAATTTTAAATTTTGACTTGGCAACACTGGCTCAGTCGGCGACAGCGCGGCGAACGAAACACATGTCGTTAGCCCGTCCCTAGCGAAACGTCCCGAGCAGTCCCGAGCGAGACGGATGTCTATTATTTTTGCGGAGTTCATTACCTAAACCTAAAACTAAATACCGAAATAAATTGGATATATCAAACTCACTGCGATTAAAAGTAACTAAAGTTGAAGTTGATGGTAAAACTGTAATGAAGAAAAATAAGAAACAAATACATCCTTCCCATTGAAATAACTTTGTAAAAAAACCTTGCAGGTGTAGGTATTTAAGTAATAATTTTTTTTTATTTAAGTTGTGTTTCTTATTTCAACAGTCTTTCATTCATATTGGTATCAAATTTAGATCAAATAAGACAGCATTAAGTAGTTCCACGACTCGCCACTAGGGAATCTGATCATTACCAATATTTATGCCCTCTTTTCTCTAAAGCCTCAATTACATTGAGCTTCTTTACGAGCTGTTTATTGGCGAATTTACAATCTGCCTGTAAAGACGCCCAGTGTAATCATCGAATAAGCTAATAAGCAGGTTGTAAACACTCTACCGAGAAAAGTTGAAAGCCGGTCGACTTTATACCCTACACACCGGCGTGTGGGCCTACTGCGTCTGCGCAGTAGAGCGCAGTACCAACCTCCCGATAAAAAAACGAACTACGTTCCGTCGAAATAGTGGCTGTCTTGTGGCTTTTCAGCGAATGGAAAGTTTTGTGTGTAATCACCAAATCGCAGTAGCTGAACCGCCCGCTTTTAAATTCGCCAATAAACAGCTCGTAAAGAAGCTCAATGTAATTGAGGCTTAAGACAGCTAAGAGGTGGGTCCCAAGATAGGAAATTTTTGTTAGATGGGTCGGAGCCCAGTCAACTTTGTGAACCACTGCACTAGAGTAATATGACGATTTAATAGTGCAATTTTTGTATTATTTATAAGTCAAAATAAAGTTGATTTATTTTGATTTCTATGTTTTTGTTCAAAAATTAAAACATTGAGAAGAAAACTGCTTTCTTTTATTTGATAACTGCTTTAATTTATTACCGCCTAACCGGCTAATTCTGATGAAATAAGGAAAAAATTTAGATGAAAAGTAGGTAATCTGATAATATGTTCATACCAGAACTGAGTTAGAACACATAAATATTAATTGAAAGGTTCGGTTCTAGTTGAAAAATCGGCTGGTGTTTGATTCCACTGTTTTAAAACCTACCTTCCTCAAAGACTACATTGATTAGGTACTGCTAAGTTCTTCACCCTCTTATCGGTGCATAGGACAATCACAAAGTTGCTCCACTTCTATCGGTCCATCACCATATCTCACACCCCCTGCCATGTGAAACCTGCTGCAACAATTCCATCTCCATTGCCAACTCTCCATCACCAATGATACTAGTTACACTTAAACTTGCCCCTGCGATGGCCAAGCAATAACGTGATGTCTTATAATGTCATGGGTCTTAGATTCGAATAGGTCTGGCATAATCTGGCAAATTTACACCTTGTTTTTTCAATTGGTGTTTGGACCCAGAGCATGGACCTAATAAGTTAGGTAAGTGGTTAACATACATCTCTCATTAAAAAAACTGCCAAGATACCTCTTCGTTAGGCGGCAAAATATCACTTATTATTATTAAGGTAATACTTCAGCTGGGGCACGGTCTAAAACGATCGTGACTACGCGACGCGAAGATTGTGCAAACGACCCGAAGATGGTGCAAACGACGCGTGCAGAATAAAACATAATTTGTCATAAAAATTCAACATGCGTCCATTTAATGTTATGTTTATTGTTCTATTAGTAATATTAATAATATTTGATATGTTTTCTTTTTCAAGTAAATGGGTAACGTTTTTTAGTCATCTTTACACGATTTAAGAATTTATACCCCCGACGCCATCACAAAACAAATTGACGTGTTCAGAGCTCGACTATCGCTCTCCAATTGGTAGCGGGTCCGAAATTTTGTCGCACCTATAGTTGAAAATTATTTGCCGTTTCACTGAAGTATGCTCTTAATAAACAGTGGTGAAGGCTGCTTATTAAAATGATTGTTTAATGCTTACTTTAACAAAAACCAGTGGTGAAGACACAATACTATTATCAATGATCAGGGGTGGATTTATACTTGAAAGGCCCCTGTGGGTCTATTCTATACTTATCGACCGCTAAAGTGATAAATATTATCAAACTTAGGGTAGGTTTGTATCAAAGTATTAGCACTTATTGTAACAATTACAATAAGTTGGTTGTGATTGTTGCAATAAGTGCTATATTTTAACAGCACCTCTTTTGGCTATGATAAAATTTAGAGCGATAGACAGTTTTGAATGTTTAGTCGGCTAACTTATTGTAACAATTATAGGTAATACCTCAATAGGTATAGTTTTCAATAAATTCAATACTTACCCTTTTTTGGTTGCAAAATCATCAAAATCTATTATTTATGATATTACAGGATTATAATATAATATTACACAATGTGACATTTATATCTAACTTTTTAACAAGCATTTTCGACAAGTTAAACATGTTTGGACAGCGGCGCGGCGATGGTGATAAAAAAATATTCCCGCTGTATGGAAAAACTAGGCACCTATCGCAACGGCTTTCAGTATAACCAGAAACATGAAACGTTATTTTTGCAAAGAAATGATTACATAATCTGTGTATTCTGGTGTAAACTTTTGGTTTAAAACTCTGCTGTAATTATTTAAAACGAAAAATAAAATATTGATATTTATAAAAAACCTATTAAGTAGGTAAAAAATATTTAAATTAACATGAAAACTATTGAGTATAAATACAGTCGAACTTGGTTATTACGATCTCGGACATAGCGAGATCTCGAATGTAATGAGGAAACATTCGTTGACATTTTGGTTTATGATTTTCTTCATATATTTATTCACTGTTATAACGAGCAACTTATCGGATATACCGAGCTAAAATACTGTTAATTGTTTAAATACATTTCGACCCTAAGCAATAAAACCTGATCGGACAGGATGCCGCCAGGGTCGGATTACGTTTATGACACCAGTTAAGTGTCTAAGTACATCTACCTAATTGGTGTTTTGCTGAAAATAATAAAAAAGTATCCACGCATATGGTTGAAAAATCCAAGGTTTGTGAAGTCCGTAGGTACTTACCAGCGTTCATTACAATAAACAACTTCTTTTGTAGTTTATGAATGCCATGTTTGTGTTGGGGATTTTTACGATGGTTTTCAGGGTTTTTATTTTCGATTTTTTGTGTAATGTGACCGCTCATTTAAAAATACCTATTCTCTGATATAACGAGTAACGCTTATAACGAGCAAATTCAGTCGGTCCCATCTTCCTCGTAATAACCAAGTTCGACTGTACGTATAACTATGTTTATTAGTAGTGGTCACAAGGGCTTGTTGGAAGGAGGTAAGCGATTGGTAACATAAAAATGCACAATTTAATCATACTTACGGCATTAGAAGTTAGATTTTGGTTAATCTTGAGTATTTTATTGATTAGTCTGTGATACGTGTCTTTTTACACACGTGCTCAAAGTCGTACCAGAACATGGGCAACCCTATATTTAATGAATAAGAATACACATCTGGACAAGGAAAGAATATTAGTCAGTTTGAATCTCACTTGGTCCAAATTTTTTTCAAGAATATTTTCTAATGCGCCGACTAGACGGCAGCGACTTGCCTGTGCGGTATAGTTCTTTTACAGAAATTTTTGGTTTGCACTAGAGGTGAGTTGGAAATACTGTCATCAGTTTGTGAACTCAAGTTTCGGATGAAACTACCCATACTCAGTATGTGTGGCCCAATAAACTTATTCCAAAAAACTTGTGATGCATCGCGAGTCGCTGTTCTGTGCACTCGCTAGTTGGTAGACTTTCAACACCAATGACATGAAATGCGCGCGAACGAAATAGCACTTGAATATAGGTATATTTTAATTTATTAGTCTATTGCGTTCGAATGTTATAAATTTTGTGTCGCAGCACAGTGGTGAGATGACGCACAGGCTTAGGCTTGTTATACGACCGCTCAAAACATGTTTAAAATTTAAAAAAATCACTGTTTTTCATTTTTGTTAACAAGAATATTGTAACCTAACAGAAAAACAACTCATAAATTTAAAATGTGTTTAAAATTTTTATAATAAATGGGACTTTTCGACAAGCGGAGCTCAGCGTATTTTTAGTGATTCTATTGAAGCCGATACACAGTCTGAGTTCCCTGAGCTGATACGTATTTATACTAATATGGAGTTGGTTTTAGTTTCAGTTGAGTATGAAACTTTTGTCGCATACGCACGCCAAATGCTCTATATAGTATTCCAAATACTAGTAAGTATTTTGGAACAAGTTTCTATACTAAGGATTTTTTTATACTGGTAGTAAGTATACTTAGTCTTCAAAATCGACCAGTTTTCCCATCTCTAGTATGCACGAGCTTCAATTTTCCTGTCCATACACACGAGCTTCCCGATATAAACCGGTTTGTGCAGGTAAGCTTGTGATAAAGCATGAGCGACTGGCCGGTGCTTATGAGGTTTTTCAAAATTATGTATTTACAATGAAAAAAAATACATTCTTAAATTCGGTGTATATTGTGTAGGTAGGTGTATTGAATAAAATAAAATAATTATTTGGTTGGGAATAAAAGATCACAAAACATGGAAACAAATTAATTACGCAACCGTTGTCATAATGTAATGAAGTCAACAGCAAATTCTAAAGAACTAATAACAAATAAAACTACATTTTGATTGTTCACATTTTATTGTGAGTTTCAGTTATCTTAAATATTTAAAGAATACACAAATAACACGAGAACATGAGAAATTTCTTCTTATATAAAACAAATTATATTATTACAGAAAATTTAACAATATTATGTCAAGTAATAATGATTTATAAATTTAATACTTGAATGTGTTTTATGAATTTTCATACTGTAATCGATTCAATTTTACATTGCATAGTTCCACAACAAAATATATAATATAAGAACCTAGATTATTCTTACTTCTATTATTTCAATTTAATTATAAAACGTGGCGAGAGAATATAGGAAGACCCGGTAACTAGAGAAGTGTGGCGAGAGACCGGAGTGAGTGGAGAGCCGTTGTGGAGGAGGCCAAATCCCACCCCGGGATGTAGTGCCGTGGAAGAAGGAAGATAAAACTTAATACTTTGTTTCAACCATTCAACAAACTTGAAAGACAATCAGTTATCTTCAAGAAAGTAGTGTTGGTGATAAAACATTGACATTGTATCTATGACAGTTTTGAGTTGGCAGCACTGCTCTAAACTCTAAAGCAGTCTTTCTCAAAGTGGGTGATGGAGGCTTTCAGGGGGGCAGTATAAGGCTCAAAGAAAATTAGGGGGCGTTAAGGAAATCCAGAGGGGCGACGGCAGACAAATTCTATCTATAAAAATCCGACAGAATTTGGCTGCAGAAGCGAATCTCTCAACTGTACTCTGGGTTATGGTCAGTTGTTCAACGATTTCTGATAGCATTCCCATCGTCGTATTTGTGTGAACGTGGATTTAGTGCAGTAGCAACGTTGCTAACTAAAAAGAGAAATCGGCTGCAAGTTACAGAACGCTTACGGCTGTTTTTAAGTGAATTCGAGCCTGATATTAACAAACTCGTCGAAATGCATCAGATTCATTCTTCACATTAGATAAGTTTTAAATTCAAAGCCTTCTTTTAATGTTAATAAAAATAAGAAATGAAAATATAATTAATATTAAATTCTACAGGTTTTTAAAAAGGTTTTTTCGATAGCTATTTCGGTTGTAACACCATTATCAAGACTAGATTTTGTTAAACTCCTGCTGCATTATAATATCTATAGTACATTATTATGAAAAAAATTTCTAAATGGACCCCTCATACCATTTTTCTGTGTCACATGGTGTTATACACAAAGTTTGTATTTTATTTCTTTTTTTAATGTAAGTGTTACCAATTTAAATGTCTTTCGATTCCAATATATTAATGAAGTAGAATTATGCAAGTAAAATTGATTATTTTACGTCTACACATATTTTAACACTTCTATTCACAGTTTTAAAAATTACAAATCCTCCTGTCGAGAGTTAAATCACATTGCAAATATATTTTTTTTCCTCATCTACTCTTGCACTAATCTCAAACTCTCTTAGCGAGTTGTCATTATTTTTGTTATTCCACTTTTTATTGCCACACTAATTAACTCACAATAATCAATTTATATACATTTTATACAAAAGTATTTACAAAAAAATGTTCACTTCCAATCACTAACACGGCAACTCTTCATTTCATTAGTAAATGTCTCATTGTTCATTCAATAATTATTATTGTTACTATTTTCTACATTGATTTAACTTTGCATTAAATTAGTTTACATTATATTTATATTTTCAAAGATACCTGTGTTCAATTACTATTATTATAATAATACAAAATATTTAAAAATAATCTCGATAATAATTTAAATACCTAGGTACTGAAAAAGTAATAATCTCATTTTTATCAAACAATACATAGATTATTATGTTTTTCTTTCTTCTGCATAAAATAATCATGGAATGAATTCCGTGATGTCTAGAAAAAGGGAAATAATTATAAACGTGAAGCTAATGTGTTTATGTTTATGCGATGATCGCATAGCAGTTAGGTTAGGTTAGGTTATTGTATTTGGTTTTGGGCTGTCATCGTGTATTCTTCCTTCTTCCTTTCGAAAAAGGAACAAGAAGATTAGTCAAATTCTTTAGTATAGTTCTGATTTTCAAATATATGTAAAAAACAAACAATACCTCATTGATTTATCCTCTAATTACTTTTCTTAAATGTCATGGGGATACATTTCAATTTCATGTTTTTTTTATATACCTAATCTCCCTTTTTCTTTAAACCACAGAATTATATTGACACCGAAATTCATAATCATTATTAACATGTTTTAAAAAATGTTGAACAAGATTTAGACGATGACAATTTTATCATAATAATTATTGGTATCCATTTTGTGTAATAAAATATTCCACCATTTTGTATCAGTACTTACTTCTCTTATTATTACAGTATATGAAGTAAGGTGCAGGTTAGGCATTTTACAAGTTTAAATATAAAGGTTATGTCACACTGTCTTGGTGATGGTGGTATCACAATAGACACATATAATTTTATTTTATTAAATGCTTATGGTACTTGTTGATTTATTTGAATTATAGTTGGCCATTTTCTGTGTCCAGGAAGGTTGCAAGATAGCATTCACAGGATGTATTCGGTGGATCTACGAGATTCTGGTATGACCGAAGACGAGGCAAGGAGACTAACGAGTGTCGGAGATTCTTGGAGGCATCACATGTTTCACTCTTATTGTGGATACGGCAAAAGACGAGATAATGGATTTGTTATTATACTAATGGGCATCAGCAGTCAAAATAGTCATTCTTTGGGTGTGATAATATATTAGGTGAGGACACAGCTATCACCAATGTTGGCATTAATTTCAGATGATATTGAAAGTTATTTTCTTTCCGGATTGAAGTCAGTTGAGATTACAGGTTGCCATCTTGTTGTACTGCCAAGGAACCACAAGAGGTTAGGGGCTGGCCGGCATGGAGTCGTCGCTCTCGAGGTAAGTGACGTAGCTATCAGCGCTGTCGGGGTGGACGAGAGAGTCTTGCATCATCGGAGTATGGTGCTGGGGCTGCGGTTGATGCATTCCAAGATCGTAGCCGTGCATCTGGAAATATAATTAGCCAGATTAATTAATTGATAATCAATACAGAGATTCTTAGATACAATTTTGAAAAAAAAAAATTCAGGTGTAATTAAGTTATGAGAGAATGAAATGTGCAAGAATTAAAATTAAAAGAGTTTATGTTAGCTGTGCTTGGTTTTTAACATTTTGACATAACAATGATTTTCCAAACTGATTGGTTCATACGTAATTTGGAAACACCTCAGAAACATACCCATTAGAAAAAATCTTGAAAATAAAATGCCACCAGACAGGAATCGAACCTGCATTCATTGGATTCCGGCCAATGTACTTTGGTTGATTAATTCATGTTTATCTATATGTCAACTAAGCATTTCAAAACCAAGAAAAAAATTTATTCCTGGATTTCGTATTTGCAGGATCCCGCAATTGAACATTCTAATATCATCACATTTACCACAATAAATAATACATAAGGTAATCTAAGCTTTTCACCACAAATATACATAATAATATACTGTGTTTACACACTTTTTTGTGTTGGCAAACATGAGTGCTGATTAGTTCAATAAATTAAAATTTGGAATATAGACTTTTTTGACCATACTAAATTTGGAATATAAAACTGGGAGACAATAATAAAATTTAATTTTAACCCTCTTCTATTTTAATTCTATTCATTGAACATGAAATACTATACTTAATAGCTTTCATTTCATTGTAAACATTTCTTCATTCTTAACTCTTGAAGAATGAATTGTCATTTGCATTATAGTGTACTATGCATCTTGGCTTTTTTATTTTTTTTGACCATGTCCGATCCTAATAGGATCATATGGACCTCCACAGAGTGGAGGTTTGTATTGACAGATTTTGTTTTTACAAGAAATTAATGTCAGCCACTTGCTCAACCTATTAGGTCCATACTCTGACTCATACACAAATTATTGAAAAACAATATGTGTACTTGCCAGACCCAGGATTCGAACCTGGGACCCACGTCTCTGTTCCCCTCTGTCAGTTTCCATTTCCTTCCCTTACCTTAGCTCTGATACTACTGTATCTACTTCTATAAATGAACTTAATTTTACATCTTCCCAAACCAAGCCTCTTGCATAATTAGGTGTACATTCTACCCTTAAGACATAGTCTGCCGAACGGAGTGTGGGTCTATTCTAGGTGCCTATCGACGGCTAATCACTTTATCATATTTATGTACCTATTGAGTTATTATAATTGTTTTAATAAGTTAGCCGTCTAAACTGTCAATACTGTCTATCTTGCTCTAAGGCATAAAGCCCACCAAAAAAGCGCTCGGTGCGCTCACTACTGAGTAGGCCCCCTTCCACCCGCGCATTACCCTTCACCTATGTAATAAGGGGCCCAAGAAGCACAAAATAATTATTATTATCAGCCTCATAACAAATCAATAAAAATATTATATTATTTCTCGGGGCTTGTAATTAATATTCATGATGACATCATTCTACCAGCGAAATATTGGACACGCAGCAAACTAAACAATGGGTTCACTGTTATTAAATAATGGCTTCTCGCCCGTCTATCGACGACGCTTCGAGGAGCGTGATTTTGCTTGCCGTGTTCAATGAATGGACTACGTTGTATTTTCGTTGATTCGTATCGCTGAGAAGCCAAAAAACGTTGAATCATGGGGAAGGCGGGCACAATGCGTCGTCAAATCCAATGTGCGCTGGCGTATTTGATTACGTTGTATTTTCGATGATTTACGTGCCACTTGTGAAATTTTGCGCGAGAGCCCCACTTGCTGCGTTAAGTGGGTTTTACGCCTAAAGGTTAACACAGCCAAGAGAAGGCTGTTAAAACATAGCACTTTTAGACGGTTAACATATTTTAACAATTAACCGCCTCAATATATAAATATGTATGCGCCTTATCTATAGAATAGCTCCGCAGGTGTGAAGCAATGGACTCGTGAGATATTTGTGAAGTAACAAAGAGTCATGTAAAAATTACCTGATTAACGAGGTGTTGGAAAGCGGGTCCGTGAGGTCCTCCACCTTGCTCAAGGTCTGTGTGGAGTGCAAAGTCACTGAGCGCCTTCCACGGGGGTTGGTAAGCGGTGACCTCTAGCGGCGCCAGTCCCAGAGGAGAGTCGTGGCGGACGGGGGAGCCTGCCACCAGTGCTACCCCTTGCATACCGCCATAGCCCAACTTTCGCCCTTCCTGCGCCAGATACTGTTGGTGAGAAAATGGAATAGGGGGTCAAGGAAAATGCCTTTTCTTTGAAGAAGGCAAAGTCTGAAATGTTGAGGGTATTATTTTACAGACTACTTTGATGATGTGCTTTAAAAAAAATGCTTGTATGTTTTATAAAAATCAACAGTTTTTTAATTAATTAATGCCAATCTTCAATCAAGCAGCTCTTTTGTCGATATATTATGTCTATTTTCCTTTTCGTTAAAGAAGTATATTGTATTATTAATTGCAATCTTCAATCATACACCATTTATAAATAAATATATAAATAAAAATCTATTATTATAGACAATTGGGTTGTGAAATCAAACTCTTACGCCGCATTTAGACCAAGCGAGCGAATGTTTGTTCTTCCCCCACTCCAGCAAAATTCTCTTGACGTAAACGCTTTTTGTTGAGCGAGCATAAGAATTTCGCTGGAGTGGGGGAAGAACAAACATTCGCTCACTTGGTCTAAATGTGGCTTTACTCTAATCTAGATTAGATCACGTTGCTTTAGAGCTTAGATATTATTTTAGTAAGATAGCAAACAAAATAAATCTCTTATGATAATAAATTTTAAAAATAAATCTCATTGCCACGAAACCTAGGTGAACGTGCAATATTAGAATTCCTGCTCTAATTTGTCACCCCTTACAATATACCATACTTAGTGGCACATGACATGCCTATCCAGGCATTATCACTGTTAGTGATAAAAAGTATTAACTATTAATAATTAAAAATAAAAATAATAAAAATGTTGTGGTATTACTTACAAAATGACTCACCTTTTCTTGCTGCATCTGCAGCTTCATCTGGATGGTTTTCTTTTTGTCTTTGCAGCGCTTGTTCTGGAACCATACCCGGATCACTCGCGGAGACAGGCTCGTCATTTCCACTAGCTGCTCTTTCATTAGGGCGTCTGGACGAGGGTTTGCCGCGTAGCATGTTCTGGAATGCACAACAACCTATTGTTTACGTCATTGTTCACCTTCATTTACACACCAATATATTACCTTCCTACCTATAATTGCTACATTGTAGTAGTCTGGGTTTTCTTAATATAAAGCTAAGTGGGTGCTTTACAAAATTCAAATTGATTGTAGGTTCATTCATTCTAGCTATTTCAAACATCAGTTTTACGCATTCATTCATTTTTAAATATCAGTTTTACACATTCATTAGATTTTAAATATCAGTTTTACACATTCATTCAACTTTAAATATCAGTTTTGCAATCAGTCATTCTATTCCAAATTTGAAAATATGTTTTAAATGAATTCTAAATAATATGATTTTAAATTTGGAACAAAATGATAAAATTTAAATTAAATTAAATTTTTAGTTAAATTCATCGTAATTTGTTAGTCTGATGCTAATAATGGAATAATAATAATATTATATTCACTTCATTGGAAGTTAAAACCCAACAAATCCAGCTTGCCTTTATTCTTTGTTATAAATTATCAAACTGTAAACACAAATATGCTAAAATTTATGTTAGTATCATTTATATAAGTGCATGAGTATGTTACTAGCAACGTGGACTATACTATACCTAAAATTTCAAATAAGTTCTCTATAAAAACTGGCCAACAAAAGATAAAGAGGCTTTAGTTCCTATGCTGTAAGAGATGGAGTTATCATAATATTTCTTTGGCTGCACATAATAAATAGAGGGGAGGGGCTATATTATTATTATTATCATAAGTCATATAATAAATCATTCAAGTGTTGTGATGTTTGTGATGTTGGCCAACCTGAGCGTGCGGTGTTGTTTCTCGCTGAAAACAGTGCGGCCGCGGGTCGGCTTGTCGCAGGCGCCCCCTTTCGCCCCCTTCGCGCCCTTCGAACCTCCCCGCTCGCGAGAATCGCACCTTCTAGGACAAGCTTCGGAATCACTATTGCCCCCCCGCATTTATATTTATTTATTTATTCAATGCCTGCCTTGCGTCAATGTTACGTTCACCAAAACACATACTACACAGAATATGCAAAAAAAACTTTTAAGTCAGTACAAAATATCATTTATTCATTGCCTTGATAAGATTACAAATACTGATCAAGTTCAATGGGACATTATAAAAAAGGCAAGCATATAATTGAAAAAAATAATATTATTTTCAAAAACCGTGTCTTTCAACATTGAAAACTTCAACATCCACAAAATAAGGCTTTTTATTAAATGTTACCTTTTCATAGGTACATAAAAATGACAAAAAAACAAATTTCCTAAATATTTCTGAGACCAACTTTGTACAACTAAATGTTGATCAACAGAAATACCTATTAATTGAGAAAACTCTCAAAAATTTGAATTAATGTGAGGTTAGGTTAATTGTTTTGAATTAAAACAGCCTGTGCAACTTTTTAGTGTGGTGTCACTATCTATCAAATATTTCAATGAAGCGTAAATTATGTTTTCCTCATAATATTTACGGCATACGAATATCCATTTTAGTGAAAAAAAGTATGTAAGTAAATACTACAGTTTGTTTTAATAAATGACACATCTAATAAAGAATTGTTGGCGAATGACACAATGTGGGCTTAGTATTTCACCGAAAGGTTGACAACATAACAAACATCTCAACCGAGAACACAACACAATATTATAAATACGTATTTAAAAACATTACTAGTGACATCTATCGGCCAAAGAAATACTAAAATAAGATAACTAATATTACAGTTTTTCCAGTTGAATAATAATATGTAATATTATTATGTAGGAATATTGTTTTTGGTCGAATACAATAACTCTAATAAACTAGGTACCTACCTACCTACTTATGATTAAACTCATCTCTAAAAATACCTACTTACACTTTATTTTCACAAATTTATGGATGATAACTAGGTATATGTATGAATTATGAAATGTTAATTAATACACATCTTTTGAAAGCCAATTGAGGTTAGGTTAGGACCCGGTAATATTTTCGTATAAGTTAAGTCGTGATTGTATAAAGTTATATTAAAGATGGGCACCTATTAATAATTAGTAGGTAGATGCCTTTTTATTTAGGAATGGTTACTAGAGACATCTAGCGCAGAAAGAAGAGACATGCAAATAGAAATGACGAAAAAATTAGCTTAAAAAGCGTTTCAATTAAATATTGTGTAGATATCTTTCTAATGACATTATGTGTAAAAGTGAGGTCACTATTTGCAAACACGTCTCGTTCCCAAAAACATATTTTGCAGCAAAATGCAATAAACTGTTTTACAGACTAATAAAGAACTAATTTGTATGATTTTTTAATTTATTTGTAGTGTAGTGTGTTTAAAATAGAAAACAAAGGGAAATTTATTCATTTCAATATTAATAGAGAATCTATTAACATTTTAATGTTTGTATCAGGCCAGGATTGAAAGTATCACATAAACCACTAAAATGTTAGTCACATGACCCAAAATCTGAGCTCCTATTGGCTAACGTGGCACGAGCCGTCTTTGAAACTAAATAATTATGGAATAAGCCACATTTGAAAGTTTCGCGCTATTTTAATTTAATATTTTTTATGTAATAAAACCGGGTTTGAGGCTACTCTCTAGTATTCTTCTATACAAAATGTCATTTAAAGTAAATTTTTCAAAAATTTTGGAACGGGCCGTGTTTGCAAATCGTAACCACAAGAAGACTGTAATAAAATACTTACTACAGTTCAGCCATAGCTCAAAACGTAATACTTTTAATTTGCTACATATACACAACTATCAGATCCCAGTTCTATCAGTGTAGTTTCTGGATTCTTTGTTTTTACTTTACCAAACTATCTCTACCTTACCAAATACTCTACTCATTGTATTATGGCTTGTTTTAGTGAAGCTAATATCTAGAAGTTTTACCAATTTTTGAAACAGTTATGTATTATTTATATAGCGATTTCAATAATTAAAAGTATCTGGAATAATTAATGATACTCTACTGGCACTACGTTGACAAAACATAGATTATAATCGTTGTTTTATATGTCATCTACTTTACTTACATTTTGTCAAAAATTATTTTGTTAGTAAAATGTATTTTATCTACATAATTTGAAAACATCTCAAGCATATACACACTAGAAAAAATCATTTTGTAGAAAAAATACGACACCCGACGGGACTTGAACCTGTATCAACTGTATTCGCGCCAGTATGCTTTTACAATTAAGCTACTGGCATCTTAGTTAATTACAACGATTTTAACTAATAGTTGTTACATGAAATGCTTATCAAATTGCGTTAATGCTGGCAATCGGTTTTAGTATATTAAATTAAGGTAGGTAATTAATTCCTTAATTACTAACCGACGGTCGCGGATCACTCCATTATTTAGTTTTTATAATGTAGGTACTTAGACATGCTAATAATTTAATAAACTATTTTTTTTATTCAACAAATAAGACACGATTTGAGAATGTTACATTCATTGAATAAACAAAAAGTTTATTAAAATGTATTTAGTTGCGTATCTCGTAATTTCCTCACCAGATGTCTCTAAAATCTATTACACTCCCTAATCTGTAGGATGTAAATCGAAATTTTGATATTCACTATTCAGGTTCGATTTTGATTTTGTAAAATGGCTAGTTCCCAAAATATAACCGGAACCTCAGTGGGCTTTCATAAAAGTTCGATATTATTTAATATTAATTTTTTTTAAATAATTATATTCATTCGAGTTTAAAAAAAATATTGTAATATAAATAGATAATGAATATCGAATAAGTACATTATTTTAGTAAAATTCATTTTTTGTCATAGCTAATTATTACAAGAAAGCAACATTAAAAAAATCACAGAGCCTATAGGTGCCTAAATATATTTTTAACATTCTCCAGTGACTCACCTCAGGGTGTGTAGTTGTTTCTCGTTCAGCACAGTTCTGACCCGAGTAGGTTTTCCGTCACCCCCTGAGCCGCCACTGGCAGATCCCGCACCCTTCCCTCGCGCGCCGCCCTTATGTGACCCCGACTCGCTACCCGAATCTGAAATAGAAAATAATCTTTAATTATTAAATTGTTCCAACTGCGTCAAAGATAAACCTATGCCGATTATAGATATTATACTGGCAATAAATAATTACAAGATAAAAAGAACTTTTTATATATCTACAACTTTGTTAAATTTTCTGTTGAATTATTATGCTCAATATGCTCAAACTTGTACTTGATATGAAGTAAATAAAAAACAAACAAACAAACAAATATAGAATACTGAAATGTCATTTTAATTTCCATTGTAACGCACGTATATATTAATAATTTAGTTGCTATGACCACCCACTTAGCAACCAATAATAGTGGATTGGATTACGGATTTCTTCCGAAATAACTTTTCATACAACACAGAATTAACTGAAAATGAAATCAATTCTACTTAAAGATGGCTAAAAGTATTAAAAGAATGCATTGGCATCGTGTTCTGATATATATTCTAAAAGTTTCAAATGTCTAGCTAGTCGGGAAGTTAGTTAAAAATCGATTGCAAGATTTGTACTGGACAAACAACCACCGGACAAACAAGAATACGAGCTAATAAAAACGTTGTAAAAAGGGTTCAGTTTTACAACTACTAATTATTAAAATAGCCGCTAGACATTCATCTGTAGCAGATTCGCGCTTGCGGCCTGATATATATTTTCCTAGATACAAATTATGAAATCATTATTTCAACGAACTATCGCAAATAACATTGGGTAGAGTAAACGCTTTATAACTTTGCACTTTTTACTACACTGATACGCCCCTTTGCCTGATTACCTCGCATAAAATTTGATCAAATGATATTCACTTGTATTATATTATGTAGTAATAAGAAAATAAATGGATAATAGGTTCGTAGGTTATCGCCACTGTACAAGCCAATTGGCGTAACTCTCAAATATCAAATTGTTCAGGAAGTGAAAAAAAAACTGTGGGGGCATTGGATTTACTTATTATTTTATTAATATTTTTATTACAAATTGAGAATTTTCTTTTATTGACACACCAGTGGATGCGTTTAGAAGGTTACAGCATTTGGCTAGAATATTTTTTGTCAAGTTACAAAAGGCTTAAAATCAGCTATGAAAATTGAATTAATGTTCATATTGAATCAGCTAATAAAATTGGAGACCGTATGGCGTAGGCATGGCCCCCACATCCTGAAGCGGCCCCTCAGGCTAGGATGTTTGGCGGGCCCCCCTACCTATCACTAAGGTTAAAAACAGTGGGACGCGCTACATTAGCGTTTTCCATGGTGTACCTACGCGGTAAAATTAAGGTGTATTTATAGCGATTTTTTGTATTTTTGTACCTACATCCAAAATCCATTTGAATTATGGAGTTGTCAAGTATCGGCACACAGTTAAAAATTGCATCGTACAATCAAATATTTAATTATTAATAATTATTGAAGTAAAATAGCGGCTTTTTTTTACTGTTAGAGCAAATTTGTGGTCTGTGTTTATCTCACTCAGCTGGTCGACTTGTCACGTCGGGCCATTCCTGAGCCCGGGCTCCTAGGCTAGAGCCCTGTTAGCCCCCCCCCCCTTGTGGTGGCCATGATCGTAGATATAGTATACGGACTGTCATATCTTCCCGATAGAAAGCTCATGGCGAACTGTGCCACGGTGAAATGTTGTACAATTTACATAGGCGCTGAGCCTAATAATTTCAAAATTCGGTTAAAATCAGATAAATTATAATATCTTGTGTCTAAAATGTAAATACCTATTTAGGTTTAAATACTTGATGCTTTCAGATGCACTTATGATGATGTCATTCCAACTTCTACCCACGCATATAGGTATAACATGGTATTATTGTATAAGCAACATAAAACCGCCATACAGATTGCAATTTGATTCCAAATATTTTAATTCCACTGCATGCGTAGACTATTAAATTGTTTCCTTTGTGGGAGCCGCGAAAATATTATATTTTATTGAACGCTCAAGTTGCAAAAATAACAACTGAAAAGGTATCATTTTTATATGAATAATAAAATAACAATGTCAATAAGATTATTGCATGAGTAAGCATTTGTTTTGGTGTCTGATATAAATATGTGTGCATTGTAAATATTTTTCCTTCTGGTGGCGTTTTTTCATTGCAAATAATTCAAATTTGGTTTAATAAAAATATCTACATAAAAGTGGGGCCACACCGAAAACAAGTCGCGCGACAACTCGTTAAATTTTACGATAAGCATGATAATTATCGTAAAATTTCTTAGCAATTATGATAATTATCGTAAAATTTAACGAGTTGTCGCGCGACTTGTTGCCGGTGTTGCCCACTTTAATGCCGGGTCCACACTGGCAACATGTCGCGCGACAACCTCGTTAAATTTTACTATAATTATCATAATTGCTTAAGAAATTTTACGATAATTATCATACTTATCGTAAAATGTAACGTGGTTGTCGCGCGACATGTTGCCAGTGTGGACCCGGCATAAGAGTCGAGAAGCGGAGATTTTTAATAAATTTATCGGTTCCAAAACCCCTACTACCAATTTTGTCGCTATGATAAATCCGGCCCTAATGGGCACCATAATCCGTAGGTTTCAACTGCATTAGTAGGTGAAAACAGTGACGTCCCGTGGGGTTAGGCAGATTGAGCATCGCTTGGGGGCGGTAGTTACTAGAAGGGTGGCAAATCGAGGAGAATCATTAAATATATACAGGAATAGGTACCTAAACTTAGTATTAACGGAAATATCTTTCCATTAAAAAAAATCAGCTCACCGGTTGGAAACAAAATGTATTAATTAGCATAAAAGGTTTAACAAGACTGTATTTTTGTCGTCGGGTTCGCGATGTCTAGTTTACTTCCGTTGTCTTTGGACATCACTCCTTGATGACCAGCAATGACACGCGCAGATTTGCGAATTATATTTGAATTATAGATAGGTACATACTTGGGTACCTAATTTATTTATCCAAATATTTTTGCCAGTCATTCGCGAGTTTTGAAAGTTGTCAGGTGTATTAAATTTTTAAATGTATCTGAAAAAGTGGACTCGCAATATTGTCTATTGAAGTAGAGATGACATTTAAATTAAATTTTGTGGTAAGTAGGTATATACCTATTTTGTTAATAATGTATTTCTTATATATTGAAGTCATGAAAGGATAATAAAAAAATACTTTATTATGGGGTGACATTTTGACGCTGACTAGGGGCGGCATTTTGTCTAGGGATGACGTCACTGGGTAGGTATAAACCTTCTGTAAAACATTACATCGGTTATTATAACAATAGAATACGATCATTAAGAAGGTATACCAAAAAATATGGAATATAAGGACCTCAGTTTTGTCTACTTAATTGTCAGGGGTTCTTGTCTCGGTTCCTGTTCCAAAATAATTAGGGGGTTCATGGGGTAAATGGTTCGGTTCCGGTTTCATTTCTAGCTCTGGTTTCAACAGTAGCGGTTTATCATTTAGATCAGGGGTAGTCAACCTGGTCCCTACCGCCCACTAGTGGGTGTTCCAGCTTTCATGGTGGGCGGTAGGGGTTTTAAAAATATTTTCATTATGTTTTCATAAAATTCCACATGAATTTAAATTTTAGAAAATATACTATTTGTATCGCCTTCGCATAAGTTTAGTTTCCCTACCTCATATCTTGTGGAATCAAGCTTTAGTGCTGTTAATCATATTATGGCCAAAGAAAGAAACCGCCGGAATATTTCCGAAAGCGGAGACCTTCGTTTGTTCCTCACATAAATTGAGCCAGATATCCAGTATTTAGTTTCGCAACATCAGCCTCAAGAATCTCATTAATAATTTAATTAATTAAATGTACTTAATTTCATCAGACTTCATGCTTATATGTATGCAAAGTATAAATAAAAAGATAGGTTTAACTACAGTAAGTTGTTTTATAAAGATTTATTTGCTAAACTTAGGGAAATTCTGACATAAGGTATTTGGTAAGTAATTATTATGATATGCTTTAATTTGCTGTAACTCTGCTTTATAAATTTTATAAAGTAAAGTAATTTCCCTACTTTTTGAATCACCATTACTGTGGAACCGGTGGGCGGTTAGAAAATTTTACTAAATACAAAAGTGAGCGGTAGGTATAAAAAGGTTGACTACCCCTGATTTAGATTAAAGTTTGCAGGGGCTGCCGTCTAAAACTGACATTAAATGTAAATAAGGGGTAAATACTTAAATACAAAAGCAATTTACTCGGGAATATAGGTAACAATAATTATTATTATATAGTCACACTTATCTATAATTACGAATATTTTAGTAGAGTTACCACTTCATAACTTTGCAATCCAACTCAACGATTACTATAATGTATTATAGCCCCGCAATAATTTGAGCATATATTATTCTTATCATTCTTATCAAGTTTAGTATGCAGTACAATGAATGTCTTGGAAATGCGTTTGATTTATCGCTTATTGTTTCAAACTTTCTTCTACCGGATATTGTGGTCTGAGAATGTCATACGTAATATCAATATTTTGTATTATAATATACTAATCAAAAACTTACAATTTAGTTTAAATCCAATTTTAGAGAAAGACGAATCGACTGCGTTCACTGTATCAAACCATACTGTAACAAGTTATTGACTAAAATAATATAATCTACATTATGTAATCTGAGCTACTAGGTACCTACATATATGATATATTATGTAATATAATTATTAATTAGATTCTAATAAAATCAGTTTAAATATAAAAGGTATTTACTTATATGAAAATGATCCCGCCGTTCCATAACAGATGTACTTAGGTACTCAATATATTCTAAAATATTTTATATTTTATTTTACAACGTTTTATTAGCTCGTATTCTTGTTTGTCCGGTGGTTGTTTGTCCAGTACAAATCTTGCAATCGATTTTTAACTAACTTCCCGACTAGCTAGACATTTGAAACTTTTAGAATAAATCAGAACACGACGCCAATGCATTATTTTAATACTTTTAGCCATCTTTAAGCAGAATTGAATTCATTTTCAGTTCATTCTGTTTTGTATGGAAAGTTATTTCAGAAAAATCCGTAAAAAGTAAAAGACTATTATTGGTTGCTAAGGGGGTGGTCTTAGCAACTAAATTATTAATATATACTTGCGTTAGGTATTATGGAAATCAAAATGAAATGTCAAAATGACATTTCAGTATTCTATATTTGTTTGTTTGTTTGTTTTCTATTTAGATACTTCATATCAAGTAGGTACAAGTTTGAGCATATTGAGCATAATAATTCAACAGAAAATTTGAAAACGCTGTCAGTATATAAAAAGTTCTTTTTGTCTTTTAATTATTTATCATATTATATTAAGTATCTATTTATTTATTACTATATTATTATATTAATTCAAGTGAATATCATTTTGATTTAATTTTATGCGAGGTAATCAAGCAAAGAGACGTATCAGTGAATATAGTAAAACATGCAAAAAAGTACAAAGTTATAAACTTATAAAGTATAGGTAGGTAAATAGGAACCTACTATACCTAGCTCACTTAAAAAAATCTTAGTTTTGTTGAATATTGTTATGTAAATACGACAGAAACAATGTATACAGGTAGGTATCTAGATAGGTACCTAATATTAATGTATGTGTAAACGTTTCAGCCATGCTTCTTCGCTAATTGTTTGAATTGATACATCAAAAACAAAAAGAAAGAAAACAGAAAAAATTAACGCTTTGCCGGGAAAACATGACGCCATTTTGTAAACGAAACGAAGGCCGTGACTAGTAGATATGTTATAAAATAACTTTAGACTGACGTGTCCTGTTTTTTCAGGAAGTCAATATTGTATAGTCTTAATTATTAACTATTATTCTTACGCTAGAATAAAATTGTGAGTCTCGTCACAGTAAATTAACCCTCCAGCCTCCTTCTCTAAATAGCTTGACTGTATGCACTGGTCACAATAATCAACCCCTAAAATGCACAAAGGCTCAATCGGGCGAGTGGTTTGTTAATCCTCGAAGCTTTCGCGAGCCGGACAGTGTACGGATTAAAAAGCTTAAACTAAAGTGATCAAACAATAAACAAATCCGTCTGTCAGTGACCATTGCCAATTTTCGCGCCTTCATAAGCCATCCTCATAGAAAATTCACAGAGTTATTACGATATTACTACAGCGCAGAACTCATTTTGGGGGTACTAACAGCCATGTTCACAATGACTTATCCATAATAATATGGCATTAGTACATATAGGGATTGCAATACCGAATGAAAATACCAATACCGGTATTTTGGTATTTCCTATTTGGATACCGGTATTAATACCGGTATTCGTGAAATATATAAAAAAAATTAAAGTATAAAAATTTCTTTAAAATATTTATATTTTATAGCAAAATTATCTAAATAGGTGCTTACATACTTATTTAAACATTTAAAACTATGTAATGGTAATATATGGCAGAGATACCGATGTTTACAAGTAGTTGAACTATTGGTACTTTCTTCTTCGAATGATCTTTCAATAACTTTATATTATAAATTTGTTCTTCGACGTGTATATTGTATCCCACTTATAACTTGCAATTTCTTTACTTTTATCCCGTAATAAGCAGTGCTCGAAATGGATAAATTCACGAACCGGAGCGCTCGACAGTTTTCTGAAGATTTCTACACAGTAAAGTTATCAAAGCGTTTTTTTTCATAAAAATAAGTGCGTTAGATTTTCTCTTATATGGCCTATCCAGCTCAGACGGTCAAATTATTTATTCTACGAGACGGAGCAATAATTTTACCAATTTCATGAACAGGAACGGCGCTCCGGTGCGTTCCGGTCCATTTCGAGCCTTGGTAATAAGTAAAACTAAATACGATGTTGCTCACTGTTTCAACAAAATTATATTTTTGCATTATTGTATAAGCTACTCTTTAGTAGATAAACCTAAAAAAATAGACACAGATAACTCCATTATAGAGTATAATTTTATTATTCAATCATGAAATATTTGCCACTAGGGCTGATAATACAAGCGAACGATGTACCTAACCCGACAAAAAATACAGTCTTCTTAAACCTTCCATGTGAATTAATACATTTTCTTTCCACTTTTAATACCGAATATATCGGTATTGTCTGATTTTTAAAACCGGTATTTCGGTATCGAAAATTACTAGAATACCGGTTTTGAAATACCGGTATTGGAATCCCTAGGTACATATACCTACCTATTTATAATTTCATCTGAATTATTAATGTTGATAATTATTAATTAAAACTTATTGGAATCGGATAACGTTCTTGTTTGTCTACCTACTTAAAAAGGTTTTTATCAAATACCTACATACACCTTATTTATAAAAATATATAACTCATCGAGAAAAATATTTTTCTCTATAAAGGTAGCTCTCATTATCCCTAGCATTGGGAAATCAGAGGCACCAATTTTTAACACATGGCAATTAACAGCAATAATTATAAACATACTTTGATATATTGATTTAAGTTTTGTGCTATTCCATTTTGCCAGTTTTTGAAACCCGGGTTTCGCCTCTTCCTGATGGTGGCAGAACAAAGCTAGGGGATGGCACGATAAGAGGCTATGAGGAAATATCAATTAATAAAATTGACATTAACACCAGTTACCTACTCGTTGATATTTTATAATCCATATCTAAATAATATAATATATCAGGTATTATTTCTGTATAGGCCCGAATGACAATCGATTGTATCGGCTCTATTATCAAATTATCATGAATATCTTTTTGTAGATACCCGATTAAGCTGTATCGACGACACTTGAAGCGTAATCTGTACTATCTCCAATCGAAAACACAACAACGGCGGCGTCTTGAAAAAATATAATATTTCACGGAACACAATCGACATTCACAAAATCAGAGCGCGGCAAAAGAACAAAACTTTTTGCGGCGGCGCAACATCAAAGAAAGTTTGAGAAGCCGGGGCTGTAAATCACCGGCTGTAAACTGTTCATCAACTAAGAATAGTTGAATCTAATTAATTACTTATAAAGTTAGAAAATCATATTGTATTACAACGTTATTAATAATTAATGCATTATTGCAGTAGTAAATGCAGTGTCCAAATAGAGCTGCAATTATTAATACCTACATTCAAACATGTCGTCAGCGATGACACGTCATAATAAGTTTATTATTGTGTGTACAAGTACATACCTATCTGTCCGACCAGCGACGTCCCTAGACAAAATGCCGCCCCATATTTTGTATACAATATTTTTTATCATCCGTGCCCGTGTCGTGTCTAGTCACCAAGGACGTCGAAGGAAACGGAAGTTAACTAGACATCGCAAACCCGTCAAAAAATACAGTCCTGTTAAACCTTTTATGTTAATCAATACATTTAGTTCCAACCAGTGAGCTGAGTTTTGTAAAGGAAAGATATCTTCGTTATTAGGTTATTTAGGTCGCTATTTCTATATATACCAAATGATTCTCCCCGATTTGCCGCCCTTTGAGGAACTGCCGCCCTCAAGCGACGTTCAATCTGCCTACCCCCACGGGACGTTACTGTGTCCGACTAGTTACTTTATAGGCCCATTTGTAGCTTTTATGCTTTGGATAATATTTTATACTCAATTTGTGATTTAATAATTGTTTGGTTTGAACTGTTCCGAGGCTCCCTTTTAAATCTTCTGATGAATCGATTGCGTCACTTGCATAAAAGAAAATCGTCGCTGGTAGGTAGGTACCAGTTTTGTGGAACGAAGTGGTATTTTTTTAAATGGTGCATAAACCCTATTAAATGAAAAGTGTGCACATAGCTTGTTTTGAAGGCGAAACGAGGAATATAATTTTTTTCTTCCGTACGTACATAGGTATTTCTAAGTTTAAGAAAATTGTACCTAATATAATATTTTATATTATTCTAATTCATAATATAACCGGGGGGCTGTTAGATTCATGTGGGACAACGCCAGAAAATTCAGTAGGCCGGCGAGGCCCAAATCTAAATTGTTTTAATAAATAGGTATTTTTATTATAGCTAGGTAATGTAAGTCACATAACATTATTAATTATTACAAGCACAATACCCCGTTTACACGTGCATGGATTTACTGTTGACAGTAAGTATTACCGCAGCCATATCAAGAAAATGTATAAGTAAACAAACATGTATTATCCTGCAGTTGCAAGTTTACATGCATGAATCAAAAAAGTTTGGAAGATTCTGGATTTTCATGCGAAAGTAGGGATTTTTTCGATCTGCGCCTGCGCAGTAGAATGGTAGTGGCGAACCTGCTGGCAAAAAAACAAACTATACTCATTTTGCAGTTAACTGATTTTCACTACGCTTTATAACTTTGCACTTTTTACTACACTGATTTATAACCTCGTTGCTTGATTACCTCGCATAAAATTAGATTAAATGATATGCACTTGTATGTATTCATATATATATATAGTAATAAGAACATAAATAGATAATATATGTAAAAAATATATTACATCATTTTCATCCTAGAGCCGGAGTGCAATGTTATGGAGTGGCAACTCTACCTGTCAAATAGTACCGTAAAATGACAACATCGCGTCTCGCTTACTCTTGAAGAATGATATTGGAAAGACAGTCAGTACTTTTACGTGTAAACTATAAACAGTTAGGCCTGTTTCAGACGGGACACCGGTGTCGCGCTCGTATTAATAATGGAGTCTTTTGTATTATGTTTATGAACGCCCCAGAGGTAATGAGTCAATACGTGTCCGGTACACTTTTCCGTCGGCCGCTACATTCTCAAGCCGCAGATACACTTGTTTTTATTACCGCAGCCAGTTTTATGTTTTAATTTATAACGCGAAATTATGCGTTGACTCATTAGCTCTGGGGCGTTCATAAACGTAATATAAAGGCCCCTTTATTCAAATACAAAAGCCTCATGTATTATATACGAGCGCGACACCGGTGTCCCGTCTGAAACGGGCCTTATTGTCACGATAGTCTAAAATACGTACTATTGCTGCCATTAAATCCACGCACGTGTACAGGCGCTATAATTAATTTGATTACAACAAGTGTAATTATAAATAATTTTCAGATAGGCCCGCTGTTGGAAACAACTGTCGTATTGTCAACAATATTCAATGACCTTACTTGAAGTGGGGGATTGATAAAAGAATTGATTTGAAATAGTTCGATTTTTTTTGTTATCATTGAAAAAAAAGATGCCGCCGATTTTATCAGTGACAAACGCGCGCCAAAAAAAATCTAAACAACTAAAAACAGCTAATCAATATCTGTAACTACTTATTGAAAAAAATCGAAACTTAGAAATCTCGGATAGAATCTGGAATAATTCCTGATTACGAGAATGCGCCGTGATACGAAACTAAACATCGAGGATAGTACATATTATTAATATCTAATAGTTAAAGATAGTGCCCATACTTCGAATGCAGGGAACTGAAATAGGTACCTAACGGGTAAGGAGAAGCAGGCAACCGATCTTGAGTAAGGAAGAATACGGGATAAATTTAAGTACGTGTCACGAATACGTCATATGTCGAATACTGACAATTCGAATAATAATACTGACGTCGAATTCCGATAGGCAATATTCAATACACTACATTTTGATGCAGGGTTTTGAACGTGTGAGTGCCCTACGAAAATGAAACACGCATTATGCACGTGCAATAGCGTGTGTAATACACCAATATTAAATGAGCGTCGATCTTAGACAATAGATACAGATAGACGCTTCACATTGCCTTGGTACGCGAAGCTGCGTGCCGTGTGTTTGGTTGTGTGAGTGAGTGGACATATGCGTATACAAACGTTCGAGACCATAGGCGTGCGGGAGAAACGGAATATTATTAATATTCATTGATGTTCATTGGTGGATATCTTCAATATAATAAATACAGAAACTTCAAAATGTATTATTATTTAATTATCATAATAATATGGTACTTACATTAAAATTAACAAAGTAAATAACTAAGTAGGTACATGAGTATAATCAATATCAAATTGACAAATTATCATATTAATTTACAAGTATCAATAATTCAAAGGTATGAAATCACATCATCTAAAAATATATACCTACAGAGTATATAAATATACATGCACAATAGCGAATCGAATACAAAATATGGATCAAAGATAATCACTTTGAAAAATTCAGATTATTAAAACACAAGTTGAAGGACGTGCAAAAAAAACCTATACAAATTATAATATTTGGATTATATAGAACAGGTCTGGGCAAGCGGCCCGCCAAGTTTTTCTGCGGGACCCGCGAGTTTTAATCGTATTTTTGAAAAAAAATACTTTTTTCTACATTTAACGCTTTGTTAAAAATAAAATTTTATAAATACATAAATTGCACCGTCGAGAAGATATCTGCAAATTTTACAACACTCTTAATTCGGACAAATTAGAACAACTTAAATAAAGATTCTGATCGAAAAATGTTGGTCATTTCTTCTTTATCATTTGGTAAAGGTGAATTAACGATTTTATACATATTTTAAACCCCAGAAACCCTGTTTTTTTTGCCGATGCTATCACTTGAGACCCATTCGGCCATCTCAAACCATTTATGTATGTTATTATTTCTGCAAAGTATTTTAAATTCTCATCATAATTTTTGGAATTGAGAGGTTTTTTCCACCCCATTGCATGTAAATTGCGAGAATTAAGAATATCAAATAAATTATTAAAATATCTTATAAAAGTGGAAGTTGACTGGCTATTTTCAAAATCTGGCAACTTCAGTGTATTTCTACAAAAATCAATAGCGTCAGCAACCGAGTTGCTTAATAACTGCGTAGCTAATTTAACTTTCATTTTTTGGCGGAAAAACGATACGTGCGATGCACGTAATTTATTCGCAATGTGTAATCCTTCTTTTTCTTGTAGATCATGGAGCTTTTCGATGTATTTCCAATCTACAATACCCCCGTCTTTATCAATTATAACTTTTTTTTCGCCAAGTGCATTCCTTATCAGTTTTATATTATGGCATGGATCAAAAAATACTGCTATATCTTGTTCGCTATGCCGAAAGGTGGTCTTAAAGTTATTTTCGTCAGAAAAATTACATCCTAAATCTTTAAGCATTGCTGTGTTTGTTGGTGCGCCATCGAAAGTTAATGCTACAATATCTATGTCGCAATCTTTTAGAAGATCAAGGCAATTTCTTACCAACGCACTTTTTTGTAAGCCGGTTATGCCATCAATTAAAAAATACCCTACAGGAATCTTCCATGAGTCATTAAGGCAACTCACTAGAAACGTAAGACATTCCTTTGCCATGGGCACGCAGTCTCCCTCTAAATTATTCCCTACATTTACATGACCATGGTATAATTTTCCATCCCATTCCAGATGCTTTCTAATCGCCATTTCATCAAAAATTAACACTCCTTTCAACCTTTTTTTCGATGCTGATGATTTTAAGCGTATGGCATCAAAAGCTTCTTTTGTAAACCCCGGTTGGCAATCAAGAGCCGTATACCAGCGTGATAATGTTTTTGGATGAGGTAAGCGTGTGGAGAATTGACTTCGAACATACGAATAAGCTCTAGGTGAATAAAAGTGCAGGGTTAATGCAAATTTACGTAACTCGGGACTGTATTGTTTTTTAGACGTATGGCCCGTGCTCGCGATCGAAAAATCTTTATTCCCCTCGAGTGAAGTTAAAAGTTCTAAATTTTCTTCTAAAACCAATTGTTTTAACCTTAAATAATTAATTATTGTTTTAAATGTGACGACTTTTTTTAAAAGTCGTCTTTTAACAGCTTGAATATTTTTTAGTCTACGCAGCCTTGCCGATGCTAATGCTTTTACACGGTTTTCCGACATGTTTTGTCTTTTGATAATCTCCTCCATATTTTTGATGAGCATTCGCATTTTTTTTTCCTTGGGGTATTTTCGGATGCTTGTATCGGACGTGGCTTCGAGACCTGAAATTAAATATATATGTAGGTATACTTTATATAATTATATTTTATACCATGTTCGATCCTAAAAGATCACAGAGTGGATGTTATATCAACAGGTTTATTTTATGAGAAATCGATGTTAGCCTCTTGTAACGTATCAGGTCCATACTCATATAACATGGCTTTGTAAATTAAGCCCGTAATTGTTGTCGGAACGAAACAGAGCCGATATATTATATTTTTTCACTTGAACCGGAACGAAAAAATAACTGTTCAAAGCCCTGGTACATAACATGTAAAATTTTCCAGACCCTAGAGTCGAATCCGGGAACCTCCACATTAAATGCTAATATAGTAACCGTTCAGCCAATAATAATGGCAATGATATCCTTCTCAGAAATTCACTCAATACCTACCTACTTTCCCTAATTATACAATAGGTTTAAATCATTCTATAGCCCATTATCTAAATTACCATTACTACTATAGTCCAGGTAGAAAAAATCTTAGATATTTTTTCCGCATATTATAAATTTCACTAACTACAAAATATTGTCAATGATATTGATAATAATAATAATAATAATAGAAAATAGAAGAATGAATCATGCCAGTAGGTATGTTTTATCTATTTTCGTATTTTCGTTCAAGCGGTTGCCACATTTAACTGGTATTTTATTGTAATTCGTTTAAATTATATATTATGGAACCTCTTTGTTCAAATTACTTACCCTCAAAAAATGTTTCAATCCTTCGAATTGCGTGGGCAATGCGTCATACGTTAAGCATACCCTTTTTTTCGTTCTTTTAAGATATGCCGCTTCGAAATGTTTGGAACAAATACAACTACTGGAAGTCGGAGCCCAGCTGGAAGGATTGACACGATGTATTTGATTTATCCAATTCTGCCTTTTTGGTTCATATTTTGGGAATCTGTAATCCATTAGGGAGCAACATTACAATAACATTCATAAACCAATTACATTTAGGAAATCACGAAGCAAAAATGTTAACAAACAGGGCACTAAATCGATTATTCCTCGGGAGTTTTTCAACATGTATACTAAATTCCATTTCTTTAGCAAAACAATAAAATGATTGCCTACTATAGGTAATCTTTACTAATATTTTTTTTCAGTTTTTTGTTACTTCAATTTTAACCACATACCCACTTTTTGCGGACGCCTATGAATAATCATTTCGCTAGTGCTCGCCCAAAGTGCTCGCACTAGACGTTCAGCATTAAAATATAATTTTCTATTTTTTTACATTATATAGTATTGTTAAGCGGTGAAAATGCAACCATTCGATAAAGATATGCATAATTAAAGTTATTTCGAAAAAAACACTAGGTCACTTGATATTAAAATATATAATAATATACATATAAATTATCACGAACATGTATCAACTTACCTATGAAACGTAATACCATCTTCTTGCTTATCAGTACGGCTACCACATTTTAAGACAACACACAGAACCATCTTTTCTACTTAATTAACTAAAAATATTTACCACTGACTTTATGTTTACCACAAAAAAATGCAATTGTAGCAACACGAGCTCGCGGTTATGGATGCTTTCTGAAGCGTTTCACCACGATTTGCCAGCGACATTGTTGGAAACTAACCAACACATGTGTAGACCTTTTATCTTACTCTAGCGCGTGTCTCAGAGATCGTAAGGGTGCCGAATACTTTTTCACTCGCACTCATGCATCGTTTTTGTTCAGGCCTTGGCGTCGATGCATAAACCGAGAGCAGTTGTCAGTATTCGACGTATGACGTATTTTTGACACGTGTTTCAGTTTATCCAGGATTATTTACTTACTCGAGATCGGTTACCTGTTTCCTACTCCTTACCTGTTAGGTATTTTAGTTCCCATTTACGTAGAGTGTATGTTTTATAACTTTGCAGTTTTTTCCACTTTTTACTACACTGATACACCTCTTTGCCTGATTACCTCTTATAAAATTAGATCAAATAATATAATATTGTATTAATATAAATGTAGACAATATGTGTAAAAAAAACATAGTTTTAGAATATATTACATCATTTTCGTCCTAGAGCCTGAGTGCAAAGTTATGAAGTATATTATACACCTTCCTACCTACTAAAAGAATGATTATCAGTAGATACGTAATTGGGTAACGCAGGTGTGTGTATACGACTAGTTTCTCAATCTTCCCTAATTTTAAAAGAAAGCTTTCGCTCTAGATCAGAGTTTTTTAAAGTGTTTGTTTTCTTTGAGGCAACCGCGATTCGTGCTTTTAGTCGATCGTGGAGTGTACAATCTATAAATATGTATACGTGATACGTGGCCACAACATCTCTTCAAGTGGTCGGCGTTTTGGAACTCCGCTTAGTAGGTACCCAGGCAGTTATAGGGTTAACACTTAGAACTTAGATGGAAGAATTTAGGCAATCGTTATGATGTTTCAAATAATCATTTTTGGCGTACTATATCTAAACTAAATGTTATTTTTATCGTCACTTTTGTACTGAGAAAGGTATTGATTGTAATAATTTATTTTTTGAGTGCACGCATAAGTTTAGAGACAAAAAATAACTGCGATAAATAGAACTACGACCTTTCAGGAAAAATATATAGCATTTAATATTGAAATTGTCATATTATTCTATATTATGTTGTATAGATTTTTAACACAGGTTTTCAATACGCCGTAAAAAATCAAATTATAATAATTTCTGCATTCCTAATCGCTGGAAAGCCTCAATAAGTAGGAATATCTAGTTTTAATCAATCTAATATGTTCAAAATGCTTGGGTGACTAGGTACAACGAAATAATGAGCTTAATCAGCGCCATCTTTAGATTAATAAAGCCTGAGCAAATCTTTTTGCACAAGCAACGAGTGGTCCACTGTTCAGCTGTCAAAATCAGATCCCAGATTGCTTGACATATTGATTCGCCCTTTCTCGTTTCAAATTGAATTATATCAATCATCAGCTATCAAAGTCAGACTAGTCCTTCACACAAAAACCAGTGGTAATATAGATTTCCAAAAAATATGTAGCATTGATCTATGCATTACATTTGTAGAAGGTGTGTTCATGCTAGTGTATTGTTTATCATGTAACTTATCTATTCAAATCAAACCATTCCCTGTGTGAACACGACAGACGCGTCAGTATGAGCACTCTATAGAACAATGACAGGTCACCCATAGACAACAACGGGAGGGGCGGAAAAAGTATCGGCTTTCTGATTGAGTCGGCAATGGTTTAATACTTCTGTGGAGTTGTGCATGGATATCAAAATCAAGCATATATATTGAGGTTTTTACGCCGAATGGCCAACATGCAGTGATTATATTATATATTAAATATCTATATATAGGTATTTAGATTATGAACCTAAATTTTATAAGTATTTAATTAATAAATAGATACGACATTAATGAATGTTTTAGTTTTACCCTTGCTGTTCTGTTTCTGCATGTTCTGTTTTATCATGCTCGGTTTATTCACGCTCGGTTATGGTTATATCATGTTCTGTTTTGTCCAGTTACCCATACGATCATACGATATAAAAAAAATGGCACAAAAAGTCGTGTTGCACTTTCGTATTTGAAATAATAATAACTTAACTGTTGTATTACTAAAAGAATCAAACAACAGGCTTGGTAGGTAGGCACCTATATAATTAGGAAAAAGTGAGTATAAATAAACATACCATTAGAGCTTTTATTTCTTCAATATTTTGACGAAAAAAATGATTTTGTTTAACATGACTTATAAAAAGCTTCTGCACATTTAATAACTAAACTTGTACCGACTCATTGCCCCCACATCTTGAAGTGGGCCCCCAGGCCTGGATGTATGGCGGACCCTCCTACCTATCGCTAAGATAAGGGCACTGTAATATTCGACAGTAGTGTTCCTCAAATGGTTTCCGCGAAATCCCAGGGTTGAGGTTATACTGTCTATTTTTAGTGATTTTTAAATAAATCCAGTTCATTTATTGAGTTGTCGGCACTCATCGTCATATTATTATGAAGCACTAATTGCGACCTCATTTTATGGTACTAGCCAAATATCATGCAACCCTTCGCTATATTAGATAAATATCCATTTTGTAAGTTAGAAAATACATTAAAAATAATTTTAAAATAAAATTCTACACGTGAATTATCAGTTTATTCCTATATCAACCATCATATTACATCAAATTGCATCGCACAGCCACAATATTATTTCATGTTTATAGTCCTTAAGGGAAATAGCGCCGCAGGAGACTTTTTTACTATTGAATGTGATGTGTGTGTGGTTCTCACTTAACTAATCGACTTGTCGCGCCGGGCCCCCAGGCTTGAGCCCTGTCAGCCCCCCCTTACCTATCCATAAAATATTCATATTTTGCTATATTTATTTGATGTTTGTCTAGAGAGAGTCTAGACTCTAGACTCTAGAGATACCCTGCATGTTTTTTTGAGTTTCACTAGTTTTAAAAAAGCACCTGATAACCCTGAAATAATTTTCCGTTTAAGTAGAGTTGAAAACAAACCTACAAAAAGCGGGTTAACCTTTTCAGATCGGTTTGCCAGTACACCAACCAGTTAATGTTTACAAACCCGAGTACCGCTTAGTTCACCTGTTCACTGTCGGCTTTTTTGACAATCTACACACAAGTTTTTTTTCGAGCGTTTTCAGCCACTTCTACGGCCAACAACATTATAATAAGTCATATTTAAAAATACTTATTATTTTAACCTTCTTCTGGCATCTGGAAATCTCATCATAGGTACTGTGTCACGGATGCAGTCTGATCTAGATGCTATTTCGCGATGGTTTTTTTTGAATAAACTTAAATTTTCCAACTCCAAACGTAATATTATTTCATTCAGTCGTTAATGCAGTGACATTCCTAGACAAAATGTCGCCCCATTTTATATACATTATTTTTTATCATCGTTTCATGACTCAGATGTCTAAGAAATGTGCTGTATGGATACATTAGGCACAAACAAAATATATACCATTAAAACATACTAAATTTAATTTATAAATATTTTTTCTCCAAAAGTGGGATTTTTTTGATAATACATTTGCTTTAGTACCTACCTAATACAGTGGCTTCCTACATGTCATTTTTGCGATACATTAATTTGCTCTGTCTTGGGGAATTAAGGGCGACCCGTGTCGCTTTTCTTTTTCATAAAACTTGACCACATCTATAAGGATATTTTTTTAGTCTGAGATCGCAAAGGTTTAGGGCGGTTAGGCATCATTTTTAATCAATAATGGATATAATGACGGCGCGACGCTTCGATACAGAGTACTGTTATTTTTAGTAAATCTGCAAGTGTCATTTCTGGTCACAAAGGAAGCCGAAGGGCAACGGTTGTAATAGTACTTAATATTATTTGTAAGTTGTAATATTTGCATTCGTTCTTTCATTTGCCGCCATTTATAATGTGCCACCCATACGCAGCGCATAGGTTGCTTAACCTTTACCCAACGGAACGTTACCGCTTGTCAGTAGCGAAGGATGGAGGTAGGCTGTTAAGATCCGCCATAAATAGTGCACATTAAACTTTGTCAGTCATACGTATTTGTTTTAATTGAACTAAGACTACAATTTACAGATGGCATTGGTAAGTTTTTCAAAATTAACTAAGCCCTGCCTAAACCAACCCATAATAGTTTTGGTATATTTTGGATGATACGACAAAATTTTGCACGTTTTTTCATTTATTTGATTACGTTAGATTAAGAATACATATTACACATAGGTATTGTTGGTTAATTTTTTTTAAATCATTAAGCCTTGCCTAAACCAAACTATAATAGATTAAAAATATTTTTCCATCTATAAAATATTCATAGTTATGTATGATTTAATTGCATAATTATAGATAATTTATAGACAGACGAGTATTTTTTTTACTTTTATCTGGTATGGCTTGGTTTCGCAGGGTTTAGTTGAATATTAAAAACTAATCAGTATCATCAGCTGTGAATAATTTGTAGTGTTATTTAAATGTAAACAAATACGTATGACCGACAAAGTTTAGTGTACACTATACAATATTTGTAGATCTTAACAGCCTACCTCCACCCTTCGCCACTGCTGCTTGTTACCTCTCCACAAAATAATTTACAGTTATTCTATTAAATATTATATTTGTGATACTAAAAAGAGGAAGATCTATTATAGATAACGAAAGATAATTAAAAATATACAAAAATATTATACCTATTAATAATTTTACGTCAGCGTATCCAGTACGAGTTTTGGCTCTATAAATTCACTGGACCATGTTGCTTGTTCATAATATGTATATGTTACTATTGTAGGATTCATATTAATTTATATAATTAAATATTATGACAGTTGCTTTATTTATTACGCATGAGAAAAAATTGTACATATTCATTAAATTACAAAACATGTAAAATCTAGATATCAGTAATAATTATTGTAAGTAACTCTGATTTGAATTTAGAACATCGCAGTTTAATTTTAATCGAATCAACTGATTTTAAGATGAGTAAATTAATAGTTTTTTTGGTAGGTGAATGAAATTAATTTTAAATGAATCAGGTCAAAGATAAGACGTTAGTCTGACGAATTACGACCAGTTTTGCAAAATGCACGGATAAAAATAATTCTCAAAATAAAAAATGCATCACCATTGAAGTAACTACGTGATTCAAAGATTAAATAAAAACTTGATAAAAAATAAACTAATAATACTACTATTTTTGCTGATTGTATCTGCCTTGTAATATACATCTATTCGTAGTACGTATCCTACCTATACAATGTCAATATTATAAAAAATATATTTTATTTATAAAAAAAAGGATTTAATCATTTTCTCCTGCTCTGAGTAGGTATTCATCAGTGGCGTGCGGTAAATTTTAAATTGAAAGATGCTCTTCAACATAAATAATTTAAAATATGTAACTTAAACTTCATATTTATTTATTTATTTAAAAACAAAACATTGTGTACACAAACAACATTGTTCACAACGTGATAGTTAAATTGAAAAATAACTGGTTCTGAGCAAACTAGGGGGTCCTAGCAACTAAATTATTAATATATACGTGCGTTACTATGGAAATCAATATGACATGTCAAAATGACATTTCAGTATTCTATATTTATTAATACATAGAATTGTCAAGTTTATATGATTCAACAGAAAATTTAAAAACGTGGTATATAAAAAGTTCTTTTTATCTTGTAATTATTTGTTAGGTTAGATTAGGATCTAATAAAATTGGAACAGTGTTGTCTGCAATTTTCCATGAACATTTTTCATCTCGGTGCTATATAGATGACCGTATAGTATACGAGTACGGTAATCTCTTTCTGATAAGAAAGCTCACGGCGAGCTGTGCTACGGTGACATGTAAAACTTACAATTTACGTGTAACCATCATAATAACTCAACTGAAAACTTAACTTAAGAATAATTACAAGATAAAAAGAGCTTTTTATATGCAACGTTTTTAAATTTTCTGTTGAATCATATAAACTTGACTTGACTAGCTTAAACGATCAAAAAATTGTACTTGATAGAAATAATACTGAAATGTCATTTTGATATGTCATATTGATTTCCATAGTAACGCACGTATATATTAATAATTTAGTTGCTAGGACCCCAGACCCCTAGCAACCAATAATAGTGGATTGGATTACTGATTTCTTCCGAAATAACTTTTCATACAAAACAGAATTAACTGTAAATGAAATCAATTCTACTTAAAAATGGCTAAAAGTATTAAAAAAAATGCATTGGCATTGTGTTCTGATATATATTCTAAAAGTTTCAAATGTCTAGCTAGTCGGGAAGTTAGTTAAAAATCGATTGGAAGATTTTTACCGGATAAGCAACCACCGGACAAATAAGAATACGACCTAATAAAAACGTTGTAAAATGGTAGATATTATTTAGAATTTTTGTCAGTTCATAAGTATTTTTTTATAACTATGGCTTCAATAATATATTGTTGTACACTCCTTGGAATTTTCGAAACAACTTTTTTGCCGGATATACTTCAAAGAAACGACTTTGTTAAATGTTCTGTTTTCTTATCTCCCCGACTTGAAACTCTAAATAAATATTATAGAATAAGTACTTGTAACTCATCGAATCACTCTCACTCTGTGTGAATCACAGAGACCGATACTTCAAACAGCGTTTAACCAAATATTGTTATCTTTTTGATATTATAAATAAATCACACATGCGCAATGTACCCACTGACCTAACTACCTGCCTGATATGATCATTACGTCATAAGATAAGACTTGCGAAATAGGCAGATAGATGGACTACTAAACGAAACATCATGTTTTGATTTATATTTTTTTAATTACGATATTCTTCGTGCTTTTCGAGTAATGCTGATCGTTGCACAATATTGCTTATTATTAAGGCTATACTTCAGCTGAAGCATGGTCTAAAAAGATCGTGACTAGGCGATGCGCGGATTGTGCAAATGACACGAGCCGAACGAAATATAATTTGTCATAAAAATTCAACATGCGTCCCTTAAATGTTATGTTTATTATTATATTCGTAATAATAATAGTATATTCATTGACATGTTTTCTTTTTCAAGTACATGCGGAACGTTTTTCATCTTTACACGATTTAAGAATATATTCCTCCGACGCCATCACAAAACAAATTGACGTGCTCTCACCTCGACTATCAGCCTTCGATTAGCGACGACTGCGAAATTTCGTTCCACCTACTGTTGAAAATTATTTGCCGTTTCACTTATGTATGCTCTTAAGGTAAGATTTGATTCGTACATAATTTCATAAAAAAAATCACTCATTGATCTGTTAATCGGCGAAGGGTGGAGGTAAGCTGTAAGATTCGACATAAATAGTGCACACTAAATATTGTTAGTCTCTCTCTCTCTCTTTCTCTATGTCTGTCTCATAATATTATGCATTAAAGTTTATATCAGTCTAATCACAGACTATCTGTCTATCCATTAATGCTACAGCTGATATACCATCATAAATCGTCGGGTGTTCGAATTTAGAACTAAGCTCATCATAGTATAAAAAGTATTGAATGTCATATCAAATGTTAGCATGTGGCGCCCTCCTTCAACTGACAACTTATACTGGTGGATCGTATGGTTTTGTCGAGCTTTACGCAAGAGGCAGCTACTTACTTCGCCTTAAGATTCTTCATACTCCGAGGCCCCTACCAATTGGATTGCCCTGTTCTATAGCCCCTTTCGCCCTATAATAAATCCAGGCCTGACTATTGATCTCTACCAAAGCTAGTTGACACTCAATATGAGGAGTATTGTGGAGTTTGTCACCAAATGAAATAATAGTGTCAGTAGGTAGGTAGGTACCTAGGTACTTATTAATTAACATCAATAAATTAGGCAAGTACTCACCGGACATTGACGCTAGTTCCTGTCCCGTCCCACTAGAGTGATTATTATTACTAAGGCTTGTATTGTTATTAGATTCCCTCCCTCCTGATCCTCCGCCCGTCCCTCCCCCTCCACCCGCCGACACCCTGTCCACTCCCCCCGCTTCGTGGTCTTCTTTGCAGTATAACATCCCACCGTCCCGTAACGCGAATTCGTCTCCTGAAAATTGCAAAGGACAGTAGTAAGTTATAGGCATAGTTTCCTCTAAGCTGCATAACTGCAAAGCTCATTAAACATTTCCGCAAATAAAACATACTGCACCGCGCATCATTCTGATAAAAAAATATGCATTAAAGCTTCTCCTCAAATTCAACCGAAAATATATGACACTTTAAAATAAACAACGTATAAACATAAAATAAAGAAATTCCTTCTACTGTGCGAAAGCATCTTCTTAGGTACGCTTCTAGGCTCTGTTGTATAACTAAATGGGGAGGAACTTGTTAGTTTCTAATGAAATTGATCCGCCCATTTTTAACCGCACTTCCATTATACACTAATAAGCTCCTCCCATTTAGTAAACAACAGCTCCTGGAAGCGTAGCCAAGAAGATGTTTTCGTACAGTATATTAAGACAGTTATTTTTACTATTTACTTCACCTTGTCACGCCCAGCATTGGGACATAAGGCAAGCATAAGGTCGCGACACTTTCCTGAGTCCATCTCCACGTTTCCCGCCATGTGAGAACTGCAGCGCATAGATCGCTTTTGTAGCAACGCTGCAAAGTGACTGAGGGTTGGTGATGGCGATGGAATCCTTGAGGTTGTGCCACAAGGGTACAGAGTTTCGTACTCACACACAGCCATGTGAAGCGTCAAGTCTACTTCAATCACCGAGAGCTATCGTGTCCTCCATGTACATATTTCCAAGATTCGGTGGAGACATCAATAATTTTATTCTCAAACTTTTGAAACCTTTGAAACTTTTTTTTTGCAATGCCTCATAGAAATATAGGAGCACAGGTAGTACGCACGTGTTGAACAAACGATAGTTGGTTTTCATAGAAAACGATTTTGACCTTCATGTGACTCCAAGTTGGCTAAATGCAGGCTACTTATTTTTACTACGACAAAATATATAAATATTTTATAAGGAATTGTGTTCGATATCATATGAAAGGTTTCCGTGAATAAATTGGGTATAAGTGATATTATATTGACATAGTATTGCTGTCTTACCAGGTATTAGTTGTTTGGCGCAGGCACAGCATCTGAAGCAGTCTATGTGGTAGATCTTCGTCTTCGCTCTCATGACAAAGTCGTTTTTGCTGAAGGACGCGCCACATTTGTCGCATTTTGTACCAAATAATCTGAAAACAATTGTAAATCATGAATAAGAAACAGCGTTCATCACTAGAGTTGCCACCTACAATGGTATAGTAGCCGGAGTGCGCCGGGTCGACGCTCTTCTTCTTCTTCAAATAGTCGTTCTAATCTAACCAATAAGATATTGTTACACATAATAATGTTGAATCACGTGAATACTTAGTTATAGAAAATTGTAGTATTCTTATTTTAGATGTAGGGCGAAAAATCGAGAACGAGATACATACATAAATATATTAAAAAGCGATTAAAAACTTCAATTCAGCATTGATTATGGAAAAAAATTGCTTTACCCAATTTAATCATTCATACCCATCTTAAATTTTTGCACTGACCACGTGACTAAAATCGAATGAATTCGTTCTAAAATAATTATTTAATAGGTACTTATATAAAACGCCGGTGGGTGCATGCAAAAGTGCTTATTGGTACAAGGTGAGGACTCGAAATAGACCGGTGTGCGGTTTCAGTTCATGAAATTCCCAAGATTATATTCTCTCTGTCTCGTGGAAAAATTAGGCTGACCATCTGAGGTAGTTGGTCATATAACAAACAATCTAACACACTTATTTTTATAAAATATTCATACAATTAGAATAAATATGTTTAATATTTTCGTAAAATTATCGAGCGCTCCGGTTCGTAAGATATTCAATTTCAAGCGCTGCACAGAGTTGGGATTCGCTGGTCTATACGGAGTAGAGGCGTAGGCACTCCGTATCCGGAATTTATTTACGTATGCAGTTTGCCGTGAATTATTGTATCGGAAATATATGGTCGTATATTAAATACCGTCCAACCTCTATGGGTCGTATTGTAGAGAGCATGTCAAAATAAAAACACGTTTCTTGTCGGTTTACACTTTACAGGAAGCCAGCGGCAAAGAAATTCTGAAAATAGCCGATATACTTACTGGATTTTTTGTTAGGTTCGGTTTTCATTCTTGGATTCATGAATTTTTCCAAAATTAGCCATGAAAATTGAATTAATGTTCACATTGAATATAATTAAATTGTAGACCGTATGGTATACGGTCATCTCTTTCCGATATAAAGCTCACGGCGAACTGTGCTACGGTGAAATGTCTTACGTACAATTTACATGTAACCTAGGCAAGGCTCTCACAGAAGCAAAGCTTAGAAGACTTGTAGCTTTTTTTAATATGGGTGTACAAACGCAAGCTCCGTATCAACTAGAGAGGACACGTTTATGAATTTCGAGGATAAAAAGGAAATAATTGGTGAAGTAAAAACTAGAATGTTGGCGTACTTTGGCCAGACCATACGGCATCGCGATATAATATCAAGTGCTAGGTATATCTTATCGTTCAGGAATCTCAGGAACTGGATTAATATCAATACCTACTCAATTCCCGTTTATAGCAGCGACAGCAGTCGCGGACTTAGAGATGTAGAGTCCCAAGGCACTGATAAATTTTTGGAGCACCCAACGATAAAAAATAAAATAAAATCCATAATTATTGATTAATTTAATAAAACGCATTTTTTTAAGTACTTATTCCACTTTTAATAAATAAATCTGGACTGGTTTCATCCGCCTCAAAGAAACATTTTCAACTGAATAATATTTATAAAACAGGTATTTACCAAAACAAATTCAAAAGGCGACGCAAATACAATTTGAATTCCTACATTTGAATGAGAAATCTAAAAAATTGGATAAACAGGAAAGCCTAGAAATTAACAGGTATAAATTTTTGCCAATTTATAATTTGTTAAATAATCAATAATTGAATTTTATGTCACCTCCGTTATTGTATGCTGTATCATGTTTTGGAATTTCTTATTGATTTAACATAACTTTATTGATTGTACATTATTTAGGTATTATTTTATTTTATTTGTTTTTCATCTGATCTTTCAGTGAACCCTATTTGGTCAGTGATCCTTTTACTTAAAATAAAGAATAATCTAAGTAAGATGAAAAACTACTTAGGTAAATCTTATAAAATAAATTCCATACAATGCATACATAAATTCATCAAAATTATAAAAACACTATGACATTTATATTTGGTAATTTTCCAGAATATATGCGAATACAATAATTTTCTATCCTGCTCGTTCTATTAGTAAAAATCTATTTTTGTTCCTTTCTAGCACACGCGACGTTGAACTGTTTGTTAGAGGTAGAAAATTAGGGGGTCGCAAAGACGGTATTAAAATATTTTTTTCATGGATGAAAAATTTTATATTGATATGAAACTATTTTAGATACTTACTTATAAAATAATTACAAGATAAAAAGAACTTTTTATATACAACGTTTTTAAATTTTCTGTTGAATCATATAAACTTGATTTGACTAGCTTAAACGATCAAAAAAATTTGTACTTGATAGAAATACTGAAATGTCAAAATGACATTTCATATTGATTTCCATAGTAACGCACGTATATATTAATAATTTAGTTGCTAGGACCCCAGACCCCTAGCAACCAATAATAGTGTTTTACTTTTTACGGATTTCTTCCGAAATAACTTTTCATATAAAACAGAATTATATTAAAAGTTTCAAATGTCTAGCTGTCGGTCGATTGCAAGATTTGTACTGGATAAACAACCACCGGACAAACAAGAATACGACCTAATAAAAACGTTGTAATGTAAAAATATATAAATGGAGATTTTATAATAAGCACATGTAGGTAGGTATATACCTACGTGAGTAGTGGGTAATAATAAAGATCAGTATTAATTTATTATTTAGGTAACTATACCTACCTACCTATTACAAAAATATACCTACCACAGAGTTTGTCTACTACGTATTTATATTAAGTATAAGATTTGATGGTGATTTTAGAAGGGTTTTTAGACTTTATTATGTGTTAACAAACATGATGGCTGATAGTTTTGACGTTTTCGTTTGGTTACAATGTATGACGTCATACTTTCAATCAAGTTAATCGTCGTGATAATGGCAAAACGAACAAAATATTATGTCAAAATATATAAAAATATAATATATAAGTGTGGCGTATCAAGGGGAAGTACCTACCTACTTATAGGGTTTTATTTTAAATTAGGGACAGCAATTTAAGCTTTGGCCGAAAGCTTTTCCCTTAAGACACTCGATGGTTTTTTTCAATTTCATGGTTGGTTGTAGGTACAGATCTTTCGCGAACCGGTAGAATTTTCTACCACTAGTCGAAAATCAAAAAGTTTGCAGTAGATACATAGGTGTCAAATATGTAAAGCGATTCATACAAACCTTTTCAGCACCGAATCAATTATTGTTTGTAATTTAAATCCATTCTTTAACTTCGGAGGCTGTACCTATGTGTTTTGCTTTGATTATTTAATTAAATATTGTTATTGACACCGTAGATACAATTCAAAATGACTAGTTAATTAACCATTAGCCCTTGTAACCCTTTTTCAGTTTTATCATCATTATAATACGTTTTATAGAAGGCACATTTATCTTCTCAATGAGTGTAGCAAGATTTTCAAATTTCCCCGTCTACTAAAAACGATTTTCCAAGTCAGGCAATACAAAAATTATGGGAAGTGGTTTGCCTTCTACGATAAATATGGAGTAAACTTAAAGAATATGTTATTTTCAATAGTCACGTCCGTATTCAAATATGTATTAAACGAAACGTGCATTCAATATTAGTAATATTTCGGAAGATTTGTATTTCTTGTGTTTTATGGCCAAGCTGTCATTAAGACATTAACAAAATCTCACTTAAAATTCTTGGTCTATGGCGCTTGGCTTTTACACTTTTATCTTATTGAGACGATACATAAGTGAAACGGCAAATAATTTTCAACTATAGGCGCGATGAAATTTTGGACTCGCTGGCATTCGGAGAGAGAACTGCGAGCTGGGAACACGTCAATTTGTTTCGTGATGGAGACGGGGGTATTAATTCGTAAATCGTGTAAAGGTATCATTTGTGTTGAGTATTCTTGAATATGCCAGCATTATTTGGAGTCCTAATAGGTCCATCCACACAATTAAGTTGGATCAAGTCCACAATAGATTTCTTAGATTTCTCTACTTAAGAACATACGGGTTCTTTCCTTATGATAATGACAATAAAATGAATTTCCCGACTCGTTTTCTTCTGGGTATGCTATGACTGCAATCCCTGTCTACCCGAAGAGTGATTGTTCTTTTAAAGCATTTCTTTTACTTCTTCGTGGGTTCATTTACAATCCGTATATACTGGCAAATATTAATTTTCATGTTCCACCAATATCACTCGTAGCTCCACGGTCTTCAAGATACCTCGTCGCAGGACAGATGTTATGTTTCATGATGCTGTGTATCGTGCAATTAGCTTATTTGATGGCACCATAAAGGTTGATTTGTTTTTTATTAACTATATAATGTTTGTGGACGTATTAAATAGGCTAAATTTATAATTGTATAAATTATCATATTTCATTAATATTTACACATGCTGTCTTTTTATTGTTATTTGTAATTAAGATATTTTTATTCATTTGTATTTATTATGTATTATGGCGCATTGGCCAATAGCTGTAATGCCGTAATACTCTTTTTATAAATAAATAAATAAATAAATGACTAAAAACGATACCCATTTACTTGAAAAAGAAAACATGTCAATCAATATTATATTATTGTTACTAATAGAACAATAAACAGAACATTAAATGGACGCATGTTGGATTTATATGACAAATTATATTTCGTTCGGCATGCGTCATTTGCACCCGCAATCCGCGCATCGCCTAGCCACGATCTTTTTAGACCATGCCTCAACTGAGGAATAGCCTTAGCTAGTGCACACTATTTTTTTTGGATATAGTTATAGTCATAGTTAAAACTCACTCTTCGCTACCCTACCTACCAAACCAATTTTATTTTATTATTATTATTATTTTATCAAATCAAGATTGCCATTTAATTATCTGATAGTAATTGCCTAACTAACAACCCCTGCCTAAATCTAGCTTCACTCTCATGAAGTATACTAACCTCTTCTCTTTCCCTCTCGGTGTATCATTATACCTACTATCCCTCTATACATGTTGTTTCATTCTAACTCATGTGGATCCATGTGTTCCGTTTCAGTCTCACCCCGTTAGGGGAGAGTGACGTAATGTGTAATCAAGGTAAAAGGTTTTTTCACTTTGCTCGTAGCACGCAATGTCTGCCAGACGGAGCGAACTGTTGATATTGCACCGTAGTCAAATAAAAACAAAGCATGAATGTTTTACGAAATGGCCGTTTGTTTCTTTATATTATTGTTAAATTATATAATTTATATCACGTGTTATAAATACACATATATAAGTAACTAGCATGGAAAGAAAACACAAAAAAAAACATAAATGCAATTAGCGCTTGAATTGAAATATATTACGAACCGGAGCGCTCGATAATTTTCCGAAATTCCATATTTTTTTAATTTTATTTTTATTTTATAAAAATATGTGTTTGATTTTTCGTCACGCCTACCTATCTCATGGTCAACTTAAGGCTATACTTCAGCTGGGGCACTGTCTAAAGCGATCGTGACTACGCGACGCGAAGATTGTGCAAACGACGCGTGCAGAACAAAACATAAATTGTCATAAAAATTCAACATGCGTCCATTTAATGTTATGTTTATTGTTCTATTAGTAATAATAATATATTCACTGACATGTTTTCTTTTTCAAGTACCTAAATGGGAAACGTTTTTTGGTCATATTTACACGATTTAAGAATTAATTCCCCCGACGCCATCACAAAACAAATTGACGTATTCACAGCTCGACTTTCGCTCTCCGATTGGCAGCTAGTCCAAAATTTCGTCGCACCTATAGTTGAAAATTATTTTCCGTTTCACTGAAGTATGCTCTTAAGTTTTCCACGAGACAGCGATAATCTCGGGGATTTCATGAGCCGGAACTGCGCTCCGGTGCACTTCGGTCTATTTCGAGACCTGAATATGCTTAAAATTTGCAATGTTTTGTTTCTGATTTCTTCTTTGCTTCGTGGTAAATTGGGGAACCAAGTATTAAAATCATTCAAATGCACAATAATTATTTTGTAAATCAATTTCAAAGTTTAATGTCAATATGTGATTCTGAAATCTATATTAAATTTGTAAGTACATAAATGAGGTCTTGTCTTAAAATATTCATTATTCTTTAACGGTGTTATTTATCAATGCAAAGACTTTCTAGGTATTACGTAAAATGAAACACAACATGGAGTAGATAGTTATTACCTACACTTAGTATAATAATAACCAGCTCATCTATTCTATACACAAGACTGCTATCGGTCGCTATCTGAGGCTATCGAAGGTAGTTTTTCATATTTTTGTACTGAGGTATTATAATTTTTAAGTTGTAATTATTACAAAAAGTGCTATGTTTTAACAGCACCTCTCTTGGTTGTGCTAACTTTTAGAGTGAGATAGACAGTTTTGACTGTGTAGACGGCTAACTTATTGTAACAATTATAATACCTCAATACAAAAAACTTATAAAGTACCTTCGATAGCCGCCGATAGCATTCTTGTGTATAGAATAGATGCTCAGAACCAGTTTCGTCCGCTACAACGAGATATATCGTCAACAGATTCAAAATATTATACAATATGATGAGAGATATTTTGTAATCAAAATAATTTATTGAAGATATGAACAATAATTAAATAATATTCTAAGAAATTCTCTGTTGAAAAATAAATCAAATAAATTTGAATAGTAAACCTTATTATGAATTAGAAAGCGATCAATGGTCACCGTAAATTTATAAATTGATTATTTGTGGCAGAATTGTAATGCTTGTATTCCTCATAACTAGAGTTGGGTATTTTCCGAGAAAATCTCAATCTCGAGATTCGGGATTTCCCGAAATGATGAAGTTTTGAATTCTCGAGATTCGGGATTTCACATAAAAGGATTCTCGAGAATTCTCTAGATTTCAGGAAATTAAAAAAAAAAACCTGTGAAAATCGGTGTAAAAACAATCAAATTCCAAAAAAAATATGATTTTTTTATTTATGTGAGAAGACAAACAAAATAGAAGTAGGAAACAAAAATAATTCAAAACATTACTTACTAAAAGAGTATTTCAAAAAACACAGACTGTCAATCGCTGCGTCTGACAATTACGTTTTTGAGACACAAAATTCCCTGATGTTGCAAAAATTGCACTCATTCTGAGTCGACGTTGGCTTAATTGTGTTATATGCCCCGATCAGTTTTTGAACGTTTTCTGTTTTCCGTCCACTTTTTTCATATAGAAAATCGTTTTTTCCATTAATATTTACTGAACTCAAAAATTTTCAAAAACCGTTTTTGGGGCTTTTGAAACTAGGCGCTTCATATGTACCTAATCCATTTATGTCTTTTGTCGTCTATATCTAACTATTGGCAAATAAATACTACTACTGCACTGTGTTTAAACGATATTCTCTCTAAAAAAATCATTCACACACCAAATGTTTTCAATATCTGTCCTCTTGCAAAGCGCAAATAATGACGTAATCAATAAGCAGTGATGCGAAACCGTCGGCGGTGGTTTACTCGTAATTTATTACAGACATTGCAACTTGCAGTAACCCTTCGTTCATCGTTATTTGTATTTATTCGCTTGCGCTCAACCAAGAATGCACTTATCCAACAACCAATGATAATATAGATATTTCTTTGCTCTCTCGGGATAAAAATATAACATTTTGATCTTATTTAAATTTATACTTTTTAAGTAGATACCTATCATAGACTTTTTATATTATGATTGGTCATATAGTGCGCAGGGAAAAGACAATCTGGAAAAATTCATGATATTTGATTAGGTCATCGGTCGGAGAGGACGAAGAAGAGTTACATCCAAATGGATGGACCAAAGAAAGAGTGCCATGGGTTTAGCTACCTATAATACTTTTAGACTATAGCGATACTTCTTGTAATTATTTATAAAATAGATCGGTTTATGCATTGACGCTTATTTAATATTGGGGAATAACACACACTATTTCACGTGCATAATGCGTGTTTCATTTTCGTAGGACACTCACACATTCAAAACCCTGCATCAAAAAATATATAAGTATACTAATCTGTTTTGTGACTCTCAGTATATATTTTTATTTATATTCTGATTTATACCGTAGGTATGTAGATAGGTAATTTAAACTTTTATTATCTATATATATACTTACACCTTTATCGGTTTTCAGATTTATGATAGGAAATGGATATTTACACACCTAATTTTACATTCCCATTAGGTATAAAACCCATAACAATGAATATAAATCAGCTCTTTTATAAATAAATGTTCCTACCGACTTCCAAAAACTGATCCTCGGCTCCCCTAACCAAATATTTACTTTTCTTAGATCAGCTTCCGCCGTCTAGATGTCTCTGCTTGTTCCGCGTTTAAGGGTAAATGACGTCACAACGTTCCCGGATATTTTGCAACTGTGCTCACAATGTAATTCGAAACGGGGAACAAATCTAGGGTTAGGGGTTGCACAGCTATTAGGTATAAACCCGGATAAAAACTAAAGAATTAAAACCTATGGTTTTCTAGTTTGTTATTCAGAGTCCATCCATATATGTAGGTATGTAGATATATTTAGGGCCATACCAGCGCATATATTCTAAACACAAGACTAACGGCCGCTATCGGCGGTAAATGAGGGTAGTTTATCATATTATGTTTGTATTGAAGTATTATAATTATTACAATAAGTTAGCCGTCTAAACAGTCAAAACTGTCTATTTCACTCTAAAATTTAGCACAGCCAAGAGAGGTGATGTTAAAACGTAGCACTTATTGTAACACTTACAACTAACTTAGGTATTGTAATTGTTATAATAAGTGCTAATTCTTCGATAAAAAATATGAAAAATTACCCTCAATAGCTGCCGATAGCAGTCTTGTGTATAGAATAGATGCGCAAGAGTGTTAACTTTAACCCTCCCCCCACCTCTCAAGCTCCATACAAATATCAAAATAATTATATTTATATTTATTATTAAATATGTTATTAATTTATAAAAAAAACAGCGTCAAGTTACGCTTTGCCATACTTCCGTATCATGTAATTTTAGCTAAATTAGGTTTTTAAATTGAAAGAGTCCCCCCGTTTAATAATTTTCTTGATCCGCCAATGGCTTTAATAATGTAGTACCTATGCAGTAGATACCTAACTGTTTTTTTTATTATATAAACTAGTAAATCTGTCCGCGTGTGTTATTGTCCGTTGCGCTACTCGGCTACTAGAATAGGTGTGTTTTTTAGATGCTACAATTACCTTTTGCGGAACGAAATAATAATTATTTACCCCGTAATTAAAAAAAGATGCCTATCTAGTTTTATCACGGAATTCAATCATCAAGTTTCGCACGCACACATTTATGCCTAGGTACTTAAATTAATAGGTATATAGATATTTACCTACCCAGCGGCGCGTTTCTTTGACGCAAATAACGTAGCCGAATCATTAGAGAATTTAAAACAGAGTCTTCTAATAGTTAAAAGCAGTCAATAATTCATTCCATGATAAAAAAAAAACATTTCTATTTCTCACAAACCGAGTGTATATTTTAATACGCAAAGCATTTCAAATTTCTAGATTTGGAAAATTATAATTACAATATAAAAATAACTTTTTACATACTTACCACGTTTTTAAATTTTCTGTTGAATCATATAAACTTGACAATTCTATGTAGGTATTAATAATTTAGGACAAATACGGCAATTGTCAACAAACCATTTTTTTGCTGTTTTGCAACAAACAAATATAGAATACTGAAATGTCATTTTGATTTCCATAGTAACGCACGTATATATTAATAATTTAGTTGCTAGGACCACCCCCTTAGCAACCAATAATAGTGGATTGGATTACGGATTTCTTCCGAAATAACTTTCATACAAAACAGAATTAACTGAAAATGAATTCAATTCTACTTAAAGATGGCTAAAAGTAGGTATTAAAAGAATGCATTGGCATCGTGTTCTGATATATATTATAAAAGTTTCAAATGTCTAGCTAGTCGGGAAGTTAGTTAAAAATCGATTGCAAGATTTGTACTGGATAAACAACCACCGGACAAACAAGAATACGAGCTAAGAAAAACGTGTTAATAAAAAATAGAATACATTAGTCAGTATTTCGGGCTTCTGCGTCAATAAACGCACCACTGTACCTGTCAGTATACATGTGTACCTACTCACACCAGAACATCGCATAAGCACTTATATTTATTTATTTAAAAAAGACACGTTGAGTAGGTAAATAACAAATTATTATTTCAGGACGTTCACAACATGATATTTAGAATATAACTAGGAGCGCATTAAGCCACGGGCTTAAGGGGCTACAACTACAGGTAGGTATCTATCCAGTATCCATTATACCTACTCTTGCTGGATTTTTACCCCGTTGTTTGAGAACAGAGGTAAATAACATAATTATCAAAGAACAGATATCGAAGAATTTCGTCAAATCAGGAGGTAATTTTCATAACTGGTTTCCTCTAAAATACATTTTTACTGGTAATGCTAGATCACACTATCGAGAGTGCTTGGCATTAGGTACCTATCTACCTATATGATTTTCAAAACTCTCCGTATTCAACATAAAATCGATTAAAACACCTTAAGAATTTTTGATAATGGAAAAATCCAGGCAGATTTATTTTCAAAGAGTGTTAAATCCATTGTAAGCAATCACGTCATCGTAAAGGCAGGTTCCATCTTACTGAATGTCATATAGGTACCTTCCTACCAGAGGCGTCTCTACCTTAAGGGCTCTTAGGGACCATCCCCCACATCGTTATCGTGTCAAAAATACACGTCAGATATTTTATCATTGTCGTAATATAACTACTTAATTACATGACTAAAATAAATAATTAATTTATTTTATCATACTGGGGAGCGAATCAAATGACTCCTAGGTGAATAAAATCGCTTGCGGTATGTCGTTGCTTAAAAATGATAATGGTCTCTAATAATTATTATTATTAGTTAATATTTTTAAGCACGTTTTTTAGATGTGATTAAGTAACGACTCAGATAATCATATTATTTATTCTGAAACATTACTGATTTACTCATTAATAAAATCATATTATAAGTAGCGTGGTACATAATGTACCTATGATATGAGAAAATAAGTAGGTATGTATAGTTAATAATTGATGGCTAAACCCCACCACCTTAAAAGTCGTCGAGCCGCCACTGCTTCCTACCATGAAGGGTCTCAGAGAAATGACACGTTTATTTTGCTACTTAGTAGTTAAATAGGTACTTAGAATAATGAAAATATAGCGTTTTATCACATTGACAAAATGTGGAGTTGACCAAATTTCAAAACTTCCTCCTGAAATAGAGAGATATGTACCTATATCAAATGACCTCTTTGAATACGATCTTTTCTAGACCAGTTTCATGACATTTTGAGGTTCGTTATTTTCAATATTCATGAGAACCTGACAAGCAAGAATAGTGACGGTTGCATTTTAAATAATATTTATTATGTTACGAAGACATGCACCCAACAAACCAGATTGAAAAAAGAAAATGCTTCACGTTGACAACTTTTCGAGTGCCTACTTTTAAATTTATAAATATGAGTCAGACTTAGGTCAAATGATCACGGTGGTGACACTAGTACCAGTACCTACCTATCTATAAAATACTGATAAAGTTCCACGTAAAACTTAAATTGAAATAGGTCATTGCCGACTCAAGTAGAAAGCCGATACATTCACATCGACTGGTCCTACCTTTTCCGCCATGCTCAGGCTTTATTTATCTAAGGATGGCGCTGGATAGGTACATGGGAAGAAAAAACAGGTCGTGTTCTGAATGAATAAAAATAATTAATAATTCTCACCTAGTGTAGTCTCTTTTGCAATAGGTCTTCCCGTCCCTGACGAAGCAGGTACAGGATTCATCGAGGAACTGTCTGCACTCCTGGCACTTGAGGCATGCGGCATGCCACTCTAGGTCAGGAGCCACTCTCAGGATGTACTGGTCGTGGATCTGGCCCCCGCAGCCGACGCACAGCGACAGCCGCAGTTTTTCTGAAATCGAAAAAAGTTATTGTTAAACCGATATTTTGTTATAAAGTAGCTAGGTAAATCTTATACCTATACAGTGACGTCTCATAGGTGTCGGTTGCTTATCGGTGGCAAATGAAAGAATGGATACGAATATTACAATTTTTGAGAGCAGTTGCGGTTTTTCATGAAGCAGGCGATGCAGTCGTTTCATTAGAAAGTGCCGATATCTAAGTTTAAAAAATTATGGAAAAATAAAAAATACTGTGCAACCATCCTATTTTTGTATTGTACCTACCCAATGGCGATTCATCGCACAGGTAAAATTTTCACATAGGTACAGCCTCTAAGCATGTCAGCTCATCAGACATCTATGTAGGTACCTAGCAGTGGCGAAGGGTGAAGGTATGCTGTTAAGATCCTACATACCTACATAGTGCATACCTATTAATCATAATCAGTCAAACGTAATTGTTTTCATTTAACTGTAAGTAGATTGATTATGTTGAATTTTAAAAACTAACGAACACTATCTACAATTCAACTAAAACCTGTCTAAACCAAACCATTGTAGATAATTGTAAAAAATAATCGTTTATCTATAAAACATCTAAACTGTAGGTACTATTAAACCATACATCATTTTAGATATTTTATAGATAGAAGAATATTTTTTTATCGATTATGTTTGGTTAGGCAGGGCTTAATGAATTTTAAAAAATTCACAGCTGTACCTAATACAAATATATAATATCTACTTATTTTTAATTTAACGAAAACAATGTCTGAAAAAGTGAGCACTATTTTTGTTGGATTTCAGATAGCATACCTATGATATGTACCATAAGTATTATTATGGTTTGTTTTAGGCAGGGTTTAATTGAATTTTAATAATTATAAGAAAAAAAGAACTTTTTAAATAGTACGTTTTTAAATTTTCAGTTGAATTATTATGCTCAATATGCTCAAACTTGTACTTGATATGAAGTAAATAAAAAACAAACAAACAAACAAATATATAATACTGAATTGTCATTTTGATTTCCATATTAACGCACCTATATATTAATAATTTAGTTGCTAGGACCACCCCCTTAGCAACCAATAATAGTGGATTGGATTACGGATTTCTTCCGAAATAACTTTTCATACAAAACAGAATTAATTGAAAATGAATTCAATTATACTTAAAGGTGGCTAAAAGTATTAAAAGAACGCATTGGCATCGTGTTCTGATATATTCTAAAAGTTTCAAATGTCTAGCTAGTCGGGAAGTTAGTTAAAATCGATTGCAAGATTTGTACTGGATAAACAACCACCGGACAAATAAGAATACGAGCTAATAAAAATGTTGTAAAAATGCGCAAACACTTACCTACAGGTGCACGGGTTTCAAAGATTTTATTGGACATTTTTAACATAGGTATTTTGACCCAAAAAATTCGTGGACCACCGGTTGAGACACACTATTATTTAAGTACCTATAACATAATTATTTTAGTGTATCGTATGGCAGAATGCCAGCACTGCGATATACCTACTAGAAATATTAATAATACTTATAGATATTTTAGAAAACTAAATAAATTAACCACAAATAGGTATGCCGTATGGATTGTTTCAGGGAATGCTCTCCATCTACATCATCTATGGACCGCACGCCACTGCTAATATAGATAAGTAGGTATATTAATACATATATGTTGTTTAATATAGTTATGAATTAACGATATTTGTACCTACCCAGTTTCCAGTCAATTTAAGACTCTCAAAATAAGTAGGTAGGTATCTACCTAAGTTTGTATCTATGTTGTAGGTACCCAAGTGAAAATTACTAACTATTTATATTAAATTCTATGTAGGTAGGTACCATAGTATGTAGGTAGGTGACCACTTAATTAATTGTTTAATTAGTGTAAAAACTCATCTGTTCGTAGATACCTACCTAATTAAAAATTGAAAAAAAACCACGGATACCTATTAAAATACCTCGTACCTACTTATCTAATTTTAAATTTAAAATTTATAATTCTCATCAAAATTCTAATAATAATAACACAAAGCATTATAATTAATATTTTCATATATTATGAAACGTTTCCCATATAAGTCCACACCCATATTGCATTTAGTATGGGCGGATCGAATGTTGGACTCGCCCGCTCGGTTTTGTGACCGAACGCATATCTTGTAATACAGCCGTCCCTGTTGCACGTATTGTAAAATTTTAATCGATATAAATGGGGGAGAGGGACGCAAAATGCGCGGGAAATTTTGACAGGAAAATATTATTGAAGGTGATGTAATATTATTATGTTTTCTTGTCTGTGGTGTTGTGTTCCATATTCAAATTTTCAACAAAGGGTTCAATTTCATTTCTATAATAAAATATACTTGAAACATACTCAATATTAACGGTAAAGATAGAATATTTACGTAAATACGGTAACATTACGTAGGTAGGCATAACACGAATGAAAGGTATCTCAGTACGTCCCTGGTAATTAATTCTTATAGCTGAAGTTTGCTACAAATGAATCAACCAACACTGCAAAATTACATGTAGGTACCTAAGTACCTACATATTTTAATCATTAGCCTAATTACATAGTTAACATTTTAAATAGGTATAATAAAAAGTATACCCGTTTATGCTACATCTTCGTATTTGAAGGGTTTCTCCAACATTTTTACAACGTTTTTATTAGGTCGTATCCTTGTTTGTCCGGTGGTTGTTTGTCCGGTACAAATCTTGCAATCGATTTTTAATTAACTTCCCGACTAGCTAGACCAGTGTTTCCCACGGTGGGGCGTACGCCCCACCGGTGGGGCATGACGCCTCAGAGGTGGGGCACCACGTTTCAGAGATGAGACACGTCGGCATTTCACATATAAAGGGGAATACTCATCGGTCATACAAAAAAATGCCTGAGATGTACAAAATTGAAATAACGCAAATTGTACTTAAAATAGAATGAAACCCATTACAATTTCAATAATTATCTAAAAACACAAACTGTGCAGGAGTATAATTTTACCCAGTGCCAAAAGTGAGCGTCTCTTCAAGTTATTTTGTGAAGAACAAAATGCGGAGTACGTTAGACTGTTACTTCACACTGAAGTAAGATGGCTTTCAAAAGGAAATTCCTTGAAAAGATTTATGGAATTATTCGATATCCTTAGTGATTTTTTAAGCAGCCGACCTGATATGAAGTCTTTGATGACGGTCGACGGTAGAACATTTGTAAGCTATTTAACAGATATATTTGAAAAGTTAAATATTTTAAATAGGCAACTTCAAGGATCGATGAAAACACTTGTCGACGCAAAAGCAAAGATATTTGCATTCACTACTTTCATTGAATTGTCTAAAAAAATATTTTAAACAAAAATTTTGAAAAATGTGAAGTGACTGATAATGCTAAACTTGTTATTTTCGACCATCTGCAAACTTTATTAACTGATTTGAAAGAACGATTTGCTGATTTAAAGGAAATAAATTTTCCAGCTTGGTTGACACAAACAATGCTGGTAGATATTTCAAATGAACAACTGTATCAAGAGGAACTTTCAGAAATGCAAAATGATGATTCGATTACAAATTTATTTAATATAAAAGGAATAATGGCATGGATTTGCGAAGAAGCTAACACAAAATATCCTAATATTACTTTGTATGCTAGAAAATTATTATTACCCTTTCCCTCATCTTATTTGGTGGAATGTGGTTTTAGCGCCATAAGCGATTTACTCATTAAAAAACGAAATCGATTGGATATAACTAATAGAGGAGACCTAAGACTGAAATTAACTAAGTTATATCCGGACATAAAATTTCTTTGTAGCAATCGTAACTGAATTTCTATGAATTAGGCGTCAAGATATGTGTGTGTGTTTGTACTAAATTTCAATTGTCATTTGTGTTTTATTATTGTTTTAATTTTTATTTTATTACATTCTACTTAATTACATTTTTAATTTGTGTTTTGAAATAATTTCAGTTATAATAATATATGTATTAGAATAGGTTTTATTTAATTTCATTAGGGGTTCATATGTTTACAAACATACTACAATATGATTTGAAAATTTACCTGCTGTTTTATTAAAAAAAGATGCCGGTGGGGCATTTGACTTTTGAAAAGGCTACGGTGGGGCATGGCATGAAGAAGGCTGGGAAACACTGAGCTAGACATTTGAAACTTTGAGAATATATCAGAACACGATGCCAATGCATTTTTTAATACTTTTAGCCAGCGCTCGAAATGGAGAATTTTACGAACCGGAGCGCTCGGTAATTTGATGAAAATATCAACATAGTTATCTAATTTTATGTGTTTTATAAAAAAATAAGTGTGTGATTTTTTGTTATATTATGGCCATTCTAGCTCAAATGATAAAATTATTTTTTCCATGAGACGGAACGACAATGTTGCCGATTCTACGACCTGGTACGGCGCTCCGGTGCGTTCCGGTCCATTTCGAGCCCTGCTTTTAGCCATCTTTAAGTCGAATTAAATTCATTTTCAGTTAATTCTGTTTTGTATGAAAAGTTATTTCGGAAGAAATCCGTAATATTCGTAATCCACTAGTATATACGTAATCCAATCCAATCCAATCCAGTTTAAGCTAGTCGAGTCAAGTTTATATGATTCAACAGAAAATTTAAAAACGTATAAAAAGTCCTTTTTATTGTAATTATTATTTACTGATTTTGAAATAAAGTTATTTTGGTTAATTCTATTTTAATTGACTTATTTCGTTGACAGCTGTTTCGGACTATAAAGCCATCTTTGGAACGGTGGACTATAACTAAAGTTGAAGATTCGGATACCTAACCTGTTTTAAAGTAAATACTAAATTAAGTTTGGTAAGATGTTTAAGTAATTACCAAGGTACCACTGGCGAAGGGTGGAGCTAGGCTGGATTCGACATAAATATTGCACACTAAACTTTATCAGTCATACATACATATTTGTTTTCATTGAACTAAAAATACAATTTCCAGATGGTGCTGGTTAGTTTTAAAATTCAATTAAAACCTGCTTAAACCAAACCATAACAGTTAAGCAATGCCATGGGCGATCCGACAAAAATAGTGCACACTTTTGCAGTCATGTTTATTTGTTTTCGTTGTATTAAGAATACATACATATCTATTACAGCTGGTGTTGGTTAGTTTTTTTTAATATTCATTAAGCCCTGCCTAAACCAAACTATAATCGATTAAAAACATTCTTCCATCTATAAAATATCTCAAATTATGTAGGTATGGTTTAATTAATGGCATAATTTTAGATATTTTATAGATAAACGAATATTTTTTGACTATTATCTACTATGGCTTTGATTAGGCAGCGTTTAAAAACTAGCAAACGCTATCAACACATTGTAGTAGTGCAATGAAAACAAATACCTACGTTTGACTGGCAAAGTTTAGACTGCACTATTTATGTCGGATCTTAGAAGCCTACCTCCACCCTTTGCCACTGCTAGGTACCTCCATACCTATCTACTTTGTAGTTAACCAATTAGCATACCTACCTAAACACTATTTTACCACGTTTTTCTTAGCTCGTATTCTTGTTTGTCCGGTGGTTGTTTATCGAGTACAAATCTTGCAATTGATTTTTAACTAACTTTCCAACTAGCTAGACATTTGAAACTTTTATAATATATCAGAAAACAAAGTCAATGCATTTTTTTTAATACTTTTAGCCATCTTTAAGTAGAATTGAATTCATTTTCAGTTAATTCTGTTTTGTATGAAAAGTTATTTCGGAATCCGTAATCCAATCCACTATTATTGGTTGCTAGTGGTCTGGGGTCCTAGCAACTAAATTATTAATATATACGTGCGTTACTATGGAAATCAAAATGACATTTCATTATTCTATATTTGTTTGTTTGTTGCAAAATAGCAAAAAAATGATTTGTTCACAATTGCCTTATTTGTCCTAAATTATTAATACATAGACTTGTCAAGTTTATATGATTCAATAGAAAATTTTAAAACGTGGTATTGATATATTAGTATTTTGTGATTGTGATATTTGTCGTCACAATCACAAAATAAAAGAAAAGTTTCTAAATGGGATTTAGAAATTAGAGTAAAGTATAAAGAACATGAGACATAAGCAAGGGCCATGGATTACCTGATCTCTTTCAAGCCGAAGAATAATTACTTCTGCAACCTCGCAACTGACAACTGTAAAAATGAATTAGGAAAACAAGGGATTACTCGGCTTAAGGCACGTGCAATCTATGGTTAAGGATGTACAATAATAAAGTCCTGGGCGCCACACGGTCTAGAGACCGTGAAAGATTATAATTATTAACAGCGTGGAATAAAGCGGGAATAATAAATGAAAGAGCAATTTATGTACTTGACCGAAACTATATTATAGCAAAAGCAAGAATATTTTATTAAAAGGTTATTAAGGAAATACTATAATAAACGCAAGAAGCTAAGTTTTAAAAGAAACATTGGAAGAGTAGTGAATCAAATAATAATAGTTTTAAAATACCAAACTTGGAACGAACAGAGGCTTCCAGCACTGCGGCTGCAATCGTGCTCCGTTAAGTGACGTCCATTATAAATGTTGGGTAAAACTAAAGCGGAGCACGACTATACTAGGCAACAGGCAGAATCGAAAAGCCTCGTTGCTTCTTTCACACCTCGCGACGTCCGTTGCGGCCGGAAATTCTATCAGCGACATCTGTGCGAATCGCGTACGCTCCATGACGTGACCATAAATATTCGACGGGGTTGCCAGAGGTATGAATGTTAGTTATGTTCATTTTTATCTTCTTTTCTCTAAAGTTCTTTTTATCATGTAATTTTTTTTAGTTTTATTTAGACTGCACTATTTATGTCGGATCTTAGAAGCCTACCTCCACCCTTTGCCACTGCTAGTTACCTCCATACCTATCTACTTTGTAGTTAACCAACTAGCATACCTAAACACTATTTTTAATTGCTATCATTATAATAATCAATGGGAAAATATTGCACATAGAATTGAATCTGACACACCGGATGTAGTAGTTTCTTCTAATTCTATGAAAACAAAACATGTTTACCCTGCCGAAATGTTCTCAAAATCTAATTATCCCTATTTACATACCGACAATTTAATTACCTACATATCTAAATATGCTTTGTAATTAATTAATTAAGACTCTGCATAATTTTAAACTGATTTACTTATTTAAAAGATTTCAGATAATTTTTAGAGTTCATACGTTGGAGATAAGAATTGTGTGAGTATAATTTTTGATTGTTTAACATTAAAAATATTTTAACATTTATTATTTTAACCAATTTTCTACTTATATTCCTTATCATCATCGGTAACATGCAGTGGCGAAGGATGGAGGTAGGCTATTGAAATCCGACATAAATAGAGTACACTAAACTTTGTCAACACAAACATAGACCCCTCCAAACCAATCCGGGCGTATCATGACGCCCTAAGTTTGGTGTGAAGCATCAGTAGTTTTTTTACGCCTGGGAATGTTTCAGGAGCAGATGCTTTCAAGTGAGCTTTGACTGACTAAACTTTGTCAATCAAACGTGTTTGTTTTCATTGAACCAATACTACAATGTGTAGATATTGTTTGTTAGTTTTTTTTCTAAATCCTGCCCAATTCAAGCCATAGTAGATAATAGTCAAAAAATATTCTTTCATCCATAAAATATCTAAAATTATACCATTAAACCATACATAACTTTAGATATTTTATAGATAGAAGAATATTTTTTATCGATTATGGTTTGGTCTAGCTAGGCAGAAGATAATGAATTTTAAATCACACAAGAAACATCTGCAATTTGTATTTTTAGTTTAATGGAAACAAATAAGTATGAGTGACAAAATTGAGTGTGCACTGTTTAAGCGGAATTTTAACAGCCCATCTCCACCCTTCTGCACAGATAACGTGACAACCAAGGGTGGATCCTGGCTTCTTCCAATATTTTTTCGCCTGTTTCCAATTCAGCAAGTCATCAATATGCCCACTTTAAAAAAAAAATTTGGTAGGTATAGGATGGGATTTTAATCAATAAAACCTTATGTCCATAATATATGCATTCTATAAGATTCCCTTCTACCGATTCTAACGTCCAAGAATGTGATGAATGGGGCTACCATCCTAGTAAATAATCATCTACACAATATTATACTACGGAGGTAAATCCTCCTTTCGGTAGCGGCTACTGATGAAGATGATCTTGAAGAAGACCCCAGCTCAGAATCTCAGAGACATCCTTGATGACTAGCAATGACACGTGCATATTTGCGAATTATAGGTAGGTACACACTGCCCTAATTAATGTATCCAAATATGTTTGCCAGTCATTCGCGAGTTTTGAAAATTGTCAGGTGTATATTTAAATGTATCTAAAACCGTGGACACGCAATATTGTCTATTGAAGTATGGCATTTAAATTAGATTTAGTGGTATATATTTTCTCAGTTATGTATCTATACAACACATTTCTTAGATATAGGAGTCATGAAAGGATTATAAAAAATACTGTATAAAAATGGGGCGGTATTTTGGCGCTGCTTAGAGGCGGCATTTTGTCTAGGGACGTCACTGGGTCCGCCTTTAGTTATTTTGGTACCTTGGTACCTACATATTATGTGGCTGAATGATTTGAAGAATATTAAGTATATATTTTATAGCTACAGAGGTTATATTTTATAACCATCATCAAAGCTAACTCTAATATGAAATTGAATAAATAATTATTAAAAATAATAAAAAGGATGGGATTGCTGACTTATTTCACCTGCCCTTTCTTGACATGTCGATAATCTATATTTCCAACAGCTGGCTGAGAAGGATGCAAAACAAAATAAAGAAAACGCATTCATTAATTGAAATTAGTATTCATTAGTTTTCCAACAATCAAAATTCGAATACTTGGAAAAAATACCACACATTTCGGTAGGTACCTACCTACATAGTAATAAATAATACCTGCATATTTATGTACCTATCTAAAGAATCCTTCAGGTCGGTATAGCTGCTTTTGAATTCTCTTCGAATGCCAAAAAGCCTGAAATTATACTTTTTCCATCATAATAAGATATGAGCGGTTACATGTACCTAAGTTGTACGTATGCAGTTCATCGTGGGACACTAATGCTTGCGCCGCAGTACGTGAAACATGAGTTCGTATAACATTTTATCAAATTACAAGTTCTTCGTTGACATCCATTTTTCTCAAAAACAAAATCTGTTAGTACAAACCTCCACTCTGTGGAGGCCCATATGATCTTATTAGGATCGGACATGGTCGAACAAAAAATATTCAATTAATAATGCTACATTTTAAAATCTTACCTTATAAGCATGTAAGTATTACATGCTGAATAAAAAAAACATTGTAGGTATTATTTAAATAACTACAAGATAAAAAGATCTTTTTATATACCACGTTTTTAAATTTTCTGTTGAATCATATAAACTTGACAATTATATGTATTAATAAATACTTTTTTTTGTACTTGATAGAATTACTGAATAAATATTATAGAATACTGAAATGTCATTTTGAGATTCCATATTGTTTTCCATAGTAACGCACGTATATTATTATTATAATTTAGTTGCTAGGACCCACTTAGCAACCAATAATAGTGAGTAGTAAATATTATTTTTAACGATTTTTTTCCGAAACATACAAAACAGAATTAACTGAAAATGAATTCAATTCTGCTTAAAGATGGCCAAAAGTATTAAAAGAATGCATTGTCGTCGTGTTCTGGTATATTCTAAAAGTATCAAATGTCTAGCTAGTCGTGAAGTTAGTTAAAAATCTTGGAAAAACAAGAAAAAATTTGTATTGCACAAGAAAAAATCTGTACCGGACAAACAAGAATACGAGCTACTAAAAACGTGGTAAAATAAATCGTTTTCCTTGCAAGACTGTTTCGTCATAGGAAAAGTAAGCAATATTATACTAAATAACTAATTTATATTCACGTCAGCCGATTTTGGATAAATATGGCTGGTCGAAATGTTGAATCTGTATTATTTGGTCCAGTGCAAGAGTTGGGCGAATTCCTCGTAAAAAAGTATATTGTTTCAATTTTTAATCTGTGGAAGCCCATTGATTCACTCAGGGTCCTTTCACTCCGTCCAGTTATACTTTAAATGTAAATAATTATTTTGGTGTGTGTATGACATAATAAATTAAGCCTGATAAAAATAATATATAATTCGACGAGATATTTCGACCACCCTGTGGATGCAACGTCTCGTCAAAGCTACTGTGAGAAAATACTTTTGAAGAGGACTTACAGCAGACGCGTCTCGTGAATTAATAAATAATCCATGTAAAGGATCGGACATAAGTCTCTTGTAATGCGATTATGACGGGAATAAGAACGTCTGATATTTTCTGATAACATATATATATATGTATAATAGATACGTAAATGTCTACAAGATGAATATTTAAATTAGCTCAATGTGCAGCTGTTTGTAGACACTTTTAATAACATCAAGAAAATCTTTATCTTAGTAATATTTATTTTGTACAGTATTAATTCTTATTAAATATAAGTATAATTAATTTTTTTCAATGTTATTTATTGTTGAAAAATAAATGCGTTATTTTATTGGTTATTGAACGGTTGATTTTGAGGGTTACATGTAAATTGTACGTATTATATTTTACCGTAGCACAGTTCACCGTGATGTTTCTTACGTATCCAGAAATTTGTACTTAAACAGTTCACTGCAAGATACTTATTCGTGCGCCTCAATACGTGAAAGATGAATTCGTGTAACATTTAATCAAATGACGAGTTCTTCGTTGAACATTTCACCGTGAAGTATATTTGTACGTATGCTACAACATGTGGCAAATTTTATGAGATGTCTTTACTAGGTTAGGTTAGGTTAGGGTTAATCTAATTGGAACAGTACTGTTTTCAAACCATCGCCGCATTTTGTAAGATACGTACAAATGTATTCCACGGTGAAATGTTCAACGAAGAACTCGTCATTTGATAAAATTTTATACAAACTCATGTTTTACGTACTGCGGTGCACGAATAAGTGTCCCACGATGAATTACATACGTACAACTTACATGTAACTTGTTTCTTATCGGAAAGAGATGACCGCCGTACAATATACACTATACAGTCATCGATTGCGTTTTGACTGTGTTAATTATTATGAATTATAAAGATAGGTGAATGTGTATGTACCTACTGAGATAACAACAAATTGATTTTGTTATTAATTGAATATGTAAAAACGAACCCGGTCTTGATCTTAGAGCAAAATAAATACACCGTGGAACTAGTATGTTTGTTTGTAAGTGTGTTTAACCAAAAAGGGCGTAACCCTCGATTTTTCGAAAAGTGCTTTTATTAGATATTAACAATGTATCTATACAACTAAATACACGTAGGTACCTACTACAAAAAGGAAGTAAGCCGCAAATGCCGAATTATTATGTAAATTCGGGTTTTAATTAAGATTAATTAAGTATTAATTTAAGGAAAAAGGCATTTACCCTCAATTTCAATGATTTTTCTGTTATAAATTCTTTAATTATTATTAGATCAAAAATATATCCAAACCCCAAACCATCAATCATCATGCACCCAATGTCTGTGCCTTTTTTTTTTTTTTTTTTTTTAATATTAAACTAAAATCATTCAAAAAACGTTTTTTGCCCCTCCTGTAAAATTTGTTCAGTGAGGGTTACGCCCTTTTTCCTAAGCACGGTCGAATTCCTAATGAAAATAACTGAGATAATTAATACATGTTTTTTTTTTTTTTAAATTTATTTAAGTATTCATGATATTATATAAAATGTATATAAAGGTACCTATTATATGAAAATTCACTTACAATACGGTGATCTTTATCAATTATGACAAGGTATCAAAATTCACGTTTGAGTTTATTTATGAAAAGTTGAAATAATTATCGTTAATACTATGCAAATGGAGGAGAGTAGAAAAAGAGCTATACGATTTGGGAAGAGATAGTAAGTTGGTAAAATGCTATGTTATAATAATTTAGTAATTTGTGAGCAACTGGAACTGTCGTAAACTTGTAAAATACCTATGCAAAACAAATTTCCATACTTACTTATTATTTTACCAATAAATAGATCAATAAACATTTTTTACAAAATAATAAATGGTTTTTAGCAGATGAGTCTATATAAATGTGTATTTTTTTAGGATCTACGCTTCTACGCCAAAACTAGTAAAGCGTAGCGCTCTACTTTCAATCGTTAATATAATAAACATAGTTATTAGTAATATAAATACCTTAAAGGCTCACCCGAAAAGTGATGAGGGTGAGTTTGATTCGCACACGGTACAGATTTTTACTCATATGTTTGTTTCTTTTTTTCGTTTTTCAAAATGATTTTTTACAACCATGACAATTTGATACAGATCAATGCAGTTTTTGTATCGTAGGTAATTATCGCATACTGTTGTCTATATCCAGTGGCAATTTTATTTGATGCAGAATTCTGATGCTGGAATCGATTTTACAGAAGACTTAAAAGGAGTCCTCGGAACAGTTCAAATCAGTCATTCAACTACTAAATCACAAATTGAGTACCTATAAATTATTATCCAAAGCATAACAATATCCTTATAACTAATATAAAAAGGGCTACAACCAAACAAACCTACCTTTTAGTTACACAAAAAATCACCAATATTCTTGACTTGACTAGCTTAAACGATCAAAAAAAATTGTACTTGATAGAAATACTGAAAAATGAAATGTCATTTCATATTGATTTCCATAGTAAAGCACGCATATATTAATACTTTAGTTGCTAGGATCCTCTAGCAACCAATAATGGTATCGAAATAACTTTTCATACAAAACAAAATTAACTGAAAATGAATTAAATTCTACTTAAAGATGGCTAAAAGTATTAAAAAAATGCATTGGCATCGTGTTCTGATATATTCTAAAAGTTTCAAATGTCTAGCTGGTCGGAAGTTAGTTAAAAATCAATTGCAAAATTTGTACCGGACAAATAAGAATACGACCTAAGAAAAAACGTTGTAATAATTGCAGATGGAGCTGGTTGGTTTTTAAAATTTAATTAAACCTTGCCTAAATCAAACAAAAAAATATTCTTCTAATAATGGTATAATTTTAGATATTTTATAGATAGACTAATATTTTTTGACTATTTTATTAAGTACCTATACTATTATGATTTGGTTTACGCAGTTTAATTGAATTTTAAAAACTAACAAACTGTCTGTGAACTATTTATGACAGATCATAACAACCTAGCTCCACTCTACGCCACTGGCATATTTGATTTGTAATGCCTCTTTTATGAATATTTTCCATATTTATAGTGAACGAACTATAGATGGTGGTATAGGTTAAGATGGAAAAGAAAAGAGCTGGTAATCAAGATGGTTAGTATGTATTGAGCGTGTTGGCCGCTTGAGAGCAGTCGCTCTGTCTGGCTAAGAGATAAGAGTGGAGCCGAGACTCAGACGGTAGACACCAGACGACTGGACACTGTGGAAAATGCAGAGGTTATCAACTGAATCCTCGCGGGCTACTTGTAATTCATAAAAATTTTAAGATCACCACAAAGAGAATTACAAAGGTTGCAATGACGTGCAACATACAATTTGACAATATTAAATAAGGTAAAATGATTTTTACATATACCTAGTACCTACGCTCCAAGTAGTCTACTATAGAGAGCGCCTATTTTTCGGCAAAATGAAGCCGTGTTTCATGCATATAACGCACAATAGAACCACGATTTTGTAACTATCAACTTAACTATGAAACGTTATACCATTGTGTTGCTTCTCAGTACGGCTAACAAATTTAAACACAACATGTTCTACGAAAATAACTAAAAATAATTACTATTAACTATATATTTAACACAAAAACAATAAATTTCAACAATACGTGCTCGCAGTTTTTCATTGAAAGTAATCAATCAGTCTAATTCATTTTTGCAGGCGACGTTTTGAAAAAATATTTAATTCAGCCGTAGAAATTCTTTTACTCTAATGCATAGTACGGAGATATAAGCATGCCGAATGCTTACCTACGTAAATATATTAACAGAAATTATCTTTTTAACACATAAATAAACGGAAGTTCTTTGTTAAGCGAGATCCTGGTAGAAGAAGAATGTGTTGACTGAAGAATTTCAGAGATTGGTTGAAGTTTAGTACGTTATGCCAGAGCAGTGACAGATTATTACGCTCAAATTACATTGGCAGATTGCGTCTAGCCCGATCGTCGGCCACGTTTGCCAAAATCTATTATCCATAGTTTTACGGGATCGTGAGTGATCGTGAGCAAATTGGAACAAATTCTATTTCCATCTGTCACGATGCATTCAAGAAAAGATAGCCGAGAAAGTACGAAAATATCCGAACATGCGCCCGCTAGGTTTGACAGCTGAGTTTTGACGTAAAATTGCGTGGAAAAACTGATCAGTGTAGCCACCAATCTAACGAAAATATAGTTTTCGGTCAACCTAGATTTTTAATAGTAGCAACACTATGTTTTTTTAAACCAATCAAAAGCAAGGACCAACGCTATCGAATCGTTGCGTGTAATTGCTTATAGTGTAAAGACGTTAGTACCGTTGGTCGGCGTGGATCGTTGGATCTGGTTGGTTCTGCCTAACGCCTTAATAATTTAGCCGCTTACGGATGATCCGTAGTCAAGAGAATATCCTTATACTGTGACCTTGAATTACCGTGACAGTGAATGACCTTTATCTGCGTTCATTAATATAGAATTGACAATTATCCATGATTTAAAAAAAAACACCCCAGACATTAACCCCGTAAAATCTTAAAAAAGCAAACTTTGAAAAAACGCGCAAGGATCGATTGTGACATAGTACAAATTGTAAAGATTTCGAAATGAAGATAGCTACACATTGCTCGAAATAGCTGTTAGTTACAAACCCTAAGTAGGTACATTATAATATAGTATGCATATTAATATGTATATTTTTTCAACAACATACCCACTTGAAAAATTTACCGCATGTCAGTGCTATCTACCTATTCTAATCTAATATAGGCACCACAGAACAAAATAATAAATAGAATACCGATAGGCTATATTCAATACGCCGCATGTTGATGCGGGCTTTTGAATGTGTGAGTGTCCTACGAAAATGAAGCACGCATTATGCACGAGCAATAGTGTGTGTAATACAACAACATTAAATGAGCGTAAATGAATAAACCGAGAGCAGTTTTTAGAAAGCAACGTGCAACGTATTCTTGACACGTGTGTAAGTTTAACCCTGATTCTTCCTTACTCGAGTCGGTTACCTGCTATCGCCTTAGCCGTTGAGTATTTCAGTTCTCATTATTTCTGAGTTCCATGATAGGTACCTAAAATTATACTATAATTATGATAATTCCGTAAAGAATATTGCTATGTACGCGTACGTAAATTTTATATGATATGTTATGGTTACATTTTTACATCGTGTTATGTCGTCCTCGTGTATAATTTGTTTTCCGATATAAATAAATATTTAATAAATTAGACTGCGGTACGGCTATGTAAATCCTCTGCAGAAATGCGTAAAATGTGGTAAAACAAAACGAGAAGGCTGGGCTGAAGATAGCGGAGTAAAGTTCTGTTGTGAATTGTGATTATACTCAGACTTATGGCGTTACTCCACCACCACTGATCTAACGGATCTCAAACAATTCGTTTTAAAATATGTTTTTATTAAATTTTAATCAAAACGTAGCATTGTCATTGAATCGACGTTTATATGAAGACGTGTTATAGCCAATTTATTGTAATATACGTATAGAAACATTTGATTTCATTAACCATGAGCAGCAAATAATACCTACTTGTACGAAGGAAAATTTGCTGAAAACTGATAGTTGTTTCAACAAAAAATAGAAAAAGCCACATGGATATTATTTTCATCGAACAACACTCAATTTGTACGAATTCATTTTAGGTGTGATATTTATATGAATTATGAATACAAAGATGTTCTAGATTATTTTAATTAGAGAATTTGACAGTAAAAATATTACGTCATATTACGAGTACTATCAACCTTTGAATAGATTAAAATTTAGTGAATTTTATTTATGAAAATCTTTTAAAATTAAGGCTCTTCAGCTGAGGCATGGTCTAAAAAGATCGTGACTAGGCGATGCGTGGATTGTGCAAATGACGCGAGCTGAACGAAATATAATTTGTCATAAGAATTCAACATGCGTCCTTTTAATGCTATGTTTATTATTATATTCGTAATAATAATAGTATATTCATTGACATGTTTTCTTTTTCAAGTACATGCGGAACGTTTTTTAGTCATATTTACACGATTTAAGAATATTTTCCTCCGACTCCATCACAAAACAAATTGACATGCGAACAGGTCAACTATCACTCTCCGACTGGCGATGAATGCCAAATTTCGTTCCACATACTGTTGAAAATTATTTGCCGTTTCACTTATATACGCTCTTAAGAATGTAGGTACCAGGATCATTAAAACTAACTATCCACCTCAGTGATTATTACAAATTCAGTTATTTTGAATTTAACGTAACGTTAATAAACATCATTAGTCCTAAAAACTATCCCTATGGCAAAGTACCTTCTTTTCACTATTGGATGAAAATTCAATTTAATTTGAATATTCTTCTTCCATTAGTAAATCGGTCTAATGGTCTCGGTGAAATTCCTTCGTACAATTGTTTCTGTACATTTTGTACATAACCATAAACATGTACCATTACTTACCTATTGCATTTTGTGTAAATATCCGACTATAATTTTAGATTATTGATAACGCCAGTCACCAATTCACAACAATTAGGTTTGGGCCTCTAGCTCTAAAAAAATAAAGCTGTATCTACTTACCTAGCTGGAAGTAACTATGCTACCTATGTTTTAATATCTGGTGATTTCTATTCTCACATGTTGTAAAATATGCACATCATTTTTTATAAACTTCTATATTACTTTGGATATGATGAGGTTTGTGAAGATAAATCATTGTTGTTTGGATTTTTTGAGGAGAGAGCTTATTTATCGTTACAAGAATAAATAAAATACAATAATAAAGATGTCAGCGTGAGGTTATAATTAGGGATTCCAATCCCAGGATCCCGAATCCCGAATCCCGGAATCCCGAACTATTTTCATTACTTATGAATCCCGGGAATGATTTTTTTATCAATTTTTATGGAAAATAAAATAAAAACGAAAATATAACAGAAAAAATACTTTTAATAACAAATAACTACATTAGAAATAAATTGAGTTTCAATGAAGTTTGATTTATTCCCATGTGTAAGTTGCCGATTCATTTTATTTTTTCACATAAATTAATAAAAATGAGAAAGATTGGAAAAAACAATGCTTCGCACTATTAACAAGTAATTCCACCATGATCTCATACGTTTTACGGCAGTTTCATATTTGGCTGACTATTTAGATTTATGAAGCGGAAAGGCCATAAGTACACCATGATTAGCTTTACTATTTTAAATCTCGCTAACCCATTCATTAAGTCTTTACTATCAGAAACAGCAATATCATATTAAATTCACATCATTATTTTTATTACAATATTATTTACTCCATTAAACTTATGTATTTCCATGATTGAACATTTACAATATTAACAATAAATGTCTTAAATAGTATAAATTATACTAAATTTATTTTTCACCGATTTTATCAATGTTATTTGTCAATATATTTTTTTTATATTAACAATGGAAAAAAATGCCAATCCCGGGATTGTCAAATTGATATCCCGAAATCCCAGGATCAGAATTTTGGCTCGGGATTGGATTCCCTAGTTATAATCGTGATCGATGTGATCGAGAGATTAATTATATTAATGAACTGAGAGACTGGACTCGAGTGGAACATAAGTTGACTACGTTGAGTGACGAACTCGAGTGAGTGAGTGAGGATTTATGAATTGTCCTTCTTATTTATACAAATACAGTCCATATATTACAATAGAAATTGTCGCAATTAACAAATCATAATAGACCTTACCGATATAGTTATGATTGAGGAAATTCTGACAATCGTTTTCGCTTTATTGTTTTGTTTTGGCAACAAAACATACGTATTAAAATGTGTCACCCATGTAATGCTGAATGGTATGATTACTACATTACTTATATGATGCTACGCTTATTCCACATCATGTAATGTATGTTCGAACATGTTCTATAGATAGGTATAACACGAGATTTAATATCTTCGAATACTTAAGTACCTCCATACCAGTATAATTAATTAATTAAGTATTGCTATTAAAGACCCACTGATCCCGAATCGTTTGCGTATTAATAGTTACATGTAGATGAGTAGGTACCTAACTTTTATAGAAATAGAATAGACGCTCACCGACTGCTCTCTTCTATTTGGCCACTACGCGCTGAGACATACTGAGGTATGATTTTGTATTACAGAATCATTTTATAACAGAGGTGGCACGTAAAATAATTATTGATCAAAATTCGAATGCATTCACAATAGATTATTATTTGTATAATCAAACAAACTGACAGAAGGAAAACTTGAATATGTTAACGGCCCACATGCTCAGCGTACGTCAAAATGAAGCTTTTATGCTATTTTCAAAGCACGATCCTGGATATTCCTTAAACGTTATAGATAATCTATTTACATAATTTTGAAGCCATCCTATTATCATTTATATTTATTTTAAACATTTGATGACTGCATAAAGTATTTTTATTACATAAAATAGTATTCTTTTAATCTTCTCGCTCTAATGTTTTAGAATATAGTCATATTTCAGTACGTCCATGTGAAGTGGTGTTACGATTTTTTATATTTATTAATTTTTAAAAGCATTTATAAAACCATTAGTAAAATTTATGTCGACGTTATTATAGTGAAATATTTACAATAAAAAATTATATTATTAATCTATGTGATCCCAAATTTGACAAGAGTTAGGCATTTTATTATTCAAAAAATGGGCAAGATTTACACATTTAAAGATACTGATTATAAGCTATGTCTTTGACCATTAAAATGTGATAAACATTCTACGAATAATGTTTGCTTTATAATAATTATTGACCTAAGAATAAGGTAGTATTTTTTGGAAATACGCCATCTCTATTGGCATTTCCCAGTGGCTAAGCTACAACATACGACCGTAGCCATAAATTGACAAAAGATAAATGAAGTAGGGAGTAAGATCATGTTAACGCGCGTGTTTGACGAGATTTTGATTTTTTACGAGAAATGGATGTGAGCCACTCGCTCAAACTATTAGGTCCTTACCCTGACTCACACACAAATTGAAAAACAATAAGTATGTGTACTTGCCAGACCCAGGGACCCAGAACCTGGGACCCATGGCGTGATAGTCCAACGCTTGAGCCACGCGGTCACCTATCTATAAGTAGAGTTTATACGGCGGAGCTACGGTATGCTGGTTTGACATGGAACGACGGAAGAAGACTGGCGAGCGACAGGGATTCTTGTAGGCGCCTTGTGGTTTTCATATGCTTCAACTAGGGGGCGGATATGGCCGAAGAAGAAGAAAATGTATGTTTTTAGACTGATGTAGGCTTATATTTGCTACATATAATAGGTATGCTAATTCTGTATTTATCACCTTTTTTAAAAGCAAAATTTCATATTATAATGAGCAGCTATAAATGAATTTAATTTTGATTTTTTTTCCGTATTGTAGAATATTATTAACACGAAACGCCTTTGGTTCGCGGAAAAGAGATAGCATGCGTTTATCATGAGTAATAATTCATTGGTTTAAGAGTGATAAGGACAATATAACTCGAAAATGAGACAAACAACGTGTTTGTTTCTATAAATTCTCAAGTATAAACGAGATAAATACAGTTTTTTGTGAGACGTGAGTTAAAATTAATAATCTATGATCAATTGAAACGGGACTACCAAGTTCCAAGAGATTTTATTGCCAATATCTGGGCAATTTCAAAGACGACGGACAATCCCTCAGTGGCGAAGACTCTATACTAGGCGATTATTTGAAGCCTACCTTCTTAAAAAAAATATTTTTTAATTTCATATTGACTTATTTATATAATCATTTGATTAAGTACATATTCTATAAAATAATTTATTTTGCCAACGAGAGATGCCGTATGTGTAGGAATGTATTACAGAAATAATAACAAAACAATCTGCAAAGGTGTTAAAAATATACCACAGCGCGCCATCTGTCTTGACGCAAATAAAGGTCGGATTATGTTTCAAATAATTCTCTTCTCTCTTTTTTTCATATATGCTTTACGTCACGTAGCCCCGCCTAGTCTATCGAATTGTATGAACTAAGGTAAGCTCCGATTGCAGAGCCTAAAACCGAAAAAAAATTATATGGTGCTTAATCGAATATTAATAGACTGTTTTTAAAAATAAAAAGAACTTTTTTCTAATGATTTTTTATGTGTAGGCTATAAATGTTTTGAAAAAATACGCAATTTAAACTGATCGCTTAATTTTATGTCGTCAGTGAGTTTTTGAAGTTTCATTAAATTAGTGTGTCGTTGTCATTAGTGTGTACCTATTCATTAGTAGTAATATCATATTATCTTCTTATTTCTCGTAAGTAGGTATACCTGACAAGTGTGTTTTTTTCATCAGATCTCCACAGCCTACCTCTTTTCAAAAGTCACCCTTCGCCACTGCAATCCCTTCTATATGTATACAATAACATATGGAGTCCAAATATATTAAAATTAAGCTGAAAAAATAACTAACCAAGTTTAATTATATTTTTTTCTACAAGTAATTTCACATTAGGTATCTACTTATTCATTTGTAGATAAACGTCTCACTGTTATCAACTGCATTTATCAGTCAAATCTGTCAATTATAAGTTATTAAAATATATTTATTTACAAAATATTCCCAAAATATACGATGAAACTCGAATTTGTTATGAACGATCAGAGTTGTTTAATTATTAATGATTAGCGTTCGCCCCAAAATAATAAAAGTAAATAGATATTAGGTAAATACAATGAAGTAGACTGATTCGTACTATTAATTGTTCGATTTCGATACGTGCGTTTCTTATTGCATTATTTGTGAGAAGTTTAGTTTACGATATCGAGGATCGTAATAAAAGTTTACTAAGTTTACTAAGTTGACTAAGTTTACTAAGTTGGTTTTTTTTTTTTTTTAAATAAATGTGTACTTAGTGTGGTTAGTGATTATCGTTATTTAATTTATTTACCTACCTATATATTATGCAACCTACACTGTTTCTGGATTAACCATAATACTAAAACTAATGTCATATGCATAGATATAGTAAAGAAACCAATCTGGGTGATTCTATACAAAAATTCTAGTAAATAAAATAATTTAAGTCAAGGAGGATCCTATGAATCGATAATTTTGAACAAACTGCACTTTCCGCTATTTTTATTTTTTCAAATGTGACTAACCGTTCTACGACCATGCCTATGGCATCGTACAATTATTGCATTTTCAATCAATCCCTGATTCGGTCTTAGTTTTATTGAACAACTCAAAACAATTTTTGGTGGGTTATAAGGAAAAACAATTAAAATCTCAATAAAAAAATTTTACCACTAATATCGCCTGGCAACATCGACATTATATATCTTTGTGACCCCTAGAGCCTATTCCAACTGTCAGAACGCGTTCGGCATATTATGTATACGAAAAGTCTATGGGATCCTGCACTTGGTTGATATCAAGTCGGTTTAAACGGAACTTAAACATATTAGGTACCTATGTACAATTAAATTATTATTTACGTATGTATATTTAAATTCTCATCAAGTATTAAAATAATATATAAATAAATAATAATATTAAATATATATTTTTAAAGTACCTACCTACTTATAATTCATGAGCGTCTATTTATTTAAGAATTTCATTCGATTGCGTGGCGCTCAGTTGTTCGGCTGCCGAATTAACTAATAAAATATAATACTATGAAGTAATTAACAATTTACCATTAATTTAAAGAATGATTCTGACGTAGTGGTAGTGTTTGTAAACCTATATAAACTAGGTCATGCGTATTTCACTGACCGAGTTATAATTTATAAATATAATAATATGGATGTCGGAAATTCTCCCCTTAAAGGAAAATTAATTATACATTAATTAATTGATTCAGATAATTATAATTGCTTATCAGCAATGAATCTATTCCTCCATTTTCGATCAATCAGCTTAATTATCGGATGTAATAGTAGGTTTGGCGTTTAATATGCAAAAAACCGCCGCGTTGCGTGTTTGTTCAGGAATAAAATAATTATCGGCGCTTCTGAAAAACGTTTTTTTATGAATTTATTTTTCCAGATTAAAATTTACCGAGTTGAGCGCGGATGCTTAAAACTTAAGGTATTGGACACGCATTATTTGAATACTGAAATGGCAGGAGAAAAATCAGGGGTATGAAATCGTGGATTGTCAATATTATGTTAATAATATAGATGTTGGATGCGGTGTTAAAGACCTGGCAAAAATGGGATGCCTCCACTACACATAATATGTTTTTTTACAAATATCAGACCGTGAATGGAGATAACCGTTTTGATTCCAGATCATTACACCCTTAGACTATAGATGATTACACCGTATGTACATGGTGGTTTCATTGGCAGCAGGGAACACAGAATTAATGGGACTGAAAATCTGAAATACTTAACTGGTGTGGAGTAACAGGCAACCGACACCGACCGAGTGTGGAAGAATATGGGATAAACTTAAACCCGTGTCAAGAATACGTCTAATATAGCTTGTCATTCGTTCTGACAACTGTTCTTGATGCGCTGACGCTCATTAAATATTGGTGTATTTGAAGGTTGCAGCACACACTATTGCACGTCTATAATGTGTATTTCACTTTCGTGGGACACTCACACATTCAAAACCCTGCTTCAAATGATAATGTATTGGGGTACCTATAGCCTATTGAAATTCTATTTATTAATCTGTTCTGTGGTTGGCAGGCTCTGTGAACTTGGTCTTGTAACCCGTTCAATATGTCTATGTGGTGGAGAAATTCATGATTCAAACCATATTCAATGGGAATGTCCTAAATTGTGTACGGAAAGGGAAGATTTCCGAGACAGCTGCTTTACCAACTAGGCGACATGTTGTTTTTCCAATACGGATATCGCACCCACGTCTGCTGTTTTCAGGGAAGGATATTCTAGCATTATTCTTACTTACCTACCTATATCATTATAATATGATATTCTTGTTAATAATTCACTGTAGGGTACATTTATATTCAATAAATTAAAGTTTAAACTGTCAATGCCATGATGCACCCACAATAAGTCTGAATAAATTTATCATTTTAATGTTTTCTATTTTAATTTTCTATATACTTACTATATTTATAATTCTAAGTATTACTTAGTACCTAGTCATTTTTTATAACATTTAAATTTGGAATATAATTCGAATTTGGAAGGTTATTTGAATTTGTTTCGCGCGCCTGTTCTTCCAATACGCAAATTGATGAGGAATGCAATAAAGAATGTCTACCGATTGATTTATTTGAATACAATCGTTCTCCGTGGCTATACCTACCTACTCACTTACTAAGCTAAAAATTCCAATGATAATAATATATACCTAGCAATAAGACTAAAACACAAAATCAAAATGAACCCAATTATAAAAAAATATTCGCGGTTTTAATTTGCACCTATATCCAAGAAAAGCAATATCAGTGGTGTACTGGATATTAATTTTATTAAAAATATTTATTTTGTAATAAATTGTATGTCGTGTTTTTGAAGAATTATTAATCCTAAATTTTAGATAAGTATAGTATAATATGATTGTATTAATTAACAAAATACTTAGACATCTTATTTATCAGTTGAAAATTTTTTCACCGACAAAACCGGTTTTCATGTTCAACCAAAAGCTGTAAATAAAAAACACTAAAATTGCTCCCTTCCTTCTAATATTAATGAAATTGATGAAATCTACTGGTTTCAGTTTCATAATATTAGCTTAATCAATCCATTACTAGATGAAGGCATCTCCAATCTGTTTCATATCATCTCGGTCTTAAGCATTAGGTACCACGTATTTCTGCAGAGCTTAACTATTTATTGGATCGAACGGCTTTTGTAAAGTTTTCTACCTTTTGAGTAGGTATTTAGCTACTAGGTAGTGGATGACTAGATTTGTACAGAAATGGTGACTTCTTTGAGCAGCGTTCCTGTTTATAAGTAGGTACCTACCACTGTGAGATTATGTACTATTATATTATGTTATACGTTTTATAACTTTACACTTTTTTGCACTCTTAACTATACTGATACGCCTCTTTGCATGGTTACCTCGCATAAAATAATTACAAGATAAAATGAACTTTTTATATACAACGTTTTTAAAGTCTTTTGAACCATACAAACTCGACTTGAATAGCTTAATTAAATTAAATTTGTACTTGACATGTCATATTGATTTCCATAGTAACGCACGTATATATTAATAATTTTGTTGCTAGGACCCCAGACCCCTAGCAACCAATAATGGTGTCAAAATAACTTTTCATACAAAACAGAATTAACTGAAAATGAATTCAATTCTACTTAAAGATGGCTAAAAGTATTAAAAAATGCATTGGCATCGTGTTCTGATATATTTCAAAAGTTTCAAATGTCTAGCTAGTCGGGAAGTTAGTTAAAAATCGATTGAAAGATTTGTACCGGACAAAGAACCACCGGACAAATAAGAATACGAGCTAAGAAAAACGTTGTAATTAGATCAAATGATATTTACTTGTATTAATTATTGATATATTATATAGTAATAAATAGAAAGATAATATAACATAAAAAAATTTTTTTTTATAGAATATATTATATCATTTTCATCCTAGAGTCGGATGATGAAGCATATACTCTACAGTCTACATAATTTAAGAGCAGTTTCAGTTTCAGTTTCAGTGAAACGGCAAATAATTTTCAACTATCACTATAGGTGCGACGTAATTTTGGACTCGCTGGCAATCGGAGAGCAAAGGTCGAGCTGTGACCACGACAATTTGTTTCGTGATGGCGACGGGGCTATTAATTCTTAAATCTTGTAAAGATGACTAAAAAACTTTACCCATTTACTTGAAAAAGAAAACATGTCAATGAATAAATTATTATTGTTACTAATAGAACAATAAACAGAACATTAATTGGACGCATGTTTAATTTTTATGACAAATTATATTTCGTTCGGCACGCGTCATTTATACAATCCGCGCATCGCCTAGTCACGATCTTTTTAGACCGCGCCCCAGCTGAGGTATAGCCTTAAGGTGAAAGAGTTTATGAAATATTGTTGTACCTACTCCATTATATAGAATATAGACATTAATTATTATTATTATTATTATCAATAATGATAATAGACTATAGAATTAATAAAATAATGAATTCGAATTGAAAGATAAAAACAAAATAAATAGGTATTCATATTCACTTAATAAATACTTAATACAAATAATATTAATAGTGAAGAGAAGGTTAAATAAAGAACGTCACTGAAAACAGGTACCTACCTGCGTAGATCGACAGAGGACTAATTAAGAATATTCAAGTTATAAAGTTAGTCAAAGCAAACCGAGCTGCGAATTAGGTGTTGAGTTTAAATAAAAGAAATAATTAATGATAGGTCCTTACTAATTAGCGCTAACGAGGTAGCAAAAAGATGCCTAGCGATAATTTATTTTTTCACCTTTTTACCAGGTGAATTAAGTAAAGGTCGGCTACCTTTGTCCAACAATAATAAGTAACTAAGTAAGTACATATTTCACATAGTATTAATACCTAATGATATTTTACCACGTTTTTATTAGCTCGTATTCTTGTTTGTCCGGTACAGATTTTTTGTTGTGTGTCCAGTAGGTACAAATTTTTTCTTGTTTGTCCAATATTTGTATTGGACGATTGAAGATTTTTAGCTAACTTTCCGACTAGCTAGACATTTGAAACTTTTTGAATATTTCAGAACACGACGACAATGTATTCTTTTAATACTTTTGGCCATCTTTAAGCAGAATTGAATTTATTTTCAGTTAATTCTGTTTTGTATGTTTCGGAAAAAATTCGTTAAAAGTAAAACACTATTATTGGTTGCTAAGGGGGTCCTAGGAACTAAATTATTAATATATAGATGCGTTACTATGGAAATCAATATGAAATGTCAAAATTACATTTTAGTATTCTATATTAATGTGGTATTTCTATCAAGTACCTACAAAAAAAAGTATTTATTAATACATAGAATTGTCATGTTTATATGATTCAACAGAAAATTTTAAAACGTGGTATGTAAAAAGTTCTTTTTATCTTGTAATTATTTTGTTTTTGTTTTATGATTGTATTTTTTCAAATATCATGATAGGTTCCATGTCCCGATATAATTTAATATTTTAGTGGTCGTATGTGAGTTAAAAAAATGTTAAATTTGTCTGTCAAATTTTTGGAGAGTGTCTTCTGCGACTATATCTATAAGATAAACCGCTATTAGTCACACAATTCAACAACGTTTACCAAGAAAAGTTTGGTTTAAGAACGAGTAGGTTCCTTAAAATACAGGTTCTACGGCCGTCTTTTCATATTAATTTGTGGACGTCAAAAATTTTACAGGGAACACAACAATAATGGGAAGTGCGTTACCTTCCGGGTGTGGTCATAAGAACGTACGATTCTCGAGTATGAAGAAATACGGGATACATTTCAATATTTCGTCGTCGCGCTTGCAAAATCCGCTATGTAATAAAATACAACTTTTCAGGAGAAGGAAAAAACTGATTTACTAAACAACGCCTCACGTTTTTTACAAAGCAAATAAACTGAAAATTAGATAATTACTTCGGATTCAGTATAAAGCGGATTTAAATTAACGCGTATTTTAGACATAGCGGATTTTGCCCCGGGTAAAAAATGACAATTGCATAATTTAATGATATAAATTTTATGCGTAAAACATCTTTAACCAAGCCAATAGTCTGTATCGAACAAACCTTTATCTTCCCAGCCAAAATTTGACATATAAATAAGTAATAATTATCGAGTGACGGGGAAATAAAAATATCCGGAGTAGGATGGATAAATAATTAAACAATTTTATTATAAGAAAGTTATATTAGATTATAATAAACAGTTGTATAACCTACCTACCGGGCTTTTAAAAATTAACACTCTTCTTTAAGTAAACACAAATGATTGTGCAATGTAATGTAATTTTACACTTTTTTATTGCTTAAATATTATTTGTCGACAGACGTAAATAATCCGCTATGTGCACTAGTGCTGGTAGTAAAAGGCGCATTCTGAAGCAAAGGTCAGTGCAAACTCCGTTATGTGTCATTAACAGGCGCAATTAATAGTAACTTTTTAAACTTTAAAATGCAATATGTGACCGGAATATTCATAGCGTATTTTGCAAACCATTTTTTAAGTGAAAATACATAGCTTATTTTGCATTTTTCTAAACTAGCATTGATATTAGAAAACGGGTTTTACAGGCCTATCCGTCGCGTCTTGTTCTATCACATAGCGTAAAAATGTAAAAACGCAAAAAAAATGTTTGTCGGATTTTGCAGGCGCAACGACGATTTATGTCTTTATCGTATCATAATAAATGTGTCATCGCTGTTATCGTCAACAATAATTATTTATAAATGGGTACAGGATGTGAATGATGTGATTATAGGAAACAGGTAGGTAGGTACATTGATATAGGTATACCTGTTACCAGTGGCGAAGGGTGACTTTTGGAAAGAGTTAGGCTGAGTTAGCTGACGAGAAATAAGAATATAATACAATATTACTCCTAATGAATAGGTACACACTAATGACGACACACTAACTCAATGAAACTTCATAAACTCATCGACGCCATAAAATTTGGTGATAAGTTTAAATTACGTATTCTTCAAAACATTTATTGGTAGGTACCTATGCATCAAAAATTATTAGATACAATTTCTTTTTATTTTTAAAAACAATCTAGGTATACTTATTTATTAATATGTGATTAAACGTCATAGATTTTTTTTAAATTATCTAATATTTATTATTTTTGACAAAATTCAGTCATGGCAACAATATTTTGCGCGAAGGTTTTAGGCTCTGCGATAGGAGCCTTCCATATTTCATACAATTCAATAGACTGACTGAGGCTACGTGAAGTACCTTAAGTTCATACGAAAAAAAATCACAATTCCTTGACAAATAATCCGACATTTATTTACGTCAAGACAGATGGCGCGCTGTGGTATATTTTTTTTAAACCTTTGCAGATCGTTTTGTAATCTGTATAATAAAATCCTACATATACGAAATCTGTCGTTGACAAATTCAATTATTTTTATAGAATATAAAATAATTAAGTGATTATTCAATATGCAACTTAAAAATATTTTTCTTAAGAAAGTAGGCTTTGAATAATTGCCTATTTTGGAGTCTTCGCCACTACCTGTTACGTTTGTAGTTGAAATTATGGTTTTTATTTTTTTTTACGTGGGGGATCTCAACCAGTCAGTGCCTCGGGCTTCCAACTCCCCTAATCCGCCACTGCTTATTTGGACCTCCCTCCCCCTCATATACCTACAATGTACGTGTGTGCGTATCTGATGACTACGCGTTACCAAGAATCGTTAAAGAATACCACCATATTCATGCAAGTTTTAAGAAACAAGGAATCTCTGTTCAAACAATGGCAAAGTCCGCGTCTGCGGCACCACTGTTTTGCTATGATATTAACACCTTACGGACGGTGGGTTCAAATAAATTTATTATGACAACAAAATGCCCCTGCCGAGTTACGCGCTAACAGGTTAAAAATCAAACATGCTACATCTCGTCTCGTATGCCGGCGACTTTTCTCAATTCCGTGATAAATAGACAATACATACAGATAGAAAAATTGTAACACCGGGTATATAACTATTAACATGTTTCAATATTATTAAAATGCTATAGTATTTTACTGTCATATTACGCACTATGTATTAACGCGTTTCCGGTAAATAATTGTATGTATGCATTTTGCCGAATACATTATCACCATGAGGTTTTGTGCTGGTAACATTTAGCAGTACAACAATGAAACTAAATGACGCGTTTTTCGTGGATAATACTAATTCAGACACATAGAAGCTCAGAGTAATAATTTAAAGAGAGTGGGTACCTATTGTTCGGCAAAATGAAGCCATGTTTCTTCCGTATAACGCACAGTAGAACAACAATTTTATTATTACTAACTTAAGTATGAAACGTTGTACAATCACGTGGCTTCTTAGTACGGCTACCGAATTTAAACAGTTAACCATATATTCTACTAATTCAACTAAAAATAATAACCACTAACTTTTTATTAAACACAAAAACAAGTCATTCATATCAATATTTACTGGCGACGCGTGCAAAAATTATTTTATTCAGCCGTAAAAAATCTATTTTACTCTAACGCATATTGCGGACATATAAGCGTGCCAAATGCTTTTTCACTCTCTAATGGTTCGTTTTTGTTCAGGCGTTGCACAAGAGGCTTTTAGACAAGCCAATGTCAGAGCTACGCAAACACAGAACAGATAATAAAATAGAATACCGATAGGCTATATTCAATACGCCGCATGTTGAAGCAGGCTTTTGAATGTGTGAGTGTCCTACGAAAATAAAGCGCACATCATGCACGTGTAATACACGAACATTAAATGAGCGTAAATGCATAAACCGAGAGCAGTTTTCAGTATTCGACGTAAAACGTATTCTTGACACGTGTGTAAGCTTAACACAGATTCTTCCTTACTCGAGTCGGTTGCTTGCTATCGCCTTACCCGTTATGTATTTCAGTTCCCATTATTTCTGTTGTGTTGTTCTGTTCTGTTGAGTTCCCTGTACGCAAAGCTAAAGTATTCAGCTTTCTGATTACTCCAATTCTTTGAAAGATTTTATTGGCTAGGCAATGTTGGGCCAGGATAAGGAAGTGTATCTACTGTGATTCGGTCACTTTCAGTAGGAAACATCACCAAAAGAAGAAGAAGATTTATTTATTTAGTAAATACTATTATGTTGTAAGCAGTGGCGATTCTCCCTTGAGAGCGCTGGAGCGGTGCACACCCACCCACTCAATTTATGCGAAAAGACTTTTTTTAAATGAGTATTTAATTTATATTTGATTAATTAAAAATGTTCTGATCTATTACCGTAGTCATTAATTCATATACAAAAACAAATTCTAATATGTGTTTTTAACCGGCTATTTTAAATAATAATATTATATGTTGATGGGAGCGATATCCGACATCGCTCGCCAAAGCGCCCAGTTCGATTTCTTTGCAATGAGAAAGAGCGTCGTCTGTCGCGTGGAATAGCAATATTTAAATATTTTTTCTGCGTGCTCCGGAGCGACAGTTTCAGTCGCTCCCGGCCCGAATGCGGCTTCATCGGTTTTAAAACAATACAGCTCGTATCACACGTACAATTATTGTTTGACAATTTTTATTCAATATTATTGTAAAAATTAATTCTTTTCACAGTACGTATATTAAATTTCCGCACATGTTGACAACATTTCTCAAATTTAGGCGAAGTACAATTTAAAAATAAACTACAGTTTGATAACTAAATTCACAATGTTTATCAAGTATGATATCTCTCCAGATTTTTTGGTGAAGTTTTGATGAAGGCAAAGGCCTTTTTACGGCAGTCAAAAGGTGAAAAAAGTGAACTCCCAGTAAAATAACTCACAGGTCGCCACTGGTTGTAAGAGTTGTTGCAAGATGAGTGATGGTTGGGAATTAGATAAGGCATTTTATAATTATTTTTAGTGTGTTTCCTGACTAATAAAAATGGCCGTTTATCCAATATGGCGAAGGGTCGCATGTTACTTGACTACCACAAAAGGGGGTCGTGATCAGTTCTTCATAATTGATGCCGACAGCTCAATAATTCAAGTGGATTTATTTAAAAATACAAAAAAACGCTAAAAATACACGGAATAGATACCGACTCTTAATATGATTACTTCGCATTACCCCGAAATTTCGCGGAATACCATTTGAGGAACACAACTGTAGAGCACAGTGGCAAAGGGTGGAGGCTGTTAAGATCCGCCATAAATATTGCACACTAAACTTTGTTAGTCATATGTATTTGTTTTCATTGAAATAATACTACATTTTACAGATGGTGTTGATTAGTTTTTAAAACTCAATTAAACCCTGTGAAACCAAGCCAAAATAGATAATAGTGAAAAAATATTCGTCTATCCATAAAATATTTAAAATTATGCATTTCAATCATATATAACTTTGGATATTTTATAAATAGAATAATATTTTTTTATCTATTCTAGTTTTGTTTAGGCAGGGCTTAATGAATTTAAAAAATGAACCAACAATATCAATAATAATAATATGTATTTTTAATCCAACGAAAACAAATGAGTATGAATGAAAAAGTGTGCACAATTTTTCGTATCGCCCAAAATATATATTATGTGTTGGTTTGGGCAGGGTTTAATTATTGATATTTAAAACTATCCAATACCACCTGTAAATTGTAGTATTAGTTCAATAAAAACAAATACATAATATGACTAACAAAGTTTAATGTGCACTATTTATGGCGGATCTTAACAGTCTACCTCCACCCTTCGCTACTCTAGAACATCACATTGCCATTAACCTTAGAAAATGTAGGGGGCGACGTCAAAGATCTTGGCCTGAAAGCCCGCTTCAGGATGTGGGGACCATGATTATGATACTCGTAGCCCACCACTGCAGCATTGCTACAAAAATATGATCTACTCTTTCAGGTCTGACTTGGCAAAGAGAGCGGGACGTGGTAATGCACGGAGAGATTTAACACGACCATGTGATTACTTCCATGAAGTAAAAGAAATACTTATAGTGTTTTACTTAAAAGGTACCAAACCGTTGTTTTCATTGACAACTAATCCATTGATCACAGAACCGATGGACTATTTGCAAAATACTTCAATTGATAAAGTTGTATAAACAATACCTCTGTAGTTTCGCCTTTGGATATCATTTTACAGTATTTATCTTAGTGTCCTTCGGCGTTCATCAAACGTCGAGCGACATATTCTCTCCAACAAAAGAGGAAAAAAATAAATTGTTTGCATTTGGGCTGGGCTCGATGTTCGACGAAAACAAATACAGATTTCGTTTCACGGATATTAAAAAAATATGTTGGATAAATAAACCCCGAAGAAATCGATGGGAATGTAAAGTAAAGAGTTTCAAATAGGTACTCCGACAATAATATGTATGGGAAGGTTAAGGCCTGACTCACACTTACCGAATTTCACAATCGATACTGGCCGCAAAATGTAGCCGCGTAATGAAATAAATTTATAACATGCCGTAAACCGCTATTTTTGGAAGCAATGACGAGCTTTTTAGTTATTCTGCTACAAATATTTTTAGGCGATTTCCATGACCTACGGTGACCCATGGGGTAGGTAGACTATATAGACACTCCGTATGAGTGAAGACCGTAGGTAAATAAAATAATAAAAGAAAATAATTCAATTTTTCAATTCAGAATATTTCCTATATACCTACCTATTCGATAGTTTCGTCTGCTACGCTGACAAATTTTGCTAGTTCAAAAATATAGTAGATATTCGATTTGTATGCCAAAAGTTTAAAGATAATTAGTTTTTAAAAAAAATCTAAGACAGGTACTTACCAGCGGCGAAGGGTGGAGGCAGGCTGTTAAGATCCGCCATAAATAGTGCACACTAAACTTGTCAGTCATACGTATTTGTTTTCATTGAAATAAGTAAATAAGACTACAATTTACTTGGTTTCATTTAGGCAGGGTTTGATTGATTTTTAAAAACTAATCAATACTGTCTGTAAATTGTTGTCTTAGTTCAATAAAATTACCTTATTATTGAATCGAATAAAATTGAAACATTACTGGCAGCACTGCTCTACGAAGAACACTTCATTTTTTATTTCAATGCCATACGGCTGGTAGGTAGGTAAGATAGCTCACGGTGAAGTGTACTACGTACAATTTACATGTAACCAAATTAAAGACCCTTTAATAATATTAGAGAGAATTAGAACCAACACACTGGGTAAGCCAGTTCCTGACCGGCCACGGTAACTTCGCAGCCAAGCTGCACGGTTTTCGTTTGATAGGACATGGACCGAAATACAAATGCGGTCACAACCATCGAGACGCTGAACACGTCTTCTGCGTTCATGGTATCCAACCAAGCAGAGCTGTTTGCCAGGGGCCGTCCACACACGAATCCGATTGACCACACCAAGGCCAACTTTAAGGCATTTGAAAAGTTTGCAGGAGGACTAATAAAGGAGGAGTAATTCCGATCCTACCTTAGATTCATCACTTTTTGACCCTTTTAACTCTCTAATCCTCTCTTTTGGCAATGTTTCAGTACATGGATACAGAGAGCACTTAATGTCACTAAAGATAAATGACGGCAACACTTTCTTAAAGCACCAAGGTGAATGGTTGCTACATCAATCCCCTGCAGATTCGTTTCGGGACAACGAAGTGTGGTACTGTAATCTTTTCATTCAAACAATTTAATTTTAATAGGTCATGGAAGGCAGCCGTGCACAAATCGCGGCTACATATACATGCTGGGGTACATGTCCCCCCACATGCTGATGCGGGCCCTCAGGCTAGGATCTTTGGTGGGCCTCCTACCTATGGCTACAGTAGCAAATGGTAAAATTAAGGATATTCAATGTATTATTAGCGATTTTTGTATTTTTAATACATCCACTTGAATTAGGGAGTTGTTGAGTATCGACACACAATAATCAAAAATTGAATCGCACAATCACATACTTATTTTAAATGTTAATTGCCATTAAATAAAATAGCGCCGTAAATAGTCGTGTTTTTTTACTGTTAGAGCAAATTTGTGATGTGTGTTTATCTCACACATATGGTTGACCCGTCACGTTAGGCCCCCCAGGCTAGAGCCCTGTCTATAGCCCCTATAACCTGAAGCAGGCACTCAGGTTAAATCTTTGGCGGGCCCCCTTACCTATCGCTAAAGTCAAAAGCAGTGCGACTTTTTACAGTTGTGTATTCCAAACAGTGTTCGAGGTAAAAATTAGAGTATTTTTTAGCGATTTTTTTTGTATTTTGTTCGATAATCAAAAATTGCATCGCACAACCACATTATTTAAATTTTTAATTATGTTTTAAGTGATTTTTTTTACTGTTAGTGCAATTTTGTGATTTGTGTTTATCTCACTTGGCTGGTCAATTCGTCAGGTCGGTCCCCTCTTAAGCCAGGCCCCCCAAGCTAGAGCCCTGTCAGCCCCCCCTTGTGGGGGTCATGATGGGGTACCTCAAATCAAGCTCCGGTTCGTAAACTTTTATATTTCAAGAGCTGCCTAATTTTGCAAACTGTTTATTCGTATCGAAATGGTATCTAATAACAAATAATGTAATATCTAATCATGATGATTGAAAACACCTGCAATCAATTATTGATATTAGTATGATAAAATTATTAATCAATGATTCAAATCCTGAATTAACAAATACTTAATGATGAGTTTAAATTTATTTACGACTACTTTCTATACTATTTATACACCTGACTGATAAGAGAGGGTTATTAACCATTGCCAAACGTGAAGACGCGTTATGCAAATGTGATTACAGTTTGAACGTTTTTTTTCCTCGTTAATTTGTATGCAGAGTCAAAATAACAATATGTTGTTGACATTAATTGAAACACATGCATGGCTAAATCACATTATAGAAGCTAGTCGCGTGGATCAATAAATGATACTATTTATCTATAAATTAATAAAAAAAATATCCAAATTATCAATAAGATACGAAAAAATCCGCATAGGTATATAAAATATTATTGAGACAATTTTGATGAGTATTATACAATGATTTAGATAGGGATTATACAGCTACTGGTGTTTCAGTGTAGAATCTAATAAAAAATCTTTGTCCTAATATGCAAGGATTACATCTGACGATATCACTGTAATCATGACGTGTTTTATAAGATAATCAATAAGCTTGACGTCGTCAGATTCATGAAAATCCAACATCTGCGATGAGCTGGTTACTTGATAACTTGACGTATAAATGAGCACTGACAAAACGACAAAACGGAGAGTGGAGAGATTGCGATTTCGATGGCTTGATGGTCTGGAGTAGGTACTGATTGACTGGAGAAAAATAACGGAGAACTGGACAAAGTGGAGGAGTCTTGTCGAGGTGGCCAAGACCCGCCCGGACTATAGTGCTTAAAAATAAGATGGAAATTTAAAAACAACAAATATTTCACGAAATAAAAACTAGTTCAATACTCTGTATGTCAATATTTTTATACAATTATACATTGACCCTGGAGGCGAAGAAGCGGAAGGCAATGATGCCTTTGAGGAGTGGTGTTAGCGCCAAATGCTTCTTTACTTGGACAGAGTACAGGACGAAGCAGTGAATCATCCAGAGACTGCAGATAAAGGAACGGCTCTTGACAATATGTCTGAGACGCATTATGCAATTTTTGTACATATTGTTCGGTGCAGACCGTAAAACCTGGAGAGGCGTGTAGCAGCGTGTATGCTACAATAGTCCCGTGTAGCTTCGTTTCACACTAAAACTTCGTGTGACACTAAAATCTTTTCATTATGACGTGTTTATAGCGGAATAGAAGGCGGCTGTGTACAGATCGCGGCTGCATATAGGTAGGTACATGGCGGGTGGAGATGGGGTAACTCAAATCATTGCCTTTCTACAATAGGCATCTCATCAGGCTCTTGAACCATTTTTGCCTGCTATCCGCTATGGTTTCCTGGTTTTCTGGCGTCCTAAAGAATCGAAATTTATACCCGCCTTTCAATTACCTATGTGGTCACTGCCACGACGTATTCTGGGTTGGAACCGTTTCCTCGTGTCAAACCTATCAGGCACCATTAGCGAGAGGTGCAAAACTAGTCAATGCGCTAGTGCTGTAGGTACATATTATTTTTTAAATTTTAAATTATTGTTCTCTCTTGTGATGGTAATAGTATACCTACTTATATTAGACAAATATATATTTTTTTATTTAACTTGTTTGATTAGAATCAGCTTTTTTTTCAATATAAATCCCATGTTGTAAACGTTCTGAATTTTGGTTTGTTATGTCCACAATGTTTTTTTTTTTTTTTAATAAATTTACGAGCTATTATTTGTCAAGTCTATTTTAAAATTTTTGCATAATTAATTACGCCGTGTGATCAATATAAGTATCATCATCAGCCGGGGTCAATCCACTGCTGGATGAAGCACACATTGGTTGAACACCCTACGATTAAGACATAATGGTAGGTCACTCTTGAAGATACTATTCAGACGTCCTTTTTGCAGATGATATTGTTATACTCTCACAAGATCCGAAAGACCTCCAAGGTAGAATGCAAGAACTCGCGGAAGTCAGTCAAACGGTCGGCCTAAAGATAAATGTCTCAAAGACAAAAGTGATGGGGAACTGTTTTTAGGGCCCTGCGATTATCTGTATTAATGGCACCCAACTCGAGCAAGTTAGCACCTACGTCTATCTCGGACAGCAGGTGCCCATAGACGGAAACATGCACGATGCAATTGCTCAAAAAACAAAGCTGGATAACCTATTCTAAACATCATTCATGAAGAAAAACTTTACCTAATTACAATCTAAACTTTATTTTTTAACGTATCCTCCTCCTGCGCCTTAAAATAAAGGTCATTGAAACTTCTAACTAACTAACTAACTAACTAACTAAATAACCATCCAATGAGTATTTACATTTTGATATATTCTAATGCTATAATTATCTTTCTCTTGATACAGTTATTTTGAAATTATAGTAAGCAGGTTAAAACATAACAGTAGTAATGCTGCGCAAGTATAGGTAATGTCCATGAATTAATTAGGTTTGTTGTTAAACTGGAATTACCTGTGGTCGAAATTTCCAATATTGTCTATAAAAAGGGGTTTATTTAAATATCGGCATATAAATATGCGGTCCAAATTAAATATTTTTTACGACATTCTCTTGTAATATTTTATACTTTTATGGCTGTATTGTGTTCGGCGGAGCTTATTCTGGACGTGTTAAATATAAAGCTAGCGCAGTTTTATTGGTGGGCAATAAATACCTGGACCCGCTACTGTAGAAATTTATCCACATGAAGTTATTAAATTTAATAGTTACAGTGCTGAGAGCACAGTGGATCCAAGTGGACACAAAATCAATATGGCAGTTATAATCGGAGTTACCTATCAGGATTCTTCATCACATACAAAATTTGGTACAGTTCGGTTATGAGGAATTCAGCGGAAAAAACATTTTGAAAATACCCGATATACTGGATTATTTGTTAGTTTGGGTTAGTTTAGGTTTGGTTAGGTCAACCTAACAAATAATCCAGTATATAGGCTATTTTCAAAATGTGTTTGCCGCTGTAGGTATTCCTCATAGCTGAACTGTACCCAAAATTTCAATATTAAAGTGCAAAGCGTTGGCACCAGTAGCGAAGGGTGGAAGTAGACTGTTAAGATCCACCACAAATAGTGCACACTACATTTTGTTAGTCATATCTACGTATTTGTTAATTGAACTAAGACTACAATTATTTACAGGTGGTAGGTATTGGTTAGTTTTTAAATATCAATAATTAAACCCAGCCCAAACCAAAACATAATAGTTTTGGAATATTTTGGTTGATACGACAGAATTGTGCCCACCTGCTCATTCATACTTATTTGTTTTCGTTGATTTCGTTGGATTATGAATACATATTAATAGATATTATACTATCCATTAATTTGCCTTTTTTTTAAATTCATTAAACCCTGCCTATCTAAACTATAACTGATAAAAAATATTATTCTATTTATAAAATATTCAGAGTCATGCATGATTTAATTGCATAAATTTAGATATTTATAGATAGACGAGTATTTCTTTACTATTATCTATTATGGCTTGGTCTATACATGGTTTAATTGAATGTTAAAAACTAGCCAACACCATCTGTAAATTGTAGTCTTAGTTCAATAAAAAACAAATACGATTGACTGACAAAGTTTAGTGTGCACTATTTATGGCGGATCTTAACAGCCTACGTCCACCCTTCGTCACTGGTTAACACAATAACCAGTTGCAAGCTCGGAAATTCGAGGCATTGCCTGATGTTACCCCCTTCCCTATCTATGATAAAAAAAAAAAAAAATCATGCCTATCTAAATTCTAACACCCATTAAAAAAAACAAAATTCTTCCTCAGTGACAGGTTGTAGGTTATAATGTTATGTTTTGCATAGGTACCTAATATTGTATTCTAGAAATATCTACTTGCTCATAGTTTTAAGACTTTTGTATAAAAATAGTAATAGTAATACCTATAGTTAATTTAATATTTGTATGACTTCGATGAAATGTGAAGGCTTTTAATTGTTTATATGGTGAATCAATTACTTAGCAAATCAATGAAGCCGTGAGTACAATACTACGCAATACTATCTCATGTTAATTTAATTTAATATACAAATTCAAACCTATATTGTCTAAGAAGTATTAATACGTTTGAATCTTCGTTCGTGTATACCGCCTACATGACATTTGCGAAGGGTGACTTTTGGAAAGTAGGCTGTGGAGATCGAAGAAAAAGAACACACACATATTATTACTGATGAATAGGTAGGTAGGTACTCACTAATGATAACGACACACTAATACGATGAAATTTCAAAAACTCACTGACGACATAAAATTGAGCGATGAATTTAAATTAGGTACGTATTTTTCAAAACAATAATTTATAGATCTACACATCAAAAATCATTAGTTTATTTTTTTATATTTTTAAAAACAATCTACCCAACTATTGCGTTCCTATCAGATGTAATCAGAATGTTATTTAAACGTGGTAATTAAATAGTAATTAACAGTTCCGCAGTGAATGAGTTAACATGCGATTAAACGCCATATACCTAAATTATTTTTAAATTATCTAATTATTAATTATATTGGACAAAGTGCAGTCAAGACAACAATATTATGCGCGAAGGTTTTAGGTTCTGCGATAGGAGCCTACCATATTTCATAAAATTCGATAGACTGACTGAGGTTACGTGACGTAAAGTCCATACAAAAAAATATCACAATTCATTGACAAATAATCTGACATTTGTTTACGCCAAGACAGATGGCGCGCTGTGGAATATTTTTTTTAAACCTTTGCGGATTGTTTTGTAATCTGTATAAAACATTCCTTCATTCATACATTGTTGGAAAATTAAATTATTTTTATAGAATATAAAATAATCAAGTGATTATATAAATATGTCAATATGCAATTACAACTTTTATTAAGAAGGAATCTAGTCTTTAAATAATCATCTAGTTTGGAGTTGTCGCCACTGCTGCATGGAAACTTTAATTATTTTTATACTTGATTGTCACTTGTACTCATTGGGTTCTCAGCCAGTATATTTGTATTATGATGATCGTTAAATAAGAACTTGTCTCTATCCGTGCACCAGTTGTTATAATATTGAGCTCGTATCTTTAAACTAAATTTCTATTTCGGGCTATATGTATACAGAACATAAGCAATACCAAATATTCAATTGATTGAGATCTAAGCTAGAAGACACTCGAGAAAATATAGCGAAATGGGAGTTTTTTGATAATCAAGGCTGCAACTGCAACGAAATGCGAAGCATGAAATAATTAAATAATATTTTGTACGATTGTTAACCTTGTAGCGATTGAAGCCCCAATGCGTCGTTGAATTTTGGAAAAATTACAATGCTTATATGCAATCTTATATTATATAGCGAATACGAGACGAAATAGTTTCCTAATATATGGTTTAATAATAATATGACAATATAGTAAATATTTCATAATCCTTTAACCGATAATTAAACAAAATAGTGAATTTATTAAAAATGGAAATATCTTTCAAAATAGCATAAGTACCTACATATTTTGATTTCTTCATTAAATATTTGCTGAACAGTTGAGGGGTTTTAGTTCGATTTTTTGAGTCAATAAACTTCAAAGTCAAATACCTACTTTCTAAAAAATATATTATAAATAATTGTTACCTATATTATTCGTTATTTGTACACAAACAACATTTAAAAATACTTTTTTCAGAAATTATACATATGAGAAAGATATAAGGTATTTTTAATGACTCGTAAAGATTTTACGAAAATGGAAACTTGCCTTTATGTTTCTAATTTTGGACACCAACCACTACGTAATGATGTCCATGAAAGTATGAAATTTGAAGAAATAAACATATAGCTATCAGTCTGTAGGTAGATAAAGGAGTCCCTGATGAAAATGTCCGGGTTAAACCGGTCGAACCCTCAAAGTTGTCGAGACTGGTGGGAGAAACAAGAAGTTTAACACCAGTTACTATGTAAATCTTTCATTCATTCAATAAACAAAATTAAGTACCCATTTCATTATAAAGTATAAAAGTACAATATCGATTGTTTTTAATGATGCAAACATAATGAAAGTAAATACGTACTAGACTTTAGACCTCTAACAGGGTTTTCCAAACTATACGAACGTGAATAGGTGTTCCGCGAATTTATTATCGAACAAGCTCTTATTATTGTTTTAGAGTCTCCGTCACGTAACCTTGCCATTTGGAATAGATAGAAACTAGAATAAACCAATCGAGTGCTTGGAATTTACTAATACAATTATACGGCGTACGTGTGTAAACCAATCGAGTGCCCGGCTTTTACTAATACATTTATACGGTTGCGTATACACACAAATCCTTGTCAATGTTTACAATGGCAAGGTTACGTGGAGGATAGTCTACCTTTATTTGCTATGACATATTTATGCGAAGCAGAATTTTCTTATTAAGCTGCAACAAAGTCGAAGTCCAGGAACAGGCTCGACGCCACATCAGATATAGGTACCAAAGAATTCAACTTTCTAATATTGTGCCAGATATCAAAAAAATTTGCAATCCAAGAACCCAAAATTACCAAAGATATTTAGAAATTCAGTCAATTAAATATATTTTTTAAATGCTTTTTTTTTTTTTAATTATTTGATTATGTATTATTCACCTTCATACCTACCTACCCTGCAAAATAAACAAGATGTTCCTCTAAAAGTTCAGGATTTGCAAAGTGTTTCATTGCAAGAAAAGTTTTGGAAACTCTGCTCTAGAGAATAGATTACCGGTTTTTGGAAATCCCGATTAATGGTAAATAGAGAAATTTTCATAATCGAATTACCGGTAGGTACCTACCGAAATTTATTTCTTACTATCGGTATTTTTCATTTAATATATTTTCTATTATTATTATTAAATTAAATAATTTCATTAAAAGTACATATTTAAATCAATTTATTGTATTTATATGGGTCCCAGGTTCAAATGCTGGGTCTAGCAAGTACACATATTGTTTTTTAATTTGTGAATGAGTCAGAGTATGGACCTAATAGGTTGAGCAAGTGGCTGACATCCATTTCTCGTGAAAAAAAACAAAATCTGTTATAACAAACCTCCGCTCTGTGGAGGCTCATATTATGATCTTATTAGGATCGGACATGGTCGGAAAAAAAATTATAATATTAGGTAATGTGTAATTATATTGACAGTGAAAGATGTAGGTAAGTTGTATGAATCCCAATAGGTTTTACTTTTTTCTAATAGGTATGTTTCTAATCGTTTTCTAAATTTAGTGTTTAATACATTAACGCCATAACAATTATTTTATCACTAAACTATTACCGATAAACCGGTATTCGCTTCATAATTTTACCGACTTACCGGAAACGTATTCTATCGGTTATTTTTGTTAAACCCTAATCTATCAATAAATATGACCAGATATCCACATAGTCGGGGTGCGCTGATTCACGCCACCGCAGGCATATTACTGCCTCAATGCCCGATAATAATAAAGTATAAATTTTATGAAAATATTGTGGTCGTCTCAGATTTATTGCCCAAACGCGGCATTTAGGCCCCCAATTAGGGAAGGATTAACGGCTCCATGCCTCAATGAGTAGATGCGACTATATATCTCTTACCCTTTTTTATCTTACTTATTTTATTTTATCCTGGCTACCGTCTTTATTATTATAATATTAACCTGTTTTTATTTTACTATTTTTATTGATAATGAAGCAAGGGTTTTTGTCTATGATAGGGTCGAAACAAAAATGCGGCTACTACCCGCGACGTGATTTGACAACGGGAGCATTTGATATTAATATTATTTTTAGTATATTGTGGACATTGCAAATTATAAGTTTAAGACGTTCACAACATGACAAAAAGTAATAAAAACGATAAAAGCGATAAAATGAGCGATGACAAAAAAAAACCTTAGGTATGTGGCGATCAACGAGTCCTTTGAGAACAAGCATTGTCAGCAAAATCCGTGACTTATTATTATACTAAGTATATTATTTAATTATTTTATATACATTTTTCACATGCCGTCAGCGTATCGATTAGTCAGGTTAGTGCTTACTCAGTTGACAGCAAAAATAAGACTGTTTCTTTCATACAAATTTCACACGAATCTAAAATTACCAATTGTAAATAAGACCTTTTACCTCAGTACTACGTACAAAAACCTCAAATGGAAATGGGCTGGAAACATAGCTCGAAGAAAGGACAATCGTTGGACAAACTTAGTCATCCAGTGTTATCCAAGAGGTACAAAACGTCCGTAAGGTAGACCTAGAGGTCGCTGGATCGATGATATGATAAAGTTTTGCGGAAGTACGTGGCAACGCAACGCACAGAACCGAGAAGTGAAATTAGCTTAGAGAGGCCTTCATCCAGGAGTGGATAGATTCTGGCTGATGATGATGATTTTGACTATGTAGGTATTATGATAAAATGCATTGCTCACTAAAGGTATGGGATACTCAGTGTTAGCATTATTCCATCGTAAGGGGTTTAACAAATAGAATAAATATCACAATTGAATGAATATCTCACTCCGCTTTTATCTTGATTGTATAACAGTAACTCGGTATCGCCTAGCCTTAGGCTATGAATTTGACTAGTTTTTATATCTAATATTATTGACTTTATTGTAACTGTGTAAACTGTACCTACTTGTCAATCCGGAGATAAATTCGCCATCTCCACCAGCTATGTGCCAGTCATTATTCATCGCTCTTCTCACCATCCTCCAACATTATCTCCTCCACACTCACATCACCCTCAATCTTAGGTGTATTGGTAGGTAATATATTAATTATTAACTTTAATAAAAATGCAAATTTTATTGTACTGATTCCACTTTCATTATAACCGGACCGTTCGCCTCAGAGGGACATTTTAAACTAAGATACAATAAAATAAAACAGACATTTATAATAAACAAATTCAAAAAGAGACAAAATCATTTATAAATACATTAAGTAGCATATTAAAAAATATTATGACACTCATATTCAGTAGGTAATTAAAATAAATAAATTGAATATTAATAATTAATCATAATGATTTATTAATAGGAGATTTAAAATTATGTATTAACAAAAAAACAAAATTACAAGAACATCATAAAGCAATAACCACATACTTACTAATACGACTTTTGATAAATCAATATTTAATAACATGATATAATTAATATCAAATAATTAATTTATAAATTTACAATATAATTTATTAATACCACATCATGGATATTAAATTTGAGCAAATAATGAAACAGTATTAATTCTAACAAAAAATTATGAATCAAAAATAAATAAAAAATAAAATAAATACTTAATGTAGGTATGCATAATCTATGAAATAATTATGTTTAATCAATAAGGCATTATCACGATCATTAAATCGAATATTATAACAAATAACGGAGAAGACACATAATTCAACTGATCTTTCAATAATACTTTGAATTAGACATAAGTAGGTACATTTATATTACTTCGTAGGAACCTACATATTTGTCTTGAATTATAATTTATGTAACGCATGAAAAAAAATATAAAAATGTGTATGAGAGAGCGAGACAGTGAGAATACTTATTAAATTTAATGTAGGTAGGACACGCATATATTTGAAAAATCGAAGGAATTGTTTATTTTAATCGGATCGTGAAAGAAAACAAATGTTACCCTCATAATGGTCTGATAGATGCTTACTGTACGATAATAGCATAACGCATGATAACAGTATCGATAAATTAGTGTACTATCAGAAATTTAAGGGGAGTTATAATAAGGATAGAGTGCGTAGCATATTGTAACCTTAGACAAAACACATAATCAATAATAAAAAAAGTAGAAACATTAAGTCTGAGGAAGGATGATCATTGATCACTGATCAGCTAAACGTCGCCGTTTGACAAATGAACAAGTTCATTGATGGAGTGCTCGGCAAAGTCAGGAGATTCTACAAAGGCTCTGTCAGGTCGATACAGCAGCTCATGGATAATTAATTGAATCTAAAACACTGAAACATAGACAGTAAGACAAAATATACACGTAAACGTATGACAGAGCGTACAGAGGTACTGCCACCTGGCAATATTTGCTAGTTTTAATATATTTATATCTTTCTATATTTTAGACGTTTACTACCCTTGGGTAGGTATCATTGCATTAACAATTTGTTCAGATCAAAAGACCATTGGTTATTTATGTGAATTGTTTATTAGGTAATGGAGTGACGTGGGGTATGTACTTATACATGAAGTGTTTCCCTAAATTTAAATTAATATTTATATTAAAATTATAAATAGTATTTAAAAATGATGATACCTAGCTCCTTTTTAAATAAAATTTATATGTTGAAGAATGTAAATAAATCTAAATAATTGAAATATATAAGTAGATCTATCAACTTATATTAACTTTTGAGGTACCCACAACTAGACAAAGGTGACAATTTAGAAAATTGAAAAGTATTTTTGAAAATAAGAATTCAACTTACAGATCAACCGGAAATATACAAATCATTAAATATTCCAGAATTGTAGAACCATCAGTTTGTGAGCCTAAAGCGGCCCATTCAAACATTCAATAAATATAATTTACAAGGTATTATGAAGTGCACGACATGCCATGATATCTGTCTGGCTATCTCTAAAATCTATCCGGACATATTATTGGCTAATAGAATTACTTATGAATGAATCAGATTGGTAGGTAAATTACCAATAAAAAATGTTTTTATTGGCCATATCTAGTCGCTATCTTTAGCAATTCAATAAAACTTCTATGAATAAAACGGTCGATCACATCCTGTTTAAAATTCGAACATTTTTTTAAACAAATTAAGCTGTCAGAGTAAACTAGGAAACATAGAAATCGCCACATTAATAAAAAGTATAAATGGCATACTTATAGATAATATATACTAATTAAAAAGGACCGCTTATTAGAACGCCGTTGGTTTATTTATATACACTTTAACTTATAATACTAAATTATATAATGGTTTCTCGTTATTTTTTATTTAAAGTACCAACTGTCACTCTGACGTTTAAAAGTTTGTTTACGTAAGGAATTGCAAGTGGCCGACAATAATAAATTCGCTGCCTAGACAATGAAACAATTCTAAACTATAATATTATTATACTGTATAATCGTCACGATTGCAGTATCATACTGTGGCGTAAAGGTAGTGCGTTCGGCTGATAACCGAACAATCGGTGGTTCGAATCCAATCGGGTGCGTTTTTTTTCGTGTAAAAAATAAATTATGTGTTACATGTCACACGCCAAAAATACACTCTGATCTGATTTGCCAAACTCGCCTAAAGAAGTAGGTATAACTTCAATAAAGTAGTACATATTATCACGCATGATCAATAGTCATCATACATTTGATAAACTCGATGAAACTATATATTCGAGATCCTCAAAACAACACCAGTGAACAGGTCAGGTTAAAGACATTTCAAAGATACCGTTCTTCTCAAAAAATATTTCTACAAGCTTTATAAAACCCTAATCAGGCCCATATTCAATATTGACCTATAAATCTTGGATCTTTTCAGCATTAAAACATTAGAGAAATTCAGTTGGATATCTTGAAAGTGAAAAGCGTGAAAATGGGGCAGTTTCGTTAGGCAGGCCATATCTTAAGGATAGAAGGCATATAATCATCCGTGAGGCTCTTCTCCAATAGAAGTCGTATTCCCATACTGAAGTCAGTGGACTACGTGAAAAGAAAAACACCATTCAGGAGGCTAAGTAGGGCGTTTGCAGCCGATGGAGGAGAGTAGATAGTAGATACGTTTCATATATGCAGAAAATTCACATTATACTGTAATGCCAATGATAATGATAAGACTTATCAGGCATAAACATTACTATTTTAGTAATAATCAGTAAAACCTTAAACACCCTACATCCGAACTACATTTGTAGGAGATGCCAGATAAAACCATGAAAATGTAGATAGGTGCCTGTACTTACCTACACTATAAGAATCAATATGAAAGATAATGTCAATAGGTACCTAACCATATTAAAACAATGGTAAATTACTATTTTCTTTAAAAAGCCGTGTAGTTTATTGTTCTCAAACAAACACACATTGAAAAAAGAGCATGTAAATTTATGCGAGCCACATGGTTCGGGCTGACCCACAACTTTTGGAAGGGGACGTTCTACAATATTACTCGAATGCAGGCACATATTACAATGAAATAATTAAATATTTTAAATTCCATATAAGTGTGTAAATAGTTAAATTAATAATATGTTCAAGAGATCCCAACAGGGAACTGAAATACCTAACGGGTGTGGAGAAACAGGCAACCGATCTTGAGTGTGGAAGAATATGGGATAAACTAAAATACGTGTTAAGAATAAGCTTGTATTTCGTTCTGACAACTACTCTCGTTTTATGCACTGACGCTCATTCAATATTGGTGTATTTGAAATTGCAACACACACTTTTGCACGTCTATAATGTGTGTTTCATTTTCGTAGGATACCCACACATCTTAAATCCTACGTGAAAATGTGGTGTATTGGGTTATATCATACCGATTCTATTTATTAATCTGTTCTGTGGATTCCATGTAGGTATGTTATAATATAAGTTCCTATTTAAACTTTCCATACCACTCTTAGGTATAGAATTAGCTCTCTTTCTCTTATACGTCTATGCCTTGTTTATACGTATAGCAGTTAAAATAGAATATTTTTATTTGAATAGATAAGAACAGATAAAATAGATTTTGCTATGTTTGATCGACCAAACCCTTTTCCCTAAATCCACAGAACATATTAATTATGCAGTGGCGTGCGAGATTATATTGTCTGATCGTGAATAAAAAAAAAAGTTTTATTGGTTGCGGTCGCCATTGAATGCGGCATCTTTTTATGGAATCATCGTAAATGATCGCACCGCTATGCGATCTGATGACGGCATCACAATGCCGAAACAGCGCGCGATTTAGTTTGAACAATTTTACGATACGCCCTCTATCAATGGTAAACACCGCTTTGGTTTTATTGTTAGTGTATCATATTTGAATAGAAACTGGTAGATATATACTTAATTATATCTTAAAGTATCTACTTTAACTTTATTTTTTACCTACTAATGTCTCATTGCACGATTTTATGAATGGAAAATTTAATGAAATGGATTATTAAATTGTCTGAAATTATTTGTATTAATCTTAATTAAATTTAGGTACGTCAGGAAATGCAACGTAGCACCTATCGGATATGGTAGGTACCTTTAAATTTGAGTTTTTAAAACTTCGTAATTAATAATTTATTCTTCAGTATTTACCTAATTATCAAAGTTTTAGTCTCTAGTTTGTGTTCGCTCCAGTGCATGAACTTAAAGAACCAACTAAATGAGTAACATACATTATTTTCTCGATAATAAAAAAGTCTATGCTCGAGTAGTTATAAGAGAATATTACAATTTAACTTCGTTAACTCGAATGTAATCTTATGTTTTAACTAAAATAAACCAAAATAGATATGCATAGATGTCAATAGACGTAGGTACCTACTTAGGTATAATAGGTGGTCGACTAATTTATAAATGTATCCGTAGGTATATAGGTATTTCTAGAATAAGAACAATTTTTACAAGGAGAAATCAGGTAAATCTAATAAAAGCGATATCGTATTTATTGATTAAGCCGGTGTTTACATGACATAACTCTAATCAGGGATAACTTTACTCTATCTCGTAAGTTACTACGTTATCGTAGATCGTTGCAAGGACGGGTTTATAGCCCAAAAACAGCTATCAATAATAAATAATTCAAATAGCGTAGGATTAATGGGAAATTATATTGTTTCAAAATTATTGATTAGGTATATAGTCATCATCATAATCAGCCTGAATCTATCCACTGCTGGATGAAGGCCTCTTCAAGCTACTTCCACTTCTCTCGGTCCCGTGCATTGCGTTGCCACGTACTTCCGCAGAACTTTATCATTTCATCGATCCAGCGGCCTCTAGGTCTACCTTACGGACGTTTTGTACTTGTTGGATACCACTGGATGACTAGATTTGTAGAACGATTGTCTCTTCTTCGAGCTGTGTGTCCAGCCCATCTCCATTTAAGGCTTTTAATAAACTCTATTAGGTACATCGCAAACCCTTGTTTGCTTCCTTATTCACTCATTCCTCTTTTTGTTCTTTCGCGTTATGCCCAGCATGCACCTCGCAAGTTTCTGGATCTCTCTTTTACTTAGGGTCCATGTTTCACACGCATATGTGATCATGGGAAGCACACAATGGTTGAACACTTTGCGCTTTAGGCACTGTGGAAGGTCACTTTTGAAGACATTATTCAGGCGGCCAAAAGCACTCCAGCCTAGCTTTACTCTGCGAACAATTTCATCAAATATACATCCATCTATAGACACTTGTTGTCCCAGATAGATGTAGCTTTTCACCTGTTCGAGCTGAGTGCCATTGACGAGGATCTTTTTTTGGCCCGTATATAGTAGGTAGGACTCACTTATATTTATAGGTTAATAAACAAGAAACTTGGCATACTTTGGTCACATCGTCGATCTTCCAGAGAGATATCAACTTCTGCATCCTTATCATTCATGGGAATATTTCCAGTAAGTAAGGTCCTGGTAAAAGGTAAATGTTCTGGCTCAATATCTTCAGAGACTGGTTTGAGCTCAGCACTCCCTATTTAGAGGGAGAAATGGTCAAACTCGTCGCCAACGTCTCATAAAGAATTAGGCACGAAAAGATGAAGAATGAACGGTAAAAGTTTCAGACAAATGTCACGATAAACCACTGTATTGACACCTAAGATGATAATTTTAATCAATGGTGTCTCGGACAAGTGTCCATAGATCGTAGTATCTAGTATCTACTATCTATAATCTATATAGGGGCGTATGATGAAATATTATTAACCGAAAAAAAGTAAAGAAGGAAAAAGTATAAACAAAAATAAAATGTAAAAAAGGTAGGTAGGACCTACCTATTATTAAAGATTCAAAAATAAACCTAATTAAAGTTTCATTATGGTCTATGTAGATACCTAATTGAAAAAAAAAATATTGTGTACCCACCTACACAGGTACAATTTTCAATTTCAATTTCAATTATATTTTTTAACATATTGTGGGCATTATAAATTATAAGTTTAAGACGTTCACAACATGATATTATGAAACATTATTATAAAGAAGCAATAAAAACGATAAAAATGAAAATATAAAAAGAGAACACAATTAATTACAACGTTTTTATTAGGTCGTATTCTTATTATTTGTCCGGTACAAATCTTGTAATCGATTTTTAATTAACTTCCCGACTAGCTACACATTTGAAACTTTTAGAATATATCAGAACACGATGCCAATACATTTTTTTAATACTTTTAGCCATCTTTAAGTAGAATTTAATTTCTTTTCCAGTTAATTCTGTTTTGTATGAAAAGTTATTTCGGAAGAAATCCGTAATCCAATCCACTATTAGTAGTTGCTAAGAAATTATTAATATATACGTGCGTTACTATGGAAATCAATATGAGTGTCAAAATGATATTTCAGTATTATTTCTATCAAATACAAGTCATGTTTATATGATTCAACAGAAAATTTAAAAACGTTGTATATAAAAAGTTCTTTTTATCTTGTAATTGTTTTATTATAAACATATAAAAGCACTGAAAATACAATTATAAATCTATAGAAGTTTAAAGAAGTACCTACACCGAGTTTACTAAGGAGACCCGACCCTATTTTAAGAATTTATAAAATAGCATCCACTAACTAAATTCACCTATATCACCACTATATTGTTTTATTCCACATTTTGACACTAACATCTTGTGAACGTCAGGGTACGATAATTCTGTACTAATCTTTTCCTTATCACAGATAAATAATATTCATCCAGGTATGTTTGCATTGTTAAGATATATAAAATGAAAGAATATTTAAAAAAAAAATACAATTCATGTTGAACGGCACATTTTTTAGGTTTACTACATTATATTTTCCGGAATGATAAATCGGCAATATAAATTTTCTGCGATGCCCATTTTCCTTAATGACGTAAGCACGTAAATATTTACCTTTATAACCTGTATTAGTTGTAAAGTCGGTTATCTCCGGTCATTGCCGACTGAAGAGAAATCCGACACATTCACGACTGGTCCTATCCTTCCGCCCCTCCCGTTGTCTATCGATGACCTGTCATTGTTTTTCATTGTCTATAGAGTGCTCATAATGACGCGTTTCTCGTGTTCCCTTATAGATGAGTTAAATGATAAATAATACACTAGCATTAATACACCTTCTACAAATATATGCATAGATCAATGCTGCATATTTTTTGAAAATCGATATTACCACCGATTTTTGTGTGAAGGACTAGTCTGACTTTGACAGCTGATGACTAACAGGAATGTATATTATTTATAAATAACACTGATAGTTAATAATATATTTGATGTGAGAATTTTGTATAATTCAATTTGAAACGAGAAAGGGCTAATCAATATGTCAAGCAATCTGGGATCTGATTTTGACAGCTGAAAAGTGGACCACTCGTTGCTTGTGCAAAAAGTTATGCTCAGGCTTTATTAATCTAAAGATGGCAGTGTCTCTACTCAATGTACCTACCTGCATCAATTTTAGATTGTTTACTACATTGGTACGTTTTAGATAAAGTCTAGAGATAAATATCATAGTTATTTTATTACAAACATCTTATTATGCCGACATCAATGATAGTTAAGTTTCTTATTACCTGCTACTTAGTATTTACCTGCATACCTATGTGTAAATTAATATTACATATCGAAGGTTATAACATCAATATTTTGTATTGTTACTAATATTAAGAACGTGACTTAACACAGAAGTAGGCGATTAGGTACTTTTAATGATTTGTACTTACAGCAGTTCAAGAATATTTTAGAATAGTAAAATTAATAAAAAGTTAGTACCTACTACCTAGATACCTATCGTTACATCGTGGGTTTCTATTTACCTACTTATTGCTACCAAAGGTTTAGTATAATCTCGTAATTAAATTAAATTGATATTTTACGCTCACTGATAGGCACGTAGGTATGCCTATCTATTATAATAATATATTATATTGCAGTGGCAAAGGGTGAAGTTAGGATGTGAAAATCTGACATAAAAAGTGCACATTAAACTTTGTAAGTCAAACGTAGGTAAGTATGTGATTTCAAGACAACAATGTATGTATAATGTTCAATGAAATCAAATTTCGGACACTTTTACACATTACGCCCAGAAAGACCAACATAATAATAAGATAAATTCTATGGCCGGGGTGTAAAAGCATATTAGTCATGAAATTGCATTTTTCGTTTTATTAACGATTCAAAAAGTCAACAACATTCTATATAATAATATGTGTGTGTTTAAGCAAATATTATTATGTATGTCGTCAGACTCAGGATTCGAACCCGAAGCCAATGAATTTAGTTACGTTACCGCTTCCTCATCCACTCATCAGGGGGGCATGGTTTTTATTTATGTTTGATTATTATGTCCAAGTATTGAGTTGAAATCCATTTTAGTGTTGGTACCAAATCCTATGATATTGAGTTATTATTTTTATTGTAGATATTATGCCATATTGGAATATATACTTATTCCCAGAACTTACTACGATAATGTAGTAGAGAACTACGGTGTCTACGTAATTATTATTAGGTATAGATCATTCTGATGGGCGTACAGCTAAAAATGATTAAAATATTCATTATAATTGAGTTCTACCACAAAACAATCAGTTCAATTAATCAAATAAAGTATAATATATCGGGCTATTTTAACATTAATTTTAGATATTTTCGTCTTGATAGAAATTTTACAATACAATAAAATTTTTATTTCTAAGGTTTTCTCGCTTGACCTACCGTTGAAGTCTTTTAAAAACAATAAGAGAAAGTCGTGGAATAATATTGAGATTTTACATAAGATTTATTGAAATCTTCTTCTTCTTCTTTCACCCTGTCACTTCCCAACATTGGGGCATAGGGCAAGCACAAGTTGGCGCCACTTCCCTCGGTCCATCGCCAACTCCTGTGCCTCCCGCCATGTCAGACCTGCAGCACGAAGGTCGCTTTTGTAGCATCGCTGCAGGGTGAGGGAGGGCCGGCCACGGCGACGGAACCCTTGAAGCTGTGCCACAAGGGTACGAAGTGCCGCACTCTTTGGCGGCATCCGGAATACATGTCCCAGCCACGTGATTATTGAAATAGCCAACAATATATTTATGTAGGTCTGCAAATATGATGGAATCTTCCACACTTTATTGGTGGGTAGGTAAATATGTTTATAGTTGGTATTAATGTCTAACAGTGGCGAAGGGTGGAGGTAGGCTGTTAAGTTAACAGCAGTGCAAACGCCATTAAATCATACTTACATTAATTTAGATATTTTATAGTTAGAAGATTTTTTTATCGATTATGGTTTGGTTAGGCATGGCTTAATGAATTTAAAAAAAAAATAACCAACGTCATCTGTAACATGTAGGTAGGTTAATTCAACGAAAACAAATAAGTACATATGACTGAAAAATGTGCACTATTTTTGTCCAACCGCCCATAGTGTACCTAAACTATTATGGTTTGGTTTAGGCAAGGTTTAAGTGAATTTTAAAAACTAACCAGCACTATCTATCAGCACTAAATTGTATTCTTAGTTCAATGACCTACTTATGTTTGACTGACATAGTTTAGTGCGGACTATTTATTTCGAATCTTAATAGCCTACCTCCACCCTTCGCCACTGATATCTAATACTTTGACATTGTTAGTTAGAATTTTCACATGTTTGAAATACGCAGTAGGAATGTCCAATTAAAATATTGCTGTATCTCTGTTGACGTCATAGCAGAGATATTTGTTTGTGCTCTGGCCTCATTATACATTGTCTCATTAGACTTTGGCTACTTTTGCTTACGCGTATTGCCGTTAGTATGCCTACAACTGATATCTTCTACCTTAGGGTAGGTATTCTTATAAATGTATACCTACCTACCTCTCGTACTTATGCTCTGACCGGAGCGGATGAATAAATATGGGAAAAATAAGCATCGTGGCATAGAGGTTATAAATCGTGGTATAAAAAGTAAACAGTTCGCGCATCCTCAAAGGGGAACGTAAGGCAGGTGAGAGAAGAGTGAAGAGAGATGAGGCAGGAAGGTAAAGTGAAGTACCTAACTTAAAATAAAGTAAAGTAAAGAAGTGAAGAAGCAGTCGGTATTTAGGGCCCGAAACTTCGCGGGGATATGTTAATTCCGCCTTTCAGGTTGCCGCGCAACTAATAACAATATGTTCTCAAACTGTGGCTAGTTAAAAGAGACCCATTCATTCCTTAAAGTCATCTAATCAGTGCTTAATTTAGATATAGGTATTACGTTATAAGGGTAATTCATAAATGACGTCACACGATTTTTAGTGACTTACCACCCCTCTTCCTATCGTCACAGTTAATCATGAAATTTTCCACCCATTTGACTAAATAAATACACATTTTAACACGCCACGATTCATTAAACACTTATTCTCTGAAAATAATGAGTTTTTTTATGCTTTGTTGGTTTTGTAACCAAACCTAACTTAACCTAACCTATCCCCATTTACCTCATTCATAATAAATTGGCACATTGTATCAGACCTACTTCTCAGTGGTTACCTAGAAGTGGCGAAGGGTGGAGTTAGACTGTTAAGATCAGCCATAAATAGTGCACACAAAACTTTGTCAGTCATACTTAGGTATTTGTTTTCATTGAAATAAGTAAATTTGATAATACAATCTACAGACGGTGTTTTGACAGAATTAAACTCTGCGAAACCAAGCCATAATAAATCATAGTAAAAAATATATTCATCTCTCTATAAAATATCTAAAATTATGCAATTAAATGATACATAACTTTAGATATTGAGACAGGTTCTAATATGTTCTATTCTCAATCCACCTATAAAATCCTATAACCATCTATAAAATTGTAGTATTAGTTCAATAAAAACAAATACGTATGACTAACAAAGTGTAAAGTGCACTATTTTTGGCGTATCATAACAGCCAACCTCCACCCTTCGCCACTGTTAGGTACCTATATATCTTCTTTTATTTTAATTACTAGAAATATTCAGGGTTCGAAATGGAATGGAACGCACCGGAGCGCCATTCCGGCTCGTGAAATTTGTAAAATTATCGCTCCGTCTCGTGGAAAAAATATGTTGACCATCTGAGCTATATAGGCCATAGAATAGAAAATCTGACACACTTATTTTTATAAAATAAACATACGATTTGATGACTATGTAAATATCTTCAGAAAATTTGTCGAGCGCTCCGGTTCGTAAACTTTTCCATTTCGAGCGCTGGAAATATTTCATAAGTAATAGTAACAAAAATAAAGCTTGAAAACGCTTTGCAAAGCTCTGCGCCACACGGAGGTCCGCAGGCGGACGATACCCGACATAACCTCACTTTCGGTGACCCGTACTTAAATCTCTGCGCACACTCTGCGATGCCAAAAAATGTTTATACCTAAAAAACCAACACAGACCCAATAAAATGAAAATTCCAACACTGTTTATAATACTTACGAGACTGCAAATATTTCGGCCAGCCGCAAAAGAATATTAGGGTGCCTAACTGTAAATCTATATGGAGAATATTATTTATTCATGCATCCACTGACTGATTTTTTTGATAAATTCCAACTACCAACGTACGAATCGATCTAGTAAAAATATCAAAGTAGGTAGGTATATCTTTTCTAGATTTACAACATCATGTAATTAAAACAAATAAGGTACCTATATATTATTGGAGATAATAATGACCAACGTTCCCTCTAATATTTATATTGTGTGTGCGGATAATCAACGCATTTGTGCAGGGTTGGTGTAATCCTGTGCGGTAAATTTACTCCAAAAAAACACACACATACAATTTCTTTTTTAATGACAAAGTTCAAAATTTAAGTCAAAGTTCGATTAATTCCAACGCATAATATTCAGGAATAATTGTGTATTTAGATAAATAATTATTATGAATACCTTGTACAGAAAGCGCAGAAGCTTTTATTTTTATTATAGCCAATAGTACATTATCGATTAACACTTTGACTAAATCGCAACCAGATTTTATGCGCTCAGCGATCTCAATCCTCTTTCGTTCTTCCGGTGTTTCCGTCATTATTTTCAAAAGTCCACACCTTTGAAAAATTTTCAATTTTGTTCTATGGGATCTACGGGATTGAATTGTGCTATATATTGCTTAACTTAACTACCTGCTAGTTTAAGTTGATAGTATTACTTTATGTTAGATTTTTTATGTATGTACTGCTACTTCGTACATTTCACTACATTTTTTAATACATCTTTTCCGTTATTTCTTAACTCGCCGGGAGTAGGGAAGAATTCACAATTCAAACGTAAGTTAACTGTTATATTTTCACAAACTGCCGTATTCATATACGTTTGAACCGCGTTCAACGTAGTAAGCCGTTTATCGGCCGATTAAGGAAACTATAAAAAATGCATACGTCACGAGATGCGCACAGGAATGCGCACCAAACTTAAAATGGCGGCGATCTGCGCGAGCTGTCACTTCAATACACAATGACTTCATCACAACAAGCGTTTAGTAGGAGGCTTGAAACCTTCGTAGGTTTTATAAATTATTGCGAAAATGTGTGTGAAACAGAAAGGAGGAGACGCTTGCGACTGCAAAAAAGATACATCAGAGATATGCACAACCCATACTCAAGGTATAGTGCGGTGGAATTTCGAAACAAGTTTCGATTTTCGAAAGATGTCGTTCGAAATGCGATATTCCCGATGGTGAGAAGTGTCGTCGTTGTGCCACAATAGGATTCATGATGATGCTAAAAAATGAAAATGAAAATGATGCTAAGCTTGTAAAAATGATCGAGATCGTGGGTCAATAGAGATGTTTGTAAATATTGACAATGGTCCGTGAAGCTGTATGGCCATATTATGGAAATATTTACTGGGTATACTTTGATCATTTCGTGCATTATGAAGTATAAAATAAATATGATTTTATGACAAATAAATTATTTAAAGTTCATGATAATTATTTATTTATAATTATTAAATTTACATGGTACCGTTTGCACATTTTTACACCGATTCACAATTTTAAATTAATTTTCGGGCAATTTAAATTTAAAATTAGGTAACATTACCCATGGCATGACGCGATTACGTCGGCGACGTGACGTCACTATCCGTCAGATACATTTAGGTTTATGCATGCAAATTTGCAGTAAATAGCTTGAATGCAGTTTGCTGTTATATGCATACGCCTGTAAGTCTCTTAAATAACTTCTCACAATAACTTAAATTAAATACAATAGCTTTATCTTATAACATTTATCTTTAATCGCAACTTAACATTTTCTCACGCCCTTAGACGTCATCTCACTCGAAAAGAATTTCTCCTACTGCCCTTTTTTTTGATTTTATTTCTTGTCCTTGGAGACAGTTCTGTCGGTATTAGTACCTACTTTAAGTAGGTAAGTATATAAAATGTTAAAAGTAATAAACTACATAGGTACACTATTACATATAGATACAAAAGCTGCATAAGTTTCATATCAAATTACTTAACATATTATTTCAAAATAGGTCCAAAGCTTCCGTGATATTGTTAATCCTAGAGGGCCGTGGTATGGCGGGATTAGGCCTCGGACACTTCACGCGACAGTCGACAGGTAATCCACACAACCTGTCAACCTAATTCCAGGTGTCGCCCCGGTACAAAACGCGGCAGAAAAAAACAGAAAAATCCAAAAACAAAACATTAAACCCGAAAATGTATGGCGCCAACCTTTACGGAGATCTTTTATCGGACTTGTTCTGACAGGGTTGGAGTAATAGTCTGATTTAGTTGATTAGATTTTTTTTGACTAAAACTAACTATAGTTTTCCCGACAACTATTAATTTCCAAGTTACACGATTCAAAATAGAGTCAAGCCTTAGACTGTAGATACATCTAGACGCCATCCATTGCATTGCTAAATGAAGCTGCGTGCCGTTCGTTTGGTTTGTGGGCGAGCGAACGCATTCGTATACAAATGTTTGAGACCATAGACCGTTTTGCTAGCGCTCGCCCAAAGTGCTCGCACGAGACGCTCAGAATTAAAATATAATTTTCTTTTTTTTTTACGTTATATACTATTTTTAAGCGGTCAAAATGCAACCATTAGGTGAAGATATCCATAATTTAAGTTATTTTAAAGAAACACTAGGTCACTTGATATTAAAATATATATTACCTAATATACAAATAAATTATCGCGAACATGTGTCAACTTACCTATGAAACGTAATACCATCTTCTTGCTTATCAGTACGACTACCACAATTTAATACAACATGCAGGACCATCTTTTCTACTTAATTAACAAAAAATATTTACCACTGACTTTATGTTAAACACAAAAATATCAATTTTAGCAACACGCGCTCGCAGGTTATCGACACTTAGCTATGTAACAAACTAAGACTTGAAGGTGACACCATAGCAAACCATCTCACACATCTGTAAACTTTTTATCTTATACTCTAGCGCGTGTCGCAGAGATTATAAGGATGCCGAATACTTTCTCACTCGCACTTATGCATCGTTTTTGTTCAGGCCTTGTAAAACAATGTAAATTCCATTATGTTTTTTCATTTTGTAATAAATTCCACCCCGTTGTGGTTGAGTGTATTTGTGTTTATTTGAAACTAGAGCATTGATGTAACAGGTTGAACAAGTGGCTAACAACATCCAGTTTTCAGGAGAAAATATCTGTAGGATTGTAGATCCAATGAAAAAAAATAAGTAGTAGCCGGTAGCCGCCCTCCCTCTGACCCTAAGGCCTACCGCCCTCTGACACTCTTGCCTACATTCAGCAATGTACTGGAGCGTCTTATGTGTACACGACTTGAGACTCACCTCGCAGAGACTGCACCACTCTCCCCGAACCAATATGGTTTCAGGCCGGGTAAATCCACTGAGGATGCGATTCGAAAAGTTATCAACTACACTGTAACAGCAACAAGTAAATACGTACTAGGCATTCTTTTAGACATAGCGGGTGCCTTCGACAGTGCTTCCTGGCCATTAATATTGTGTAAACTTCGATTAAAACGTGTACCGGGAGACATATATGCACTAATCCAAAATTATTAAAGTGACAGATCTATATTATATGATACTGGCAATACAATAATATATAGGAAATCCACAATGGGGTGTCCCCAGGGATCAGTTCTTGGACCCCTTCTATGGAATATCCTTTTTGATGACCTCCTGTCGATCACGCTTCCAAGCGACTGTAGTATTATTGTGAGTGCGAACAGCCGCAATGGTCTTGAACTAGCTGCTAACGAGGCTTTGGAAACCATTATGACCTGGGGTTTTACTAACAAACTCACTTTTGCTCCGCATAAAACAGAATCCATCCTCCTCAAGGGAGCAGCCAACCTCACTTCAAGGTCGCCCACCATCCGTATGGGTAGTACTTTAGTTAAAGTCAAAGATAAGGTTACATATCTAGGCATTTTATTGGATGACAAATTATCATTTATGCAACACGCCAAAACTTCGGTGGCTAAAGCCAAAGCAGCTTACCATCGGGTCTCCTGGCTTACTGGAAGTAATTGGGGACTTAAGTTCAGATCTCTTAAAATAGCTTATGATGCAATATTTATGAGTATCGCTGGATATGCCGCCAGCACGTGGTATCATAGATGTAAGTTATTGTCCATCCGGAAAACTCTTCTCAGCGGTCAACGCTCAGCATTACTTGCCCTCACTAAGGCTTATAAGACGACTTCTACCGACGCGTTGCCTGTCCTTGCTGGAGTGCTTCCGTTAGACCTGCACATTCAAGTCCGTGGTGCCACGACCGCCTTGCTTGGGGGTCTGGGGGCGGAGGTTGGCGGTATCTTTATATCGCCGCCTTTAGGTCTTGGATCCATGAGCCGGTGCGCTCGAAAAGTTATTGTACGCGACCTGGCGTATGACACGGCGCTGCGTGTGTGGCAGGGGCGATGGACCACTTCTTCCAAGGGCAGACAAACGCATTTGTTCTTTCCTAATATTAAGTGGCGCATGGAGATAACCAGATTGACTCCAGACCATTGGACTTCTCAGTTCTTAACCGGACACGGTGGTTTTGCCTCCAAGCTCTGTCAGCTTGGCCTAATAGAATCTCCGACTTGCTTATGTGGCGAATTGCAGGATGCCGATCACATCCTCTGGGAGTGTCCCTATATGTCGGTTGAAAGGGAAGAGCTTCTCAAGTCGGTCCGACCCTCAGTTGGACCGGTCGGCCATTGCGACTTGGTATCTATGAGGGAAACTTTCTCAGCTTTTAAAAAGTTTGCGGCATTATACGGCAAGCGAGAAGGTCTTTTCTCATCGAGAATTGACCGTAATACATTATATGGAATTAGGGATCACGCACACTCTAGTGCACGCCAACCAAGGTCTTGGGAAGTTGCTCCTGGGACACTTTCGGCACAAATTTGAACAGCGCCTATCGTTCGTTACGCCACGGTATACGCCTGCATAACGGGTGTGGGGACGTGGCGGGTGGTGGAGGGAAAAGCAAGTAGGTACAAGATTTCTATTGGAAAACCGTTGTTGCCTACTATAGTTGAATACAGAATTGAGGGCTATATGCAAACATACCATGGCTATGATTTCATAGTGCCGTAACTAAGTCGGATGATTATATCACCAGAGGCACCTAGCGGAAAAATACAAAGCTTGCAATTTGAGACATTTAATTGATAATTTACAATTTCAACTGTATTAATTAATTAATAAAAATAAGTATCTGAAAACATTAAAAAGAAAGATAAACTAAAAAAAATCTGAATTTGTTACATGTTTATGTCCACAGCTACGTCAATATTAAATATATTTTATGGTTATAATTTATTATTTAAATTTAGTTTATTAAAAGCGTACTTCAGTCAAACGGCAAATAATTTTCAACAGTAGGTGCGACGAAATTTCGTACCAGTAGCCAATCGGAGCCGAGAATAGAGGTGTGCGCACGTCAATTTGTTTTGTCATGGCGTCGGATGAATATATTCTTAAATCGTGTAAAGATGACTAAAAAACTTTACGTATGTACTTGAAAAAGGAAACATGTCAATGAATATACTATTATTATTAGTAATATAACAATAAACATAACATTGAATGGACACATATTGTATTGCATGCGTCATTTGCACAATCCGCGCATCGCCTAGCCACGGTCTTATTACACAATGCTTTAACTGAAATAGCCTTAAGTTTTCTATATTTTGACATAGAGATTTTTGACTAATTCATAGTTTTAATATTTTTTATATTTATTTTAAAAAACATCAATTTTTATAAAAATATAAAATCCTTTTTATTTATATCAAATCGAGCTTCAAATATTGGGACCATACCTAATATTCCTTCACAAATAATCCGACATTTATTTACCCTAAGAAGCTTTGTAGACTATTTTGTAATACATTCCTACATAATACGACATCTGTCGATGGCAAATAAAATTATTTTTATAGAATATGGAAATATAATTATTAGACGTATAGGTATAAACACATATGTCAATATGCAATTAAGAAATATTTTTCTTAAGTAGGTAGCCTTTACATAATTGCCTAGGCATCTTTGCCACTGATAGGTATGTACATTAATTATTTTCAAAAATTATATAATTAGGTACCTACCTACCTACATACATTACAAGAAATAATTATATTTAAATGTAGGTAGGTACGTATTTATGTAGTAAGTAATGACAGATCGAGATGCTAATGAAATTAAAAAAAGAAAACATAGCTGGCGGTTTTGTAGTAGGTACTGATTACGAACACATTGTCCAAATTATAATAATATAAAAGAGTTTCATCAGAATGCTCTAATAATTCGTTAATGCTTAGGTATAGCCTAAAACATTTCAAATACTTATTATAATATAAATAATTATAATTCTCGTTTTGTCAGATTAATTTACTTAAACGTAATATGGCTCCACCCCATTGCTTAGTAACTTAGTTCATGGTCTTTAGAGGGTGTAAATGAATTCCTCGTTCTTCGGGTCTCATTGATCTCTTTTTGTTGATCCTCCGCGGGGACATTATTTATAACGGCGCCTTATGATCCGGGAACAAGGATACCGTCTACAACTCTACAGCGAGAAAACCGGCACGCCTGTGTTCAAATCCCGCTCATGTAGGTAAATATAAAACAGTCTAGGTGCATAGCGAAGGATAATGATGGTTTATATGAAATAAACACACAGGTAATTTATCTACTATTCTATCATTCAATATAATATCTTCCATCATTCAATCAATAGTAAAATTCATTTTTATGTAACATTTATAACAAATTATTATGAGAAACAATATTGTTCTCTAAACAGAACATGTTATGAAAGTGTTTTATAGATTTTTTATTGAATTAAGGCAGATGGCAATGCGTCAACAGATCCAATTAGAATCAAATACTTAGTTTTTTTTTATCCAATTAGAGATTCTAATTTATTCAATGCATTTGGAATCAAGTAAAACCTACGTTGATGCACAGCTATCTGCGTCGATCTGCAGTGCAGTGTCTAGGTATTAGCCATTAATATAAAGGAATCATGATCAAGTTCAATATGTTTACGATGTTTACATGATGTGGAAGGGACGGCGGGAGCTGTGGATAAACAGATATGTAACAGGCAAGGTACTAAGAAATAATGGAACTGAAATACCTAACGAGTATGGAGAAACAGGCAACTCTCAATATCTCAAGTGTGGAAGAATACGAGATAAACTTAAATACGTGTCATACGTCGAATGATGACAACTGCTCTCGGTTTATGCACTGACGTTCATTTAACCCAATGCTTACGGGCCGCACAAAATTGTGTTTTTACTAATTGCTTTTCAAATGCAAATTAACACGTTAATTACAAAATTAATTAAAAGGGCCCGTAAGCATTGTGTTAATATTGGTGTATTGAAGGTTGCAACACACACTATTGCACGTTTATAATGCGTGGTTCATTTTCGTATGACACTCACGCATTCAAAACCCTGCGTCAAAATATACTGTATTGGGATATTTATAGCTTATTGGGATTCTATGTATCTATTCTGTGGTAACAGGATATACCTATGGGTGAATCGGTCTGATGGTGTAATCTAATTTCACTCTAATTCAATTTCGTACAAAACGTAGGTACGTTGTTTTCAGTTTTCGTATACATTTTCGGGCACAATTTGCAGCAATATTATTGGTGGTTATTATATACCTAAGGGCGGCTCTCGTGGTGTAGTGCATAGGGCGCTGGCCTTCCATCCGGTAGCTCTGGGTTCGATTCCCAGTGAGGACACAATATTTTTATGTGATTTTATCAAAGCCTGGGTATTTGTGAATGTTCAAAATTACTAACTACCACCTTGTTCGAAAAAGCAAGGACATGGTTATTAATAATTATATATTATCATAAGAACGCAATCAACGTTGATCGTTTTAATATAAAAATATCAGTAAGTAGGTACCTATTAGGTGGGTATTCAGGTATACCGCGAATATTTAAACAAATCAGGTGAAATCCGGCGCAACCGGGCCTCGAGCCAGTGATATCGAGCACATCGTTTCAAATGCCGCCACATTAGTACCAATCTACCTATAGCAGGACTGACCGGATGACCCAAGAATCTGGATAATGAGTAAAAGAATACAGAACAAACTCCAACATGAATCAACCGAATACGTTTTGGTCACTGTGTAAGTTAGTTTGCTGTATGGACACTTTTTAGAGTTATAGGTACATCAGTTTAGTATCAGTTTGCTTAGTACCTAAGTAATTACGTTACAAGTCGGTTTACACTGTTTACAAGTTTACATGAAGCTAGGCGGGCACCGCGCTAATTTTCATAGAAGATTTTAGCAAAATTCATGAAGTCAAAAATAAAAACCTAGCCTAACCTAACCTAACTTAAGCTCACCCAATCTAACAAAATAATCTAGTAGGTGTACCTATCGGCTGTTATTAAAATTTTTTTGCTGCTGGTTTCCTGTAAAGTGTAAACCAACAAGAACTGAAATTTCTTGTAGGTAATTAGAAGTTATCCATCATTTTTATTACAACGTTTTTATTAGGTCGTATTCTTGTTTGCCAAGTACAAATCTTGCAACCGATTTTTAACTAACTTCCCGACTAGCTAGACATTTGAAACTTTTAGAATATATCAGAACACGATACCAATGCATTCTTTTAATAATTTTAGCAATCTTTAAGTAAAATTGAATTCATTTTCAGTTAATTCTGTTTTGTATGAAAAGTTATTTCGGAAGAAATCCGTAAAAAGTAAAACACTAGGTAGGTATTATTGGTTATATATGCGTGCGTTATTATGGAAATCAATATGAAACGAACGTCAAAATGACATTTCAGTATTCTATATTTATTCAGTATTTCTATCAAGTACAAATTTTTTTGATTGCTTAAGCTAGTTAAGTCAAGTTTATATGATTCAACAGAAAATTTAAAAACGTTGTAAGTATATAAAAAGTTCTTTTTATATTGTAATTATTTTATTAAGGAAATAAAAAGTAGTTACATTTTGATTACAAAAATATGAAAATAGAATACCTACTTAGTGAAAAGTTATTGCAACCAGCAAAGTATACTTATATATTATAATATAGTTAATAGGAATTAGTCGCGGAGGGTGCCTATTGAAGATATGTAGGCAGTGGTAGGTAGCTGAAAAAACAGCCATATTTACAGGACATTTTAATTTCGTTTATCTTCAGTATTTTACTGAAAAAACATAGTTTACCTTTTAATAAGTAGTACCTAAGTAATATACGGGTATTAGGTACCTACACGAAAAATGACAACATATTGCAATAAAATAGATATTAAAAAAGTAATGCTCAACCGGAAGACATCGAGTCCAACGGGCCTAAATTATTGTATAAAACTTACATTTATTTATAAAAATTAATCTGCTATAAGCACGTTTGGCTTAAATACCTACAGCATTGGGACACGTGATAGTATGCCACTGGTTTTCGCATTGTATGTGGGTGTTTTTTACAATACATTTTTTTGATTATTTAGTGCCATAGCTTGTTACGTAGTACCTACGGTCGGTCTACTTAGGCAAGCAGGCAATCAATTTATAATACCTACAGACAGATGTCGCTGGAAAATTATAATATTTTTGCAGAATATAAAATAATGTAGTTAGGGTACCTACCTTAATAATTTTATTTTGGTATGGTGCCAATATTGAAGGTCGATTTGACATAAATAAAAAGGATTTCAGGTTACTTATACACATTTACATTTTTATAAAAATCGATGTTTTTTAAAATAGTTAAAAAAAACATTAAAACTATGAATAGTCAAAAATCTCTAAGGCGATGCTTAGAAAACTTAATACCTAAACTAAATTTTAATAATAAATATGACCATAAAATATAATAATAACGAATATAAGATAACGTCCTGCGACAAATTCACATTTTTTTACAATAATTGTAAGTTTATCTTTGACTTGAAATAAAAAATATTTTTCTTTTTAATGTTTTCAGATACATATTTATTAATTAACACAGTTGAAATTGTAAATACCTAATTAAATAAATGTCTCAAATTGCAAGCCTCGTATTTTTCCGCTAGGTGCCTTAATGACATCGCCTTAAAACGACTCATCCAGCAAAAACAATCAAAATGTTGATATTGATAAAATATTATGGTGACGATTGTCGTAGTGTAGGTACCTACCGGGCAGATAAAAAATACAAAATTACAAAATTGCTTTCGGCCTGTTACGGCCGTCAATTAGTAGAATGGCGTTGCCAACACGAGCTATCATTTACGAGCGATCGCAGTCGCCGATCGGTTTTTAGTAAAGCCTCGTAAAACTTTTGTAACTTTCCTACCTATCGCCATATTAAGTATTATACTTGCGCTGCGAGATGAAACAAAAAAATATGTGAACGATAATAAAAGACGGGCGCGACCGCGATGTGTTAACATAAAGATCGGCGATCGATAACGCCGGTAGATAAAGAGTTAAGAGCTTTTAAACATTTACAATCTGAGCACAGTTTGAGAAAAGTTTATTCTGATATTACGAGTCTAAGGCTAGTGGCGGATATCTCACAAACTTGAATGAGATTGAAATTCAAATTCAAAAATTGAACTATTAATTCCTCCAAAAACAATGCCTCTTAAGTTTAGGATCCTTAATTCATTTTCTCTACATTTAAAAAAATCATAAAATAAGATCTCTTTCTATAGGTACTTACATGGACCCTTATCGCATGAGAGACAACAAATTTGTACGTATGCTGTTCACCGTCTTCACCGCGGAATGTAGTAAGTATCGGAAATATATGGTCGTAAGACGTATATTATAGACCGTCCAACCACTCCAACCTCTTTCGGTTGTATAGTACCTACCAGTGGCGAAGGGTGGAGGTAGGCTGTTAAGATCCGTCATAAAATGTGCACATTAAACTTTTTCAGATATACATATTTGTTTCCATTGAAATAAGACTACAATTCATAGAAAGTGTTGATTAGTTTTTAAAATTCAATTAAACCCTGAGAAACCAAGCCATAATAGATAATAGTCAAAAAATACAATGTCAATCTATAAAATATCTAAAATTATGCAATTAAATCATACATAACTTTGAATATTTTATAGATAGAAAAATATTTTTTATTTATTATAGTTTGGTTTAGGCAGGGCTGAATGAAATAAAAAAATGAACCAACAATATGTATAATATGTATTTTTAATCCAACGAAAACAAATAACTATGAATGAAAAAGTGTGCATAATTTTGTCGTATCGCCCAAATTAGACCAAAACTATTATGGTTTCGTTTAGGCTGGGTTTAATTGATTTTTAAAAAATAACTAACACCATCTGTAAATTGTAGTCTTAGTTCAATAAAAACAAATACATATGACTAACAAAGTTTAGTGTACACTATTTATAGCGAATCTTAACAGCCTACCTCCACCCTTCGCCACTGGTACCTACCTAGGTACTGAGATGAAATTCGTGTCTAAATAAAAAACGGTTCTCGTCGGTTTACTTTACAGGAAGCCAGCGGTAAGCAAATTTTGAAAATTAGGTTACGTCTTCATTCTTGAATTCATGAATTTTACCAAAATCGGCTATGAAAATTGGCGCGGTTCCCGCCTAGCTTCCTATAAACTGACTTGTACCTACCTAAAACAATGTTAAAATACGTACCTAATAAAAACTACCGAAATACAAGAGAAAAACAGAAGAAAATAGGTATGCGATGAAATTATAAATTCAGAACAACGCGTTAATTGGTGCTATAGAGATGACGGTCATCTCTTTCCTATAAGAAAGCTCACGCCGACCTGTGCTTCGGTGAAATGCAATATGTACAATTTACATGACGTAACCGAGAGACAGTGTGGTTATTACCACTATTGCGGATATCTCGCGACAGTTAATAAAATCCAATATGACTAGACAATTACGAATATCAATCAAAGGTAAATTTGTAATAAATACGTAAGTACTTACCTACAAAATCATGCTTTCGCTGAAGGTTTACCATTACAAACCACTTTTATAAATAAAATAAAGTTAGCAGATAGATTTATTAACAATTCAGAGTTTTGATTTATTAGATACCTATAAGTACTAACAGAGGCGGCTCTACCTAAAGGGATCTTAGGGACCATCCCCACATCATTATCATGTCAAAAATACATGTCCGATATTTTTATTATTGTCATAATGTACCTTCTTAATTACATGATTAAACGAAATATTTAATTTATTTTAGCCATCTAAACCAATCGCAATTTTATAGAGATATTAATTATTATACAAATAAATAAAGCAATTATTGTAAATTATGTACATCATGATGATTACGCGGTATTAAAATAATTAGTTAAATTAAAAATGCCCTATTTCACGGTGACACCTATGTACAAATTAAGAAAGCTATGGCATCTATTTTTCGGTGACCGGGGTCACTCAGTCCCATCCCGTTGCCATGGTACAAATCTCTTCCTACAAAGGATGCGAATGCATTAGCATTAGTATACGCATACTGGGGAGCGAATCAAACGACCCCTAGGTGAATAAAAACGCTGTATGTCGACTTATAATGGTTAGTCTATAATAATCATTATTATTATTTAACTTAATATTTTTAAGCACGCTGTTTAGAAGTGATTAAGTAACGACTTAGATAATCATATTATTTATTCGAAAAAATTACTCATTTCCTCATTAATAAAATCATATTATAAGTAGCGTGGTACATAATGTATAATATGAGAAAGTAGGAAGGTATGTATATTTAATAATGAATGGCTAAACCCCGCCACCTATAAAGTCGTCAAGCCGCCACTGAGTAGGTACTAAGGTTAGATTATTTTGTTCTTTTTCATTATAAAGCTTCCAAGAATATAATGTGCTAGATTTAGTGGAAATACTATAAGTAGATAATGAATGCGCCCAGGGAACTCAGAAATAATGGGAACTGAAATACGTAACGGGTAAGGCGAAGCAGGTAACCGACTCGAGTAAGGAAGAATCCGAGTTAAACTTACACACGTGTTAAGAATACGTTTTACGTCGAATACTAAAAACTCCTCTCGGTTTATGCATTTACGCTCATTTAATGTTGGTGTATTACACACACTATTGCACGTGCATAATGCGTGCTTTATTTTCGTAGGACACTCACACATTCAAAACCCTGCATCAAGATGCGGCGTATTGAATATAGCATATCGGTATTCTATTTATTACCTGTTCTGTGGAATGCGCCTGTGATGGACGAATGATAGCGTGTTCGCGTATGAAGTCACGGGTCTCAGGTTCGAATCCCTTATCAGGTAAATTCAAACAGCATATAGGTAGGTAGATTGAATATAATTTTCATATATTAATATTGAATAATCTAGATTACCTAAATAGATAAGTATAATTTAATGTCGTGTTTTATTTTAATTAATGAGTAGGTAGATATATTTAAAAATAATTACAAGATAAAAAGAACTTTTTATATAGTACAACGTTATTAAATTTTCTGTTGAATTATTATGCTCAAACTTGTACTTGATATGAAGTAAATAAAAAACAAACAAATATAGAATACTGAAATGTCATTTTGATTTCCATAGTAACGCACGTAGAATTATACTAATAATTTAGTTGCTAGGACCACCTCCTTAGCAACCAATAATAGTGGATTGAATTACGGATTTCTTCCGAAATAACTTTTCATACAAAACAGAATTAACTGAAAATGAATTCAATTCTACTTAAAGATGGCTAAAAGTGTTAAAAGAATGCATTGGCAACGTGTTCTGATATTATATTCTAAAAGTTTAAATGTCTAGCTAGTCGGAAAGTTAGTTAAAAATCGATTGCAAGATTTATACTGGATAAACAACCACCGGACAAATAAGAATACGAGCTAATAAAAACGTTGTAATAAATAAATACCTAGTAGGTACCTACACACCAAGGACAGATTATTCTGGCATATCATTAATTGAAAGTAACGATACATAGTCGATACTTACCAACTATTAAATGAGTCGCATGAACTGCTAGTAGAATCTGACCGATTCTACCGACCTCGTCTAAACAATGTATGTATTTTTAGATAGGACCTATGTCCTATATTATTGGACTATAGGTAGGTAGTGTTTACTTTTTTGTGACAAATATCCAAGATTCCTACCTTGGTGGTAGGTTAAACTAATAAATATAGATATTTACTTTGATTATCTATTTCTTATTTATTTATTAAAAAATGAACATACCTACAATTAATTTAAATCTTGGAAACCATCCGAAAAAGAAAGCCGATAAAAATAATTATCATTTTAATTAGTACTTCTTTTTAATTGAATGTATTTTGGTCACTAATGATTATGAGAAGTGCTTAAATAAAATTGTTTTTACCTGAAAAGGGTTGATTGGAAAAAGTTATCTAAAAAAACATTCCGTTCAGGTAATTTTTAATTAATAATTTATCAGAATTATCAAAAATAAATCAGACACAGGTGATTTAAACGTATTTATTTAATAACTTAATAGTCGACGCAGGTCACTGTGAGTAAGGGCCTATTTTTATGTTATATTCTATTCTATTATACTTTAGTCGTTGTTAATTCTAATGAAGTTCTATGAGTAGGTAGCAGTGCAAAAATGTAGATGTAGGGCGTTAAGATCCGCCATAAATAGTGCACACTAAACTTTGTCATTCATATGTAGGTATTTGTTTTTATTGAATTAAGACTACAATTTGCAGATAGTGTTGATTAGTTTTTAAAATTCAATTAAACCAATCCATAATAAATCATCATCATCATCAGGGGCGCGACAACCCGGTGTGGGTCTCGGCCTCCTCCAACAGCTTAAATTCGGTACCCCCAGAACATGGCAGTCACTGGCAGGTCCATCCAACCAGCGAATCTTTGGCCTGGCTCTTTTTCTTTGGACTGCTGGACATCACTCTCTTTGCCGGTTCATTGTCATTCATACAGTGCACATGACCTAGCCATCGCAGTCTCCCAATCTTAATTGATTGAGCTGCGCTGCAATCTTCGTACAGCCCGTAGAGCTCAGCTTTATATCTTCTCCTCCAATTGGTGCCATCCCTGATCGGTCCATATATACGGCGGAGAATTTTTCTTTCAAAGATGTTCAGGGCTCGTTCATTTCGCAGAGTTAATGTCCAGGTTTCCGATGCGTAGGTGAGCACTGGCCTTACAAGTGTCTTGTAAAGAGTGCTTTTAGTTCAGCAAGCCATAATAAATAATAGTCAAAAAATATTAGTCTATCTATAAAATATCAAATATTATTTGCCATTAAATTAAATCAAATAAGTAACTATAATTTTGGTTATTTTATAAATAAAAATAATATTTTTTTATTTATTTTGATCTAGGGCTTAATGAATTTAAAAAAAAAACTAACCAACACTATCTGTCATTGGTAATATCCTATATCTAGTCTTAATTCAACAAAAACAAACACGTATGACTGAAAAAGTATGCACTATTTTTACTAAAACTTTTATGATTCGGTTAGGCAGGGTTTATTTGAATTTTAAAAACTAACCTGCACTATCTGCAAATCGTGGTATTAGTTAAATGAAAACAAATACGTATGACTGAGAAAGTTTAGTACCTACCTACCTACCTATGCACTATTTTTATGTTGTATCTTAACAGCCTCTCTCCACCCTTAGCCACCGGTAGGCAGGGTGTTTATTTATTGTTTTTTACAAACCTGGACAAAATGACATTATTTACATATAGAATAAATACATATTATAGAAAATCAAATTTCTAATTTGAAATAAGTTTAGGTATTAGGTAAACATAAGTACCTAGGTACTTAACAAATTTGCATACAAGTTTATAATAAAAATGAAAGAAGGCAAAATTCTGAGTGCCTATGGGCAGCATTTTGCCTAGGGACGTCTCTGTTGAATGCCAATCTACATTCTTCAATATAGCGATTCCAGATGGAGCATACAACCTCCGTATAATAGTACCTCTACCTATAAGTATAATCTGTTTAACAATTGTATCACAAGTAATTAGAAAACTTCAAAGTGTATTTATACTCACTTGGCAGCAGGTCGCATTCCATGTGGTGCCTCGAGTTGACCAGGAGGGTCGGCTGAACGAGAGCCGCGCGGTGTAGGCTATTTGCCTCCGCGATAGCTATGTTTGTCATCACCATTCACAGGAGGCAGTCACAGTCACGGATAATATTCGAGTCCCACCAACTTTGACAGGGGATTGGCAACAGATTATGATAATTTTTTAAATAATTTATTTTTAATCACTGTATATTTTATGTCGATTGGCTAAAAAATAATTCATTGTTATAATAAAAAAATGTAGGATTATTACCTAAAGAATTATTATTACAATGATTTAATACCTATTGATGGTGCGAAATGCCTTGCAGATGTGAATATATCATAGATTCGAATTATGCAACAATTTTTAAAATTTGGATACATAGTAGGTACCTACCTAATTTAAATTAAATATACGTATGTAGGTATCTATATCTACTTAAGTATATTAAAAGCTACATAGTATATAAGTAAGTATGTAGGTACCTACCTAGGTATATGTAGCTATCTAACAACAACTGCAATTTGTATATATTACTAGCTTAACGAAAACAAATAAGTAGGTACTCATGACTGAAAAAGTTTGCACTAGGTATGTTTGTCGGATCTCCACAGCCTACCTTAACTAATATGTTTGATTGAGGCAGCGTTTAATTGAATTTTAAAAACTGACTAACCATCTGCAATTTGTGCCTATTCATATTTCAATGAAAACAAAATAAGTATGACTGACAAAGTTTAGTGTGTATTATTTATTTTGAATCTACACAGCCTACCTCCACCCTTCGCCACTAGTAGGTATCTATGCACCAACTAATCTATCTGTCATATAAGGCAGAGTAACTTAACCAGAAGTGCGAGTGAGAAAGCATTTCTCACACGTATGATCTCCACAATGTGCGTTACAGTAAGATAGAAGACATATTATTATAGGTTAAGTTATTAACAGTGAAGTTTTGGAACGAGACAGCATTAAATACTAGTTTGATGAATGCACTTAGAGCAAACTAAGTTTTTATGTGAAATATAAGGTTAGGCTACCTACCTACATATATTTTTAGTTAATTTAGTTAAAATGATGGTTGAGATAACATAATGAGAAACAAGATGATAGAAGTATGACATAGGTAAGTTAATAATATTAAAAATCATCCTAACCAAAGAAAACGGTTTCATATAGGCGGACAATACGCTCTCTCTTTAGTATTACTGCTCCGAGGGTTAGCACGAATTTAAACCCCACGGTCGACGATATTCATTAGTTTCAGCTTATCTAGTTAAAATAAATCATGCCACAATCATTATTATTCCTGTTTCACATTTTATATCTACCATGATCGGTTTTATTTTACGACATTATCAATTAGGTATTTTTTATAAGAATATAATGACACAACTACGAATTAAACTAATTAGATATGATATCGTTTTTTTATATACCTACCTAATTATTTTGGCTTTCCAACAAGATTGGCATCATAATAAAAAATCAATAACCATTGAATAATATAGCCTTTACTTACACTTAACCCATTACAAGAGTGTAATGTGTGGATGCGTGACACTGTAAGTAGGTATCTTATGGTAATTCTAGAATACCTATACCAGTGGCGAAGGGTGGAAGTAGACTCTTAAGATTCAACATAAATAATGCACACTAAACGTTGCCAGCCAAACGTTTTTGTTTTAATTGAACCAAGACTGGGCGTAGGTACCTAGGTAGGTCCTACCTAGTGTTTGTTAGTTTTTTTAATTCAATCAAACCCTGCTTAACCCAGGCCATGGTAGATAACAGTCACAATATATTCGTTTAGACATCAATACAATAATATCTAAAATTATGCTATTAAAGTAACCATGCATAATTTTAGATATTTTATCGATAGAAGAATATTTTTTAATGATTATGGTTATAGGTAATTACATATTATGATTATATATAATTACAACCATGACAAAACAGAACAACGATAAATATAATATAACTATGGCATTTCAGGAAAAATATAAATTTAATATTGAAATTGTCCTATCTCTGTTATGTTGATAGATTTTTAATAGCACAGATTTTCAATACGCCATAATAAATCAAATTATATATCTAATTTCTGCATTCCTAATCGCCAGAAAGCCTCAAATAAACGGGACTTTGCCGGCAAGCTTAAGATATATCATCTTAATCAATATACCTAATAATATGTTCAAAATGATTGGGTGACTAGGTACAACGAAATAATGACCTAACCTAAACAGATTCCACAAAAATTAATGTTTCATTTTTCCCCTGGCTGTTCTGTTTTGTCATTTTCTGTAATCCATAAACTATTATAGTTTGGTTTGGGCAGGGTTTAATTAAATTTTATAAACTAACCGGCACCATCTGCAAATTGTATTGTTAGTTCAATGAAAACAAATAAGGACGACTGACAGAGTTTAGTGTGCACGATTCATCATTTATTTTAACAGCCTATCTCCACCCCTCGCCACTGGATTATACCATATAGGTACCTATTATAAACTCTTATGATCTGTTAAGATTTCACACTAATTGAACATACCTACCTAAATGAAGGCAAATCTATTATACCTGTCTTATTGTGATGTTCTTCAATTGAACCTAATCATAGATACCTATCCACACTCTAGCAATGCACCAAAATTAGGAGATATGTAATCCCAAATACATACCTACATCCTACATACCTATTAGGTACTTAAATGATTTGCAGATATCCAGATCGAAGAAATTTACTAGGTATCTAGGTACCTAACTAGGGTTTAAGTAGGTACCTAATATAACACATAGTTATACCAGTATACTTAGGTACTAATATGTAAGTATATAACCTTACTATACTAATATCTAACTAATTAAAAAAAACAGTTAGGCATTCACTCAGATAGATCCATAGTTTATTATAAACATTTTCTAACTTTACTGTAGGTATAATTTACGAATACAATATCTAGGTAATCATTTAAGGGACTTATTCAATATGTCACACTGTGAAAATGACAAGATGATCAAGAATAAAATAATATTTTAATGAAACGTAGGTAGGTAGGAAAATACCTACCTACCTAACATAGGTATTAAATTTTAAGGAGATCACCCGGTTAGTACCTATCTAATATTATAATGAATAGTTTAATAATAAATATAGGTAATGTTTACCAATATAGAATTAAACTAGTTTTTTTTTTGTAAAGCACTTTTGTTTTGTATGTGATTATTTTAATTATCCACTGTTAACCTCATTGATCAGGAAATTTGTAGTTATTAATAATTTTATATCAAAAGTTAAACATATTGATTCACACACATACACTGCCGCGATCTGAATACACACGAACACGACACATCGATATTGCAAAAAGAAAAATAGCGATACACACACCCAACTTCGGCGGCGGTCGAAACCAGACTAACCATAAATGTATAGAATTCAGTTCTGCCTTCCGATTATGAAAAATGGACCCGCCTATTCGGCGCGATCTCATTGGTCGGATTTGAAATTGGCCGCGCCTCTTTATGGAATTTTCGTCAGCTGTGAACGACAAAATGGTTGCTTGGGCTTTCGAGGGAGCTTTGCCCATGCGCAGTCGTGACTGGGGTATAGATTATTATGACGTACTTGGAATCAAAAGCTGCATTTTTTACACTAAGCATCTTATGTTTTCAGTGGACGTTGTTTCGATATGACTGTTTTTCGGTCTTGTGTGTTTTGTTCTTAGTTTGAATTGTCGACATTCAGGATTCGAATTTCGAAGATTATTTAAATTTATTTAGATATTCTTGGATGCATCCTAATATTATACAATATAGATACTTAGATAATAATAATAATATCTATAATTCTAACTTCTTATCCACGCAGGCTTTATAGAAATATTTATTTGATTCCTATGCAATAATCACGCTATTCTTTCCTACCCTTGCCGTGTTTATAGGTAGGCTGTTAGTTTTCCACAAATAATTAGGTAGGTAGCCACCTAAATATTCACATCAGACAAGACAAGCTATTATTTTGATTAACTCAAGGGCTTTTTTTGACTAAGAAAGCAAATTTTTAGCCTAGTGACAATTCCTCGAGAATCTTCTTGACGATTTATCAAGAAATGAGAATTGTCGAGAATTTCGGAAAAATAACTTTTCGAGATTCGAGATTAACTTTTTCTGAATATGACAATTAAATAGATAGGTGGGTGGTGAAAATATCACCCACAGTGTCGCCCAAAATGGCCTCGGCCTATAGCGTCGTGGGTCCCAGGTTCGAATCCTGGATCTAGCAAGTACCTACCTACCTACACATATTGTTTTTCAATTTGTGTTCATGAGTCAGAGTATGGACGTAACCTAATAGGTTGAGCAAGTGGCTGACATCCATTTCTCGTAAAAACAAAATCTGTTAATACAAACCTCCACTCTGTGGAGGCCCACATTGATAAATGATCTATGATCGGACATGGTCGAAAAAAATGCCAACGCATTTATTTCCTGTAATCACATCCTCTACCTAACTAAATATTGAAATAGAAGGTAGGTACCTAGTCTAGGTAGGTAGTAATCTATCTAATAGAAGCGAAACAATTACAAACTCCTATGCTTTGAGAAAAATCACATACCTATCTACCCACCTACCAACCTAAATAGTAAATATATTGTGACCTCATCGGGTCGAACCTGGAGCCCCCGGATGAAAGGCCAGTGCATTGCGCACCGACCAACTCAATAATTTCTGTAGGTATTTTTTTTTAAATTTTATTTATTAAGGAAACAAACAGTTACATAGGTATTGATTACAAAAATTTAAAATATAATAATGAAAAGTTATTGCAACCAGCAAAGTTTCCATATATACATTATAATATAGTTAAGCCTAACAAGATAGAGATTAAGAATAACATAAATATGAAGAAATTACATAAGAAAATTACATGAGAAAAATGAGGAAGAATAGTGAATAATTAAATTATATACAAAAAAAGGAACATAAAAAATATATATGTAACTATTTATACTAGGTATGTTGTTTATATGCAATAACAAGTGTTTTTTTGTGTAGTTACCTACAAATAGGCGAAGTTTTGCAATGTTGTTAGTTGTAGGGATTTTGTTAAGTAGGTAGTATACATGGATTGGGAATCATTTTTTTACGTAATTCGGAAGAAATATAGTAGGTATTTAGGTACCTAAGTGCCTACTTACCTATCTCTTTCAAATTTTAGAACATAACCCTTTAAATATTCTGTCGCCGCTACATACTCATGTTTTAATAATCACAGCATACCTAGAAATGGTCACCACATACGTTTTGGTCAGTAGGTATTGTACCCACCTACCTATATATATTATATACTCTATACCAGTGGTACACAACCTATTTTAAATGGTTAGTAGGTAGGTACCTACCTACCTACATATCATCAGCTACCAGCTAGCAAAGGGTGGATGTAGGCTGCTAAGATCGGACATAAATAGTGCACAATAAACTTTGTCAGTCAAACGAATTTGTTTTGATTAAATTGACTACAATTTACTGTACTTCCGATTGTATTTTACTTTTTTTATAATAACCATTTCACTAAAAAAAGACGACATGATATTTTATAAATAGATGGATATTTTACTAAAAAAAGTGATGCCTATCCGAAAATCGAACTTTCGCTAATCTACGCAAAGGCGTAGTCGTTAGAAGCACGACTCGTTTCATATTATAAGTAGGGGAAAGTATGCTATATCGTACCGTTAGATAAATCGTACCACCTGAATATCTCTAAAACTAGCCAACATTTTTTAAGACTAGTAACATTCAGCGAAGCGTAGCCATGTTCATAGTTGACCTGTCATGTTTGATATACATAATATGTTTAATGCACGCGTGAGTTTGTTATTGAGTAATTTCGCTTTTTTGCATTCTTCATCTAACTTTTTCGGATCTTGCGTAAGGTGATTTCGTGGGTGAAGGTAAGTCTTTTAATTTTTTCTCAAACAAAGTTTTGCTAACATGTTCATACAGTTTGATATAGAGTCACAAAATGTTTTAAATATATAGGTTATGTTTTGGTGATATTAATTTTACAAAACTCAGAGTTGGATAAATCGTACCACCCATGATTTGGTAAGTCGTACCGGGATGATTTACCTTACCACAATAAAACCATTAGTTGTTTTGTGACAAACTGTTTTCATGTTATCATTTCAGATGACATCGACAAAAAAATACCACCAATGGTATTTTGCCAATAATGGCAAAAATATTTTATTTTCCTGTTTGCAAATTTGAAATGTTGTACCTAGGTACGATTTACCGAACTTGTGGTACGATTTATCCTACCTACCAGTTCATCAAATCGTACCGAAAGCCTTTTTTTTTTTAACTTGATATTTATGTTCCAGTTATAAAAAAGTTTTTTTTTAATAAAATATTATCTGAAATTTGATAAACTTTCATTTAAATCCTCCTTCACTTTCCAGACTCTTTTCAATCGATAAATAAAGGGAGTTAAGTACGAAGTGGTACGATATAGCATACCTTCCTCTACCTACCTAGTGAACCAGACATAAAAAATCAAAGACAAATCGTGTCCAAATCATCCAAAAATCTATAAATTATCCGAAGCTTTTTTTACATGTGTTAGAAGAAGAATCTATAGACTTTGAGACCTACAGTCTATATATGTGTAGGTGAATCCTAAATTCAATCAATTAAGTTATGGTAGCCAATCGATGTCTATAGTGGTAGGTATGGGCCCCACATCGTGAAGCGGGCCCCCAGGCTAGGATCTTTGGCGGGCCCCCCTACCTATCGCTAAGCATAAAGGCAGTGTGACGCTCCACAGTAGCGTTTTCCAAATGGAGTATGCGGTCAAATTAATCTGTAGATATATTTAGTGCTTTATTGTATAGGTATTTTAATTAATAGGTACCTACATCCATTCGAATTATGGACATGTCGAGTATTGATACACAATTAAAAATTGTATCATACAACCATATAACTTTAATTAATAATATTATTGAAGGAAAATACCGCCCGCAGGGGATTTTTTTTATTATTAAAGCAAATTTGTAATGTGTGTTTATCTCACTTATCTGGCGACTTCCCTAAGCTAGAGCCCTGTCAGCCCTCCCCTTGTGGGGGCCATGGTGGTAGGTATTAGATACCTAGATTAAAATTAATACCACGATAGAGTGATTAACTTTGCGGTTTCTGAAAATAAATAACTAGGCAAGCAGATTATCGATACCTAACCTACGCTGTTTAATAAAACCTTCTATTCACCTAAGTACCTACCCAATAGGTATTTTTTTGGCCCAATATATCACATCGTGTGGACGGTGCACATTTTATTGCTATGCTACGACAAACTGCTACGCTTCTACGTTATAAGATTATGATTAATGCTCTACGAACCTGAGCATCATTTTGTACAATATACCTACACAAATACTTAGTTATATCCCTCCTCTATTTGTATAATTATTTTCTAAGCGGCTTAACGATTTTATTAGTAGATATTATTACCTAAACCTATCTGCTTAAATGTATCAGTAAGTATGTAGGTAGGTAAGTAGGCATTTAATTAAGTGGGTAGGTTTTTACAGTTTCCATCAACTTTTTATAATTCATGTTTTTTCTCTAAACTTTAGGCAAATATACCTACATAATTTTTATTTTATTTAAAAAAAAATTAGAAAAAAATATCGGCACTACACACTTAAGAAAAAGGACCCGCTTATTGGAACGCCGTTGGTATATCTATACACTTTAACTTATATTACTAAATTATATAATGGTTTCTCAATGTTTTTATTTTTAAAGTATCAAATGTCAATCTGACGTTTAATCGTTTGTTTACGTAACGAATTGCAAATGGCCGACAATAATAAATTCTTTTCCTAGGCAACAGAACAATTCTTCGTACATATAATAATAAATTCGCTGCTTAGGCAACGGAATAAACTATAATATTATAGGTACTGTATAATCGTCACGATTGCATTATCATACTGTGGAGTAAAGGGAGTGCGTTTGGCTGATAACCGAACAATCGTGGTTCGAATCCAATCGAGTGCGATTTTTTTCGTCTGAAAAAATAAATTATGTGTCACATGCCAAAAATACACTTTGATCTGATTTTCCAAACGCGTCTAAAGAAGTAGGTATAATTACAAAAATATGTCGAATAAATCTTTTATCAATCTATGATTTTTAGACATAGTCAGTAACAGTAAAAAAAGTCCCGGGTCAGCAACGAAAAATGCGCCCTTTACGTAATACAAAACTTGTAGATACCTATGAACCATGGCTCCCACATCCTGAAAGTCAGTATCTATGGCGCCCCCCTACCTATCGCTAAGGTTAAGGGCAGTGTGATTTTCTACAGTAGTGTTCCCCAAGTAGTTTCCACGGAAGCCCAGGGTTAAGAGTATTCCGTGTATTTTTAGTGATTTTTGAATAAATCTTTTGTGATACCCTTCGGCATATTATATTAAAAGCCATTTTGTAAGTCAGGAAACACACACAAAATAATTATAAAATGAAATACTACGCGTCAATTATCATTTAATTATATCAATCATCATACCACATCAAATTGCACCGCACAGCCATATATTTTTTAAATGTTTATAATATATATTAAGGGAAATAGCGCCGCTCTAAGCCTGGGCCCTCAGGCTAGAGCCCTGTCAGCCCCCCCCTCCCCCTTGTGGGAGTGGGGGCCATGCTCACAACTGCTCGACCTGCCACGCGGAGTCTCCTAATCCTGGGTCCCAGGCTAGACCCCTGCCGGCCCACTTTTTAGGCGCCATGCTATGCACATTTAGATACTAGGTACCTAGGTACCAATCTATAACCACTAAGCTCGACGGTATCCGGTTATCAACATAAAGACGTTGGGCGTCCAAACTGGATGGAAGTGGCTTTAGCATTAAACAGACCTGGATTAATACCTAGGTACATAGGGATGTAGCACATTAAGTAGAAACAACATATGACTGTATGTTATTTAAGTATGTACCTACCTACCTACCTACCTACAGGTCTATAATGCTTTAGCGTCCGGTAAATCATTTTGACAAAACAAAACGTCCACAAAGATTCATCAATATGTTTAATCACACAATAGGTAGGTATACGGCATCATGAAATCAGTTGGGTAACTCTGAAATTGAGTAAGTACTATATGCGATTCTCGAATAACATTTTCCCGCACTCCGAAATCAAACGCCCAACTATCCCTGAGATAAAATCTCATTACGAAAATGGTATTCTATTTTTAAAAGAATGTTCGAATTTTAAATTCTTTATTTTTGATAATATCTAACCGCTCAATACAGAATATGTACCTACATAATAAAGTGGAACGTCATTTTGACATTCCGTGACGTTTGGGATGACTGACGAAACATGACGCAGTAAAAATATGGTGAGTTTGATTTTTGAAGTTACCTACATTTCCATTCCACGCAATATTTTGATTTAAAATGTTGCGCTTCATTAAATCAAGACAAAAAAAATCACAAATTTTAAAGATTCTAAGCTAAAACAAATACCTATTTATTATTTGAATCAATACCTAAGTATCTACTTATTAGTCAGTAGTACCTACCTAAAAGTAGAGCTAATAATATTTCGATATTCATCGTTTCCCGAGATTTGAGAATTCAAGAATTCAAATTCTATATTTTTTATCTCGAGAATTCGGAATTGGCTTGTTGGTTTCTCGGGTACCTATATCTATACCTATTTATTTTTCGAATTGTCGGCCGGTCGAATTCGAAAATGTTTTTTTAAGGGTCTTCATAATGCCAAATTACACTATCAGATTTTCGAATGATCGTCTGCCATGATCTCTCGAAAGTCCCGATCATGAGATGTGACCTGTGTGTGAAAAGGATCGTTCATTAAAGTCGTGGTTCAAAATAGAATAATTATTCATATTTTTTACTCACGACTCAATAAAAGAACGGTGACAGTTAAATCGACAAACAGGCCCGAAATGGAAAATTTTACGAACCGGAGCGCTTGATAATTTTACGAAAATATCAACATAGTTATCTAATTACAGCGTTTTTCTTAGCTCGTATTCTTATTTGTCCGGTAGTTCTTTGTACGGTACAAATCTTGCTCTCCATTTTAACTAACTTCCCGACTAGCTAGACATTTGAAACTTTTAGAATATATCGTCTCTGTTTTGGCAGAACACACTAACTGGAGAATAGGTACTAGTTTTGATTAATTTGACTTTGAAGTTGTTAAAATGTTTGAAATGGTCTATCATGTGAGTTTATTAAGTAATCGTAAAAAGGATGACTTTAAAATAAAGACTGTTTATTTATTTAGAAGGTTTTCAGACGGTAAAGTTCTAAATAAGCAATATTTTGGTATAACTAACTCAATATGTCATTTTTTCGAATTAGTGTCTTCTGCCAGAACAGTGACGATATCAGAACACGATGCCAATGCATTTTTTAAATACTTTTAGCCATCTTTAAGTAGAATTGAATACATTTTCAGTTAATTCTGTTTTGTATGAAAAGTTATTTCGACACCATTATTGGTTGGCAGGGGTCTGGGGTCCTAGCAACAAAATTATTAATATATACCTACGTGCGTTACTATGGAAATCAAAATGACATTTCAATATTATTTAAGTACATTTTTTTTGATCGTTTAAGCTAGTCAAGTCAAGTTTATATGATTCAACAGAAAATTTAAAAACGTTGTATATAAAAAGTTCTTTTTATCTTGTAATTATTTTGTATTTATTTTATGAAAATAAGTCTGTTCGATTTTTGTTATATTATTGCCTATCTAGCTCAGACAGTCAAATTATTTTTCCATGAGACGGAGCGACAATTTTTGTGATTTTATGAACCCGAGCGGCGGTCCGGTACGCTCCAATCCATTTCGAGCCCTGAAATACACGTATATTCTCGATTGGCTTATAGGTAAGTACGCGGAAAAGATGAGAGTTAAGTAGTATTCTATTTTAGCCACAACCCGAATCCGAACGATCGAAAATGACATTTCTCGATCGGAGAGAATCGGCGCAGACGATCGGGAGGGCGATCGGGGAGACGATAGGTTTGAGAGTCTACAGGTCTAATTAGGCTTCTTAGCTTAGGAACCTTAGCTTTACAATACGAGCCATGAAAATAACAAGCAAGTGAGAGAGAGAAACAATTAGACTTTTTGATGATTCAACTCTTTCATATAAGTATATTATACGTGTACTGTGTAGTGCGTGTGGACCCTACTTACTCTACGAATTCCGGTCAAATAGAAAGAAGAAGAAATATAATATAGTTTGGATAGTAGATAGGTATGTTAGTATAGTTAGGTACCAGTGGCGAAGGATAGAGGTAGACTGTTAAGATCTGACATAAATAGTGCACACTAAACGTTGTCAGTAATACTTACGTATTTGTTTTCATTGAAATAAGACTACAATTTACAGATGGTGTTGGTTAGTTTTTAAAATTCAATTAAACCCTGCAACAACTAAGCCATAATAGATATCTAATAGTAAAAAATACTCGTCTATCTATAAAATATCTAAAATTATGCAATTAAATCATTCCTACATAACTTTGGATATTTTATAGTACGAATAATATTTTTTATCTATTAGGTATAGTTTGGTTTAGGCAGGGCTTAATGAACTTAAAAAATGAACCAATAACCTATGTGTAATATTCCTATGTACTTATTCTTAATCCAACAAAAGCAAATAAGTATGAATGAAAAAGTGTGCACAATTATTTTGACGTAAGTATATTGCCCAAAATATACCAAAACTATTATGGTTTGGTTTAGGCAGGGTTTAATTGATTTTTTAAAAACTAACCAACTGGTACCATAATAATATGTTAATTGTACCTAGTCTTACTTAGTTCAATAAAAACAAATACATATACTATTTATGGCGAATCTTAACAGCCTACCTCCACCCTTCGTTACTAGTATATACCTAGTTACTATACACTACCGATTAAAACAACGTTTTATATAGTGTCAAAGTATCTACAAAGTCTACCTACCTAGTAGGTGCGTAGTCCAATTATTTACATGACAAGGCAAAATATTACCGTTGATAATATCGTAGGTTGTACCTAAGTACCTACTTATGGGAAATAGGTAGTTATTAATATTAGATATAGCTAAGATATAAAATATTATGTTTTGGTTCAAAGCAACCGCCCGCCAATATTCCGGGGTTGGGAGTCCAATCGTCGTGCCGCGATACGTGTCTGAATCTTAGTAAAACATTCACTGGTTATCTTGTCCCATCTCCGAAGCTCCCTCGCGCAGCTAAAAGCTTTTTGGGACTCTTTTTTGAAAGTGTGATTTGATTGGCCGATTGCGGATGATGATGATGATGATTTATCGACCCGTAAACTGCGGGAGGAATAAGTTTTTGACGATTTGATAAATATTAAGTAAATCTTGGTGGGAAAATATTGTATGTCAATCATGGCCCCCACATACTAAAACGGGCCCCCAGGCTAGGATTTTTGGCGGCCCCCCCTGCTTATCACTAAGGATAAAGGCAGTGTGACGCTATACAGTAGCGTTTTCCACATGATGTACACGGTAAAATTAATGTGTAGATATATTTAGTTTTTTGTAGTATATTTTAATACATCCATTTGAATGATGGAGATGTCGAGTATCGATACACAATTAAAAGTTGTGTCATACAACCACATAATTTTAAATAATAACACTGAAGGAAAATAGCGCCGCAGGCAACTTTTTTTTACTATTAGAGTTATTATTTTGGCTATTGTGATGTGTGTTCATCCCACTTATCTGGTCGAGCCTCGCCACGCCGGGCCCTTCTTGAGCGCGTGCCCTCAAGCTAGAGACCTGTCAGCCAACCCCCTGTGGGGGCCATGATGTCGATACTTGGTAGGTAGGTAGGTACTTACCTACTTATTAAATTTTATAAAATAAAATATACATTAGTTACATAATTTACCTAGGTACAGGTAAGTACCTATCTATATACCTACATGCAATCGCGATCATGATCGGTTTCTTTCATTTACCTATAGAATACCAAACCTGTGAATAAACTTTTCAGTGCAAACAATGCTGCATTCTCGCTTCTCGGTCTGCTGGTTGTTAATTACCTATAAGTTGAACCCGTACTTTTCAGAGAGGCAAACTTAAGAATATACCTACTTAAGTTATTTTGAATTTCGAGTTGGCGACCAAAATGTTTGAAGTTAGAAAAATCCATATTTATGATGTAGTGTAGACGTTCACTATACTGCGTAAAATAATACAATAAGTACGTTATGTCGCAGTGAAAGTGTTGATATCGTTCAAATCGTAACATCTTTATGATAATTTTGCAAAGTCACATGCATCAGAAGGCATTTAGTAAAAACTACTTGAGAAAATGCCGAAGATAATCTCTTCCGATAGTAAAACTAATTCTCTCTTTTTTTATTTGACGCCTTTTGAGTATTTTGACACAACTTCGAATTTTTGAATTTTGTTTTTCTTTGTTGAGTCTGCCGACATTATTTGGGAAAGATAAGATCATTTTATAATATTGTAGATACCTAGGTACCTATAGGTACCCTACATTATTTGTATGTCTTAACACCCCTAACTATATTTTATAGCAGTGGTGAATATTATTTTTTGAAAATATATTATACCTAACTAATAGAAAACCAAGCGCGAAACCCGAGAGATGCAGGTTCTGCTGGATGTCTTACTTTTTCTATTAGTTCATTGTAAGTAGGTCTAAAATGTTAATTCAATTATGTATGTTCAACAATTAGAATGTTAGGTATATTCTTTTTCTTCTTCTTCTTCGATGGCGCTACAGCTCAAGTCGAGCCCTGGCATCCTCCACCGCCGTCCTCCAGCCGGAACGCTCCTCCGCACGTTTTTTCCAGTTCCTGATTTTTAGCAGCTGGTTGGCATCTTTTGTAATGTTATCACCCCATCGTGTGCGTGGCTTTCCCACTGGCCTTTCCCCCCCTGGGTTTCCTTCGAGGATCTTCTTCGGTATCCATGACTCAGGTATGCGCTGGACATGGCCTGCCCAGTTTAGCCTCTGGAGTTTTATGAAGGTGAAGAGTTTTGAATCTTGGTATAAGCGGTATAGTTCCGTGTTGTACCTAATTCTCCACTCCCCACCATCATTCATGGGTCCGTATATCCGCCTCAGGATCTTTCTCTCAAAGCAGTCAATAGAAAACATAGAATGTTAGGTAGGTATATTCTTTAATATTCTTGAATTATTCGTTGAATAAAAAAAAGTTACTTAATCAAATAGACTTAAGGGGGGACATGCTCAGCGTAGGTCAAAATGGAACTTTTGTTCTATTTTCAAAGCATGCATGTAAAACCGTTTTAAAAAAAATTCGGTTAGGTATATGTTCAAACACGCGCGTTAACATCATTTTACTCCCTACTTCAATTATAGTTTGTCAATCTATGGCTACGGCCGTATGTTGTAGCTTAACCACTGGGGAATGCCAAAAGAAATGGCGTATTTAAAAAAACACTACTTTATTTTTAGGTCAATAATTGTTATAAAGCAATTATTATTCGTAGGATGTTTATCAAACTTGAATGGTCAAAAACATAGCTTATAATTAGTATCTTTAGAATTATCTTCGAATGTGTTAATCTTGCCCATTTTTTGAATAATAAAATGCCCAATTCTTGTCAAATTTGGGATCACAGAGATTATAAATATAATTGTTTATCGTAAATATTTCACTACAATAATGTCAATATAAATTATACTGATGATTTTATAAATGCGTTTAAAAATTAATAAATGTAAAAAATCTTAACACCACTGCACATTTATGTACTGAAATATGACTATATTCTAAAACATTAGAGCGAGAGGTTTAAAAGAATACTATTTTATGTAATAAAAATACTTTATGCAGTCATCAAATGTTTAAAATAAATATAAAGGATAATAAGGCTTCAAAATTATATAAATAGATTATCTACAACGTTTAAGGTATGTCCAGGATCATGCTTTGAAAATAGAAAAAAAGCTCCATTTTGACCCACGCTGAGCACGTCCGCCCTTAAGTAGGTTACTTATTTGTATTTAAAATATGAATATTCTAGATTCTTTGAGAAACGATATGTAGGTAGGTATGTCAAAATATTAACTTTTAACTTTTTGATGTATTAACCCCCATCCTAATTATAGGTACTTAAGTAGGAAACTTTTTTAAAAACTTGATTTTTTAATCAATTAGGAGCAATACGTATGGAGAGATGTAGGTGCTGCATACAGATATGACCACTAATCACAGCCACAGTTTCCCATACAGGTGTATGGGACGTCCACTCACTCCGCGTAGTGTGCAATGACCGGATAAAACTTGCTACCTACCTACAGAGTTCAGAAAATTTGCAGCGACTGAAGATTGCACGTACCCCACATATTATTACACTACTGCGCTTCGTCCCTTTCCCAGTGAATCTACATACCTACTTGCTCGCGTACATTTACAGTAATTTCTCAACAATTCTCCGCATTTTGATTCTAGAAATAACAACTTCATCCAAATTCCACTATATTATAGTCAGGTCACGACACTCAATTGCAAACTCCAACAGTAGTGCTAGTTATACCTATCTTATCCTCAAATGTAATATGGTAATCTGTTCGTAGTAAACGAAGATTTTCAATTAAATATTTCGTTCAAATGAATTAACATAGATACGATTACATTTTCTTCAATGTTAAACAATCATAATTTTCTACAAACAGTTTACTATAAGTATTGCATTTGAAGTTTGAGCAATAACTTATGTATTACCATCGGAATTCGTAATTGGGTGCCTGCAGTTATAACCGCTGGTGTGATTCTTAACTAGTAGGTACCTGAATGTAGTTGCGAATTGTCTATTAATCAACATACCTATATACCTACCTATTATCCTTTCTTCAATATGAAACAATCATAATTTTCTACAAACAGTTTACTATATTGCATTCAAAGTTTGAGCAATAACTAGCATTACCATCGGAATTCGCAATTGGTTGCCTGCAGTTATCAATGTTCCCTGTAAGGCGTGTGCTCGCGCACATCCACCACAATATGTCCGCACACATGTTTTCATCCCCCGCACAGTCCTCACACAAAAATATTGTAAAAAAAAGTTTCCTTTGCCAGATTTTAGTTTTGCTCGAATGCACGAAACCATTACCTACATACACAATTCTTCGACTCATTTCTCCTAAGGCGAGGGTCAAGTGCGACTAACACGAACACGAAGGTGAAATTTTATGTCGAGCGGGATCACTATATCCGCCCCGTTCTATTGCATGCCAAAGTGTATGAAAAGAAGATACGTATTTTGGTGTTATCAATGACCACCTGATTATGTCCTATTGGTACACCTCGGAGAGGAGAGATGTGAAAAACATATTATCATTAAATAGCAGCGAAATAAATTTAACCACGATTTTACCGTTTAGTATTTAACATATTTTATCAATGAATACTTTTTTTCTTTATTTCCTTTTTTTATTTAAGTACTTAGAAAATTATCGTTTTTAGTGTTAAAATCACTGAAATTAATAAATACCTTAAAAATGTTAGTTTTAATGAAAAATTGTATGTGTGTGTTTGTGGTGGGGGTATAAATTTACCGCACCGGGTCACTTCGCTACTGCTCAGATGCGTTGATGATCCGCACACACAATATAAAATTTAGAGGGAACGTTGGCAGTTATAACCCCTGGAGCGAGGCTTAACTACAAGTAGTTGCGAATTGTCGCATAATGGTTATCGTATGCGCGTGCGGCGTGGCCTTTTTAATTTACATTACTATTGTATGCCACACTTTGAAGAAGACATCTATCTATCTATATAATCCTAAACTGTCTCACCGGACACCATTCATTGATTGTACCCACCTATTGTGTACGTAACATATTTGTCGCAAACAAACAGAAAAATAAAAGAATTGATAGTAGCAAAAGATGAAAAGATTACATTCTTCCTCTGATTCAAACAGTATTATTGTCAACAAAGTGGCAATTTATTCAACCGCACCAGGGAATATAAATACATAAGTATTAAGTAGGTAAGTATCTACTAGGTACGTATAATATAAGAATTTTAGGATTAACGAAATTCGATCTCTTCAAGGAGCTTAAAGCTCTGTTTAAAGAAAAGGGTAACCCAGAGTAGGCAGTGTAGATCAGTACGTAAGTACGTAGAATATGCGTTTTATAACTTTGTACCTACTTTTCACTACACTGATACTCCTCTTTGTCTGATAACCTCGTATAAAATTAGATCAAAATGATATTCACTTATGTTATATATGTTAAATATATAGGGTAAGGTTGCTATGATTGGACCACTTAACTTTGTGATGGTATAACTCATCAAATATTATTGATAAAATAAAACAAATTGTTCATTTCAATGTATTATTTACTTTATTATGTATAAACTTAGCATCAGTCCAATAAAATTAACCATTTTCGAGATTTAACAGGAAAACCAAATTTTTGTTTGTTGCCGTCTTTGGACCACATGCTCCTTGATTGGACCACTAAGTTTCCATCATTGGACTTTGAAAAAATAATAATAATTTACACACGTGGTCCAATCAAGGAGCTTTATAATAATATTTTATAAAAATGAAACAAAAGCATTCTCCGATTCTTCATGGGCTATCACAAATTCATAGTCAGAAAATACATCTTTACGCAGAGGATAAATGCTTGTCTTCAGAAAGCCATTTGCAGCCATACCAACAGAAGCAGCCCTGGAATAGGCTTTTCCAAAGAGCATAGCTATTTGAAATGTCGTCACACATCTCCCAGGGTTTTGACGAAGCCATTTTTCGGTTTCATCTATGTAATAACTACTCAGCGGCTTATAAAATGACACATCAGTTTGTGGAATGTATATGCTGGAAGTGAAAGTATTAGTACACCATATATATTTGCATATCTATTGCATCCAAGTTTTTGGTGTGGCTTGTGTGACCGTCCAGTATAAGCAAAACTTTTTTTTCTGGAGATGGCTTTACATTCTCCACAAACTGTTGCATCCATATAAAAAAATATTTGTTTATTAATATAGCCACTGTCTGGGTTGAAAGCAAACATTGAACCAGGTGGTGCTCCATCTTTCAATTCATCTTTTGCTCTCTTCCGCTTAAAATAATAAAAATATAATTAATGATAAGCGGGGGAACGAATAGGCTAGCAGCATTGGCACAACATACAGCTGTGGTCGTTGTGCGACGTTCTCCACTAGTGATTGCTCCAACTTGGTGCTTACCTTTCAATGCCAAAATTTTTCTAGGTTTTCTCTGCAAGTTGGAGAGAACCGTTTCATCAATGTTGAATACACGCCGAGCATCGTTAATGTCATGCATATCCATAGATGTCTAAGTTTATCAAAAAAATCTTTAATTGTAGCTTGATTAAATCCGGTAGCTCTGTTGAATGAAGTAGCTTTCGGTTGTCGTAGGCTCAAGTTTGGACGCAGCTTCATAAACCCGTAATACCATTTCTTTCCTGCAATTCGCTTTTCTTTATTAAATCTATACTTTATATTATTTTGCTCAGCAAATTGAAATGCCAATCGCCTGACATTTGCTGGAGTGATACCATACAAACAACTTTCAAGCTCGAGAATGTATTTGCAAAGCTCTGTCTCTAATAATTGTAATGGTAGGTCACCTTTGGAACCAACTATCTGAATTTCTTCTTTGACTTTTAGATTGCTTCCATCTAGTCTTCGTTTGGAACTCCATACATTCGACTTGCCTTGTTCAAACTTACTTCTTTTTTCCTTAATGCCTGTAATACCAATGACATGCTGGGCTCATTCCAGGTATAGTATTACCTCTCTTCGCTATTATGGAATGCAAAAAGAATATAATGTGAAAAATGTTATAAAATCGTTCCCATGATTGGACCGGTCCAATGGTAGAGGTTACCCATGGTCCAATGATAGCAACTACGGATGCTGTCACAAAAACAAGTTTCACAAAAAAACCAAAGTATTAGCGTAACAACTATTATCATAGTTGCAAATAGTAATAAATTACCTAACATAATTGATGTAAGTACAACCAAATATAGTTAATAGAATCATACTTACATTCGTTTTAGTTTTACTTGATTGTTATATTTTATGGACGATGAATACACCAACGAACGTGACTCATTTACCACTTCCAAGACGAGACTGAAATAAGAGAGGCGCGGAAGAGGCATGGAAAGCTTGCTTTGTGAGGTCACTGATGGTTTCTAACGTCTTTTATTTCTGATATACCTACGTGGTCCAATGAAAGCACTGGTCCAATGATCGCAACCTTCCCCTAGTTATATATATATGTTAAAAAAATATTTTTAGAATATTAAGTAGGTAGGTAAGTACATCATTTTCATCATATAGCTGAAGTGCAGACTTATGCAGCGTACACTTAGTAAGATTACAGATCAATAAGGTAGAAATGTAATAGCCAGTTGCCAGGGACCAAGGTTTTAAAGTCGATTAAAGACTTAGGTACCATATTCGTAGTATTTTTTTGGTGGCGAGGTTAAAAAAATCTAGCAGGTACCACTGGCTTCCACATTTATCTCGCCCACTAGCCTAATGCTACACTTTTCAGGTACATTCTTTATACCCTGACACTCCACACTGTGATTAATTTCTAGCGATAAACATCTAGGTATCTTGTCTTCAGGTATGACTAACAGTTACGTGTTGTTACGAGCTGTCGCATCCACAAGTGGGTATAGAATGGCATGGTCCATTTGTATCATCCACGTTGTCTTGTCTTTTAGTCATGCCGCCGTATTGAAATATTAAAGCAAACGTTGGATGCCCCAGATGTTACATCAATTTATGAGTGCCACGGTTCTTCAAGTGACCACAGCCCTTGCACGTCGTAGAATAGTCAAATCATCCGCGTCACGATCCTTAGTCATGAGGTCTTGATTAGGGAATCCAATCCCGAGCCAAAATCTTGATCCCGGGGTTTCGGGATTAGAATTTGACGATCCCGGGATCCCAGGACTGCTCCCGGGATTGGCTTTTTTTCAATAGTTAATATAAAAAATTTATATACACAACATACACAAATAACGTTGATAAAATCAGTCAAAAATAAATCTAGTATAATTTATACTATTTAAGACATTTATTGTTAATATTGTGTAAGTTCAATCTATGTGTACTTGCCAGACCCAGGATTTGAACCTGGGACCCACGGCGTTATAGTCCAAGTGGCTGACATCCATTTCTCGTAAAAACAAAATCTGTCAATACAAACCTCTACTCTGTGGAGGCCCATATGATCCTATTAGGATCGGACATGGTCGAAAGAAGAGAATAAGATCAATCTTGGAAATACGTTCATTTAATGGAGTAAATAATATTGTTATTTAAATAATAATGTGAAAGCAAAATAGTTTAATTTATTTATGAAAAGATAATATAATAAGATTTTCTAATGTATTTATATGTTAGTAAAAGTATTGTTTCTGTTATATTTTCGTTTTTATTTTATTCTCCATAAAAATTGATAAAAAAAATCAATCCCGAAAGTCTGGGGATTATGTTTACCAATCCCGGGATTCATAGGTATCGAAAATAGTTCGGGATCCCGGGATTGGAATCCCTAGTCTTGATGACGAATAAAATGCGGTTTCGTTTACATGAAAAACTTTAATGCATATTATTATTATCTATGATACATATTATTATGTAACTAAATAAGTGCCTATTGAAAAAAATATAATATTCTTTATCACTCCACACTCAAGATTTTAAGCTTGTTACTACCAAAATCAAAACTTAACGCAATTGCCACTATTTTTGTGATTCCTAAGTATACTTTTACTAGTAGATAGATATTATGTCATATTTCTCATTTAATGAATATGCCAATAAACTGTGAAACAATGGAAATGATTTTAGTAGGTCGGTACTTACGCACTACGTTACCAAACACAACATCGATTCTTGCGTAGGCGCCTAAATTTTTACCACAAAAAAACATAGTTACCAACATTAAAAAAAAAAACAACGATAGCAGTAGATATTATTGTAAGCTAAGGTATGATAATAAACAGATTAAATTTGGGAAAAGTCAGGAAGTATCACCGTTTTCTATGAATGAAAGGGTCTCCTGTTTTTTTTTTACCTAGTTACAGCAGTCTTGCAAATATTTTCCAGACACCTAAAAAATCCGCAGACAGGCGCTTGGTAAATATTTTTTTTAGATAAAGGACAGTTTACACTGGACAGGAAGTTGTGACTGTTAAATAATATACTTTATTGCCACTTCGACAGCTCTCCTGTCAACTGATAATCGCACATTCTACTCTTGTCAAACTTTGGGTCGCGTTTGTCATGTAAACATTGTAAACTGTGATAAATTGCACACAAATGCAGATTATATTAGGTAGGTATATAATACTTAATAAAAAAAGTTTTATTGTAAGTATTTATTAATGATACAAGTTTATTTTTTTATTTTTAAATTAATTTTTATCTTTTTAATGAGAAATTAATGTACCTACGAATTAAATACTTCTTACACTATTTTTCATAACTAGGGAGCGAATTTATATGCAACAAAAATCATGATTATATGCATGCACATATGCACTTAAAATCATTGAAATATGCACTAAAACCAAAGAAATATGCAGTTAAAAATTGTCATTCTTATCGAAAAATATTGTAAATACGCACTTCACCCAATATTACCGATAAAAAATCGAATAACAAATTAATAATCTTAAGCAATATAATACAATAACAAAAAAACACAAATAATCTTTTAAAGTTAATCAATAACAATTTTCAAAATTTAAAATTTACAAGTAGGTACAAATAATTTAACAAGAAATGCAAAATGTAAGTAAATGTAAACTGTGGAAACTAAACACAACTTAAAAAAAACAAAAACGACACACTTAACTATTCCTAAATATTATTTGCTGTTTTTTGTCCGAAAAAATAAGTTACTTACAATATTTTTTTCTCTGTCTTTCGAAACGGATTTCTGTGCAACTCCCATAGTTGTGCATACACCCCAACAAAATATGCAACGTGTGCCCTATTCATGACACACGTATATTGAACAGAATAAAATAAAATATTATGATTGTTCCGATAAACGGATATTTCCGTGAATTACTTAACTTAAGAGTTTTTTTTAAAAGCTATGTCAAACAAAATATCAAAAGTTTGCTACAAAAATATGAATAAATAAAAAACGGGAATTACTTACGTATCTGTTTTTTGGTAGGTACTTATTATATTGTAATAATCATTAATTATATCTATGACGTATCTATTTAATTTTAAATTTATCAAAAACTTAATTCCCAAAAATAATTTAAATTTGTCGCATAAATTCGCACGTTCAGCTCATAGGTTTCAGATAACGTTGACTTCTGTATCATATTTTTTCATATAGGTATATTACTATGTTTGTTATAATTCATAATACTAAAATTACATAAATATCTCTGAAAAACTATAGGTATACCCACTTGCCATCAAAAACTAAGTATTCCAATAAATATTTGTCCCAGATAAAAAAATAAATAATTATAAAAAACAGCGAGTAGTTCGAATTTAGTAGACGAAATATCAAGTGAATTAAAATATGGCCCTTGTATACCAACATGTCACCCTGTTCATATACACTTGGATCTATTAAGGCTATACTTCAGCTGAGGCATGGTCTAAAAAGATCGTAACTAGGCGATGAAAATTCAACATGCGTCCTTTTAATGTTATGTTTATTATTATATTCGTAATAATAATAGTATATTCATGTTTTTTTTTTCAAGTACTATATGCGGAACATTTTTTAGTCATCTTTACACGATTTAAGAATATATTCCTCCGACGCAATCACAAAACAAATTCGTTCCGCCTACTGTTGAAAATTATTTGCCGTTTCACTTATGTATGCTCTTAATACATACACAATCTTTTGTTTATCAGATGCATAAGTATAGATCAATGTACTTAGTTGGAAAGTAAACTCTAGCTACATTGCAATGTGGGTTTATATTGCAAAATGACCTTCAGATTTTAACAAAATATTTATATTTAAAAATATTCTTCTTCTTCCACCCTGTCACGTCCCAACATTGGGGCATAGGGCAAGCACAAGTTGGCGCTACTTCCCTCGGTCCATCACCAACTCTTGCGCCTCCCGCCATGTCAGACTTGCAGCACGTAGGTCGCTCTTGTAGCACCGCTGCAGGGTGAGGGAGGGCCGGCCACGGCGACGGAACCCTTGAGGCTGTGCCACAAGGGTACGAAGTGCCGCACTCTTTGGCGGCATCCGGAATATTGGGCTGACGTATTCGCTGAAATATTACCATGTTTACATTACCAATTCATTCGTTTGAAAAAAGAATGCTACGTACACTGCAGTTAAGAAGGGCGCATGTTATGTAGTTTCAAATTTCAAATTCACTTCAATATAACCTACGATTTTGTATCCAATAGTGTCAATGATTTCAAACAAGCTGCATTTTACTTAGAAAACTATTTTTTACCTTTCGAATATTTATTTTGGTTTGAGAATCACAAAACTCGCCCAGAAGTTAACGTCCGTACAAAATCTGTAGGTAAACGGATTGTATAGTAAACAAGGGATGGTTTTTAGATAATAATAATATCACATTCTTCAGTTGTTCAAGTTGTCCGGTGCCATATAAATCTGTTTTCCGTACTGTCGTGTCTCAGCTCTGTCGTCTCCGAACCGAATTCGACGGAGGTGTCTATGCGTAGACAGGCGCCAACAAAGTATTGTCCACAGAACAGATAATAATATTTATTTCTGAGTTCCCTTGTGTTGTCTTTCTATTGACTACCTATTCACTATTAATTGGCACGTTTCTTGTAAATTGTAAACGTAATAGTAGCTACCTATATTATTCTTCAGATGATAAGCACCTAGATATGGGGATAGTCGCACCTCAGAGATAACATTTGATAAACAAAACACAAAATCGATACCTAAAGTAAAATTTTGAAATGGTTTTTAATATAAATGTAATATGTACCTATAGTAGGTTTTTTGACCAAGTACGATCCTAATCAGATAATATGGGTCTCCATAGAGTGAAGGTTTGTATTAACAGCTGATTTAGTTTTTTACGAAAATGGATGTCAGCCACTTGCACAACCTATTAGCTCCATACTCTGACTCATACACGAATTGAAAAACAATAGGTATGTGTATTTTCCAGACTCAGGATTCGAACCTGGGACCCACGACGCTTTAGGCCGACGCTTAAGCCGCGCGACCATCGAGGGTTTCAGGTCGGAACAACGCAATCATGGAGCCTCCAAACCAACTACCCCATATCACATAGGTCTTAAACGAGCATAACATGAGACCTTACGCTTGGTGTGAAGCATCAGCAGTTGTTTATACGGTTGCAGATACGAAAAAATTAGGTCACCACGCACTTAGTGTGCTTTTATTGAGTTTACAGTGACATAATTTAATAAAAATTAGATACCCATGGGAGAAAGTAGCATGGAGAACTAATAAAAATAAAGTATTCTAATTAATTAATTGTATAGGTACCTACTTAATATTCAAAACTAAACTAAAATAATACGGATATTCAAAACTAAGTATATGAAGAGATCATCAGATCCGAAAAAAGACGCCTCAAACGTAATAAAGTTAGTCTTTGTGACGACCAGGTCGGACGACCCGATGGGTCCAACAGCTAGTTGGACCGACTTCTCATACACTCCAAGAGGATGTGGTTTGCATCCTGTAGTTATCTACTACATAGACATTTTAGTCGGGTAACAAGTCCAAGCCCAAAGAACTTGGCAGCAAATCCACCATGGCCAGTCAAAAATTTACTACTGTAGTGATCAGGAGTTAGTTTTAATTAAAAAAAAAAATTAATAATATAGAAATGCAAAAACCAGTCGCCATACTAGATAAAATTCTACGTGATTTTGGTTTATGACTTAATGACGGCCTAGTAAATAAATATAAAACATACAGAGTCTACGGAATGTTCTCAAGTATTACCGATATTGAATGCGGGTTGCGTTTATGTAATTAACTTGAATGTAAGTATATTATATTTCTATCACACACAGTGGCGAATTAAGAAAGATCCTAGGCAATTTCTATGCAAGCAAAAATCCTATCAGTAAAACAGAAAATTCATTCAAAATATTATCAAGCTACAATGTACCAGCTGATAAGGAAAAAAATATGGTGGGACCGCAAATCAAGGTACGTACCTACCCACATTAGCAGGTATTTATCTACCTAGGCACTTACCAATACCATACCATTTCTGTAGAATTGTGACGTCTTTCGCGATACTAAGAATTTGTATCTCAAACCCTGGAAGTCGACAATAAAAATATATCTACGCAGGATCTGTGGGTCTTTCTTGGTATCGATGACATCATATCCACGTGAAAAATAGTTATTTAAACATACCGTACAATCAATAGTATATACCTACTTTACAATCTTAGTTAGATTAGATAGGTACCAATTATGTATTTAATAACTTTATACCTACTTACATATCAACGGACCATCACAATACTTATTATACAATATGCCAAATGATTTGTAATCTTTCGTCTACTAATTATTGAAAGTAATCGAAGTTTATTATAGTTAATTTTGAGGTTACACGTAAGTTGTACGTATGCAGTTCATCGTGGGACACTTATTCGTGCGCCGCAGTACGTGAAACATGAGTTCGTATAACATTTTATCAAATGACGAGTTCTTCGTTGAAAATTTCACCGTGGAATACATTTGTACGTATCTTAAAAATGCAGCGATAGTTTGCAAATAGTACTGTTAGATTAGATTAACCCTAACCTAACCTAACCTAACCTAACCTAGTAAAGACATCTCATAAAATTCGCCACATGTTGTAGCATAATAATATTATGTACAAATGTGTCGCTACATTTCAAAATCAGCCAAGTCCACCTTTAGGTATTTTTGACTTGTTTCTGAATTGCTGACTATGCTGAATTGCTGAAATGTGGAATTTATTAATTTTAAATATTCTATAAGTACTCGTAATAATATAAACTTTCACCTATGTGACTGTGTATTTGAGAAAACAAAAAGCTGTTTTTCTCCTATTCATCTATTATGGACTTGGCTGATTTTGAAATCTAGCGACACAAATATACTCCACGGTGAAATGTTCAACGAAGAACTCGTCATTTGATTAAATGTTACACGAACTCTTGTTTCACGTACTGCGGCGCACGAATAAGTGTCCTGCGGTGAACTGTTTACGTACAAATTTCCGGATACGTAATTTTGATCTGTCGCAATATCCATTGGATTTTTTCTATTCTAATTAAAAGCAAGCATAGGTAGATGGGTATCTTGGGGAGTTCTTAAATTAACTTAATAATAATTACAATCAAACGGGGAAATTGCAGACACAGAGTGGGTCATAGGCTCAATGCCGCGGATGGACAAATAACATGATTTATCCAATGTGTGTTTGATGCAGTACAATTATTATCCAATTCACTCTGTGGAGGCCTATATGTTCAACTCATGAGCAAACATTGTAAAAAGTAAGTAAGTAAGTAGGTATATTTTTTATACCTATGATATCTCTGCCAAATAAACTATTTACAAGTAAGATCTAAGCCTTCGGACGAATAGCAGGTCCTACTAAAGACGGATTAAGACCCATTTCAACTCAAATATAATTTTAATTATTATAGTAAGACGGTAGTTTATTTATGTCTAAGTAGTTATTCCTTTTTGTATATTTATTACGGATTTACTTGCGTACATGAATGTGGTTGTAAATATGAAAAGTGAACGATAAATTTATTATTAATTAATACATTTTTTGAGGCACATTGTTTTGCATAGACTGGCAAGAACTGGGAAGAAAGTCAGTAAAATGATTTTTGTATAAGAAGTGTGAAATGTGGGCATATCCAAATAACTGAGAGCCCATAAACTGAGAGTGTGGCCACCACAATTATATAAAAATTAAGTACATACAACATTAATCAATCCATGCCATCCAAAGACAAAAATCAATGATGCTGAATAGTGAATACAACTCCAAATATATTAAATTAAAGATAAATTGTGTTGGAAAAACATTTCTGATAAACATATTAAGCAAAGTGTCACAAAAAGGTTGGTGATCGATTCGGACACTGAAAACATTCTACTGTGCGAAGAAGAAGATGAATGCGCATGTATTTATTGCAATGCAATGTAGGTACCCACATAACATCTAAACCTGGAGAAACATAGTAAATGTGCATGCAATCTGGAAAATACTCGTAGAAAGTGAAAATATTTTTTGCGATGTTTGTTTTTCATATAACGTGACAGTTTTATTTAAAATTATACCTTTTTTCTATTTTTATTAAGTACATTAATTATGTGGTATGTTATTTTGTTCACCCGGTGTATTTTTTAATTAAAATGTGACGACATAATATGAAATAATTACAAGATAAAAAGAACTTCTTATATACTTACCACGTTTTTAATTTTTCCGTTGAATCATATAAACTTGACAATTCTATGTATTAATAATTTAGGACAAATAAGGCAGTTAAATCATTTTTAAACAAACAAACAAATATAGAATACTGAAATGTCATTTTGATTTCCATAGTAAAGCACGTAGGTACTTATATATTAATAATTTAGTTGCAAAAACTACCCCTTAGCAACCAATAATAGTGGATTGGATTACGGATTTCCTCTGAAATAATTTTTCATACAAAACAGAATTAACTGAAAATGAATTCAATTCTACTTAAAGATGGCTAAAAGTATTAAAAGAATGCATTGGCATCGTGTTCTGATATATTCGAAAAGGTTCAAATGTCTAGTTAGTCGGGAAGCTAGTTAAAAATCGATTGCAAGATTTGGACCGGACAAAGAACCACCGGACAAATAAGAATATGAGCTAAGAAAAACGTTGTAAAATAGTTTTATTTTACAGTAATTTCCTATTTTAATAATACATTAGGTATATGTTTTACTATTCTTTTTTACAATAAACTAAACACTATGTCATTTTGTACACCTGTCACCTGCACCAATTAGTATCACTGAGTCAATTTTTAGGTGATAGTGAAAATTAAAAAAAAATGTGTCTTTTTGAATATTTAGCACTTTGCCTACTAACAACATTTTTATCGTAATATGTCAACCGGTTCTAGTCGGTTATGTGGAATACAGGGGCAAACAAATTTTGAAAATACCCTATATACTGAATTATTTGTTAGTTTGGGTTAGTTTAGATTAGGTTAGGTTAAGTTAGGTTAGGTTAACCTAATAAATAATCCAGTATACCGGCTATTTTCAAAATGTGTTTGCCGCTGTATTCCACATAACCGACTTGTACCTGTCAACCCAATCCGATGATAATATCTGTGATTACAGTCGTTACCATAATAATTATTACTGGTTATGAATTCCACAGAATAGCATGTTAAATCCGAACACCCATAATGAAACGTTTGGTAAAGTTTTAGTGACAAAATCAACACCCCCGTGGTCGACATAAATTATTTATTATCTCCAATAGTCATAGTTCACCCATCGCGTGTCAGACATTGTTTACCTGTATTTATGCAAAGTTCAATAGATCTACCTACCTGTGCACTGTCAGTGACGCGATAAAAAAGATTTAGTGGGGTTTAACGACTTATTGATGACGGATTATTTTAAGAATTCAATTTAAATTTTGTTTGTTCACGTTTTTGGAGCATGCTCAACTTTCTAATCCCTTCAAATATTTTGCAATTAAACCTTTTGTTGGAAAAGAGGATAAGTGCGTATTAAAAAATGTTAAGATACCATTTCAATACCTACTGGTAATGACATTAAACATTAGATTAACGTAGGTATAACTTCAGGCTAAAAAAACCTGCTGAACCTACACTATGGTGGAATTGTGTCAAAGTGCACGCATTCTAAGCCGTGGTATAGGTTTAGGTTTAGATATTGTTACATCTTAATCGCACGTCGGTATTACATTTCGCCGTATCACAGTTCACCGTGAGGTGTCTTACCGGAAAGAGATGGCCGTAGAGCATTGAAATCGAATGCAAACAGTCATGTTCAAATTTTATTAGATACCTACACTAACACTAATTTTATATTGATTGGTATCAAATATCTGATAATAACGACGACTATAATACGACTTGATACTTACGAGCACCTACTTTTGAATCATTCAAGATTTTATATAAATCATATAGGTAGGTACCTATACCTACCTACGATAAGTATGATTGTAATTCTAATTTACCTACTTACGTACTACCTATTTTCTTTTGTCGTTGCTTGTAGATATTCCTGTGGATTTTGTTAAGTATTTTAAGTATTTTATTTGGATATGAGTGGATAGTGGATATTTATTAGGATCAAGAGTGACCTACCATTATGTCTTAAGCGTAGGGTGTTCAACCAATGTGTGCTACCCGTGCTCACGTATGGCTGCGAGACGTGGACCTTCAAAACGAGAGATGTCCAAAGGCTAAGAGTCACACAGCGAGGCATGGAGAGGTGCATGTTGGGCATCACGCGAAAGGACCGTAAGAGAAACGAATGGGTTAGGAAGCAGACAAGAGTACGCGATGTAATAGACGTTGCCAAGCAGCTGAAATGGAGATGGGCGGGGCACATTGCTCGCCGAAAGGATGGCCGCTGGACAAATGCCGTCATCCAATGGTAACCAAGGGGTACGAAACGGCCACAGGGTCGCCCTAAAAGCCGCCGGATTGACGAACTGGTAAAGTTCGGCGGAAATACGTGGCAGCGAACGACACAGGACCGAGAGAATTGGAGAAAGCTTGGGGAGGCCTTCATCCAGCAGTGAATTGACCCCGGCTGATGATGATGATTATGATGATTTGGATATGAATTTTATCTAAATACTATACGATCATATATTTTCGATACAATATATTAGGGTGAACTGTACTACGGCTAAGTGCCGAACAGGAGGTTTAGAATCCCGCATCTAGCAAAGAGACACGTTGTTCTGAAGAAAGTGTGTACCTACCTAGAGTTAGGTACCTAGCTAGTAGGTAGGACCTACTATAAATGTTTCAACCAAAATGAAAACCCAATAAGTTAGGTGAGTGGCTAACAACTTTTTTTCTTAGTTAGTACCTAAGTTAGTTATGCAATATTATCTACATTCTACACAATCTAGGAAAAACGAAAATGGTAATTTGGCATTCAATTTGTTCTGTCCAATTTTATGAAAAAGTACCTGAAATTTAAATTTCTATCGACGCCACCTTGTTTATTAAATATTCTCTCTCATTCTCATGACTGATGATCGTAACCCATGGACGAATCATCTGGGAATAAAAATGACACTCACTTTTTTGTCGGGTCTGCCGAATGGCATAATCTGCTCTAACGCCATTACAATAAAGGTGATAATGCTATAAATTCCCGATGATTTTAGTCGGGTCTGCCGAACGGTTCGGTTCGAACGGGTTCGCTCAAATGAACATTGACATTAGAAACACTATTCTAACGCCATTACAATAAAGGTGATATTGCTATAAATTCCCAATGCCTGATATCGCATAATGGAAATTGCGTGACGTCTACCTACACATGTGCGAATGTCGCTTGGCGTGAATTTAATTGCTAGCTACTGTATTGAGTGCGTTGTCCATTAATAATGTCATTGTCGTAACCCAATTGATTTGGCTATGTGACATCCTTCTCCACGGCTTTGCGCCATCTTCCTCGGTATTCGGTGACACCCAGGGGCATTGTCAATGAGAAACCTGTGGCGCTCTTGTAATGGCCTATCCATGGCCCCCACAAAAGGGAGGCTGACAAGGCTCTAGCCTGGGGGCTCGGGCTCAGAAAGCGCCCGGTTTGGCGAGTCGATTAGATAAGTGATATAAGCACACATCACAAATTCTCTCTAATAATAAAAAAAATCGCCTGCGGTGCCATTTTTCTTCAAGAATATTATTATTTTAAATATTGTGGTTTTATGATAAAATTTTTAATTGTATACCGATACTCAACAACTCCATAATTCAAATACATAAATGTATTAAAATATACAAAAAATACAAAATATACACATTATTAATTAGAGATAGGTAGGAGGGGCCAGCCAAAAATCTAAGCCTGGGGGGCCGCTTCAGGATGTGGGTGCCATGCCTATTCATCTGGTGGGAACTCTTCGTCACTCTCTCCGACCTTTGACTTGATCAAATAATACAAGTTTTTCCCAGGTCGTCTTCTTAGGTATTCACCCAAGAATGCAATAGGTGCCTAGTGCCAAGGACTATAGAATCAATAAGAACTTAAATACCTAACGGGTGTGGAGCAGTGATGCCAACCGTACTATAATTATTGTACAATACTGTAATTTTAATTTCGTGAAAAATGTAAAATACCATTGTTTTACGCCAAATATGCCAAAATACTATAATTTTAAAGGATTCGAGACGTAAAATGTTACTGTACTGTATATTTTTCAGAAATACTATAATTTTTACACCTTTGTACTATAATCAGCATAGAAAAAGATGGCAACGCTGGTGTGGAGAAACAATCAACCGATCTCGAGTATTGGCGAATATGAGATAAACTTAAACACGTGTCAAGAATACGTCATTCTAAACTTGTCCTTCGTTCTGACAACTGCCCTCGGTTTATGCACTGACGCTTATTCAATATTGGTGTATTTGAAGGTTACAACACACTATTTCACGTGTATAATGTTTGTTTCATTTTCGTAGGCACTCACACATTCAAAACCTTGCTTCAAGATGATGTGTATTGGGGTGGGAGCTAACGTGACCATAAGTCCCGTTTTTAGGTAGCCTATCCCGTTGTCCCGTTTTCAGGAAGAAAGCAATCCACTGAAACAATTTAAAAAAAAAGCGTGAAAAATCAAAAATCAATAGAAAAGTACCGCGAGAAAGGGTCTTTTCCAGTGACGGCCCTAGGCAGCGCCAAAAAGCCGTCCCATTTTTTATACAGTATTTTTATCACCCTTTCATGACTCCAGTATCTAAGAAATGTGTTGTATTGGTTGTATTGATACATTACTAACAAAATATACACCAATAAAGCATAGATACAAAATAAAATTTAGATTAAAATTAATTAATTAAAAAAGCGAATAAATATAATTAAGTTAGACACTTATCCAAATCATCAAAGTCTGATGTCGTATTTGGTTGATAATTCTGACACATTTGGTTTGTACCATTTAGCAATACACAGATTTGTTATTTCCACACCATTTTTACAATGCTATTATTGTAGGTAGGTACAACATGTATACTTATTTCTATAAGTAGGTATACCAAATCTCAATTTGCCGCCCTTCAAGTAACTGCTGCACCTAAGCGACGCTCAATCTGCCTACCCCCACGGGACGTCACTGGTCTTTTCTCTTATGAATAAGATGTAGACGAGAGAAAAAACACAGTTGCAAGTTACACAGTTAAAATTTGTTAATTATTATTAGGAGGAAAATTTTAAGAAGTCTTCTAAGAATGTCATTCTTATTTGAAATGAAAACGAAAATAATATATACTTACGTTGTTCTTCATACAAATAATATAAGACCACATAATTTATTTATTTTCATGTATTCATTCCTATCCTTTTCATTGATAAATAAAAATTATGAAGAAAAATATGCGTTTTCATATAGGTATCTACTATTACCTAAAAATTAGTAGATGTCTCGTTTTGAGGAAAAAAGCAAATGGTCACGTTAGGTTTAGCCTATCTGAATTATATTTATTAATCTGTTCTGTGGTTCTCGCAATACCTTCATCAATGTACCTATGTGGTCGGAGATTCCATGGTTCTCTGGAGAGATAATAATATAATGTATTACTTATACGTACTTGTCGTACCTACATACACCAAGGATATATTTTGAAAGGGTGATGATTCTCAATTCTGAGGAATACGAAAATAAAGATATAAATCTTATGATTTATTCACATTGAAAATCAAAACTATGTAAAGAGGTATTTTAATTTATTACTTTCCTAGTTGGTAAAAAGATCCATTTGTGAAATCTGTGACGATAATAGCCTTATCTGCGGCCAATAGAAAGATTATTATAGTAATGTTATCCTCGGGAATAATCGGTAGAGGTCGTAAACATTCGGCAGCTGTCGCCACGTCTCGGTCTGTGTGAGGTGGCGCCTTATGGTTTCACAGGTCGACACTTTTTTTCTGTTCATTTTTTTAACATAAGCGCCAGACAGCGCATACTATCTGAATGTCTTCCCAATCAAGGTTGACACAAATTATTATAATTAAGTATATAGATATATTCGATATATCAATATACTTACTTAATATCATATTCGATGGTAGATTTATTTTTCATTTATATTTAGGTAAGATGTTTGTCATCATTGTTTGTACACTCTGATGTGGATCTTGTCCATCTTCAGTATCTATGTCTCACCATACCTTTCTGTTATGTGCTGAGATGTTATTTTAATTTGAAAACAACCCAATGTGATTGCCTACCTCTACCTATAACTAAGGCAGTATAGCGCTCTACAGTAACGTTTTCCAAACGGTGTTCGAGATAAAATGAAGAGTAATATTTAGTATATTTTTTAAAGCAATTTTTAGTAATTTTAATACTCCACTACTAACTGTTTTAAAACCATAATCAACATTAAAATTTGAAGTAAATTAGTGCCGCAGGCGACTTTTCTACTTTTAGGGTACATTTTTGTTTTTTCATTGTGTTTATCTCACTTATCTGGTTGACCCACGACACCGGGCCCCCAGGCTAGAGCACTGTCAGCCCACCCTTGTGGGGACCATCGTGATGGCGTCTCTATTCTCACACTCAAGTCATCTCAATTATTGCAGTTTTCCATATTATGTCCTCATGGATTTATCATAAATTGTTGGCGGCTGCTTTTTCTCCATTCTTACGTAGTCTGCCTATCAAAAGCGTTGTGACTTTATAAAATGAGCTGTTTTTGATTCCACAAACAGGTGATAGAATGCTGAGTTGTACCTTAATCGACATAGGATATTATCATTTACGGGTCTAAAAATTCGAAACGTTGTTCACAAAAAGGGGTATAATAAAAATAGTACCTAGTTGCCTACATAATAAAGCAGTTAATGTATTTCTGTAGGTATATCAGAAGTAAAATGTCAGGTGTCACATATATTAATGTTTGTGGTAATGGTAATGTGTGTTGTGTAATTCCGAATTTTATACCTTTTTAGGTTTTTAATGTATATTTTAAATATACCAATTTTTTTTAATACTACAAAAGACCATGCGGCTCAATGACAGTAGTGAAGTTTGTAATAGACGTGAATTAATCACAAACACCTAGACTTCATAAAGAAAATCACAAAAATACCTACATTGGGCCTCAAAATCAGTCGGTGCGTCGGGTTTCTACGTCGATAAATATTCTACTGCGAGGAGGGGTCCACAGCCATGATACATAATGGTAAGGATGTTCCTAATAAATTTACGTAATAATCGATACAAAAAACGGAATAAAAGTATTTTTAGGGTGTTTGAAAAGGATAAAACTTTTTGGGGACATCACTGAAGAAGGCAAAGTAGATAAATTCTTTATTTTTTTTAAGAAAACAACACATTGTGGATATAAGAAATCAAAATCCAGAATGTTCACTATATGAGATTTAGGTTCTTGCCTGTTTAGTTAGTGGAAGCCAACGGCAAACACATTTTGAAAATAGCTGATATACTGGATTATTTATTAGATTATGTTAGGTTAGGTTATCATTACTGAATTCACGAATTTTGCCAAAATCCGCAATGAAAATTGCCGCTGTTCCCGATTGGCTTCCAGTAAACAGACTTGTACCGAGATTTATATTATAACAAACATTACTCTCACAATATAGAAGAACAAAAAAAAACAAACAATTTTATACTTACAGTAAAATATAGTTTCAAAAACAAAATGCACGGCACATCATTGAATATGTCTATGTCTTTTAGGGAGCACATTGACTAGTCTAAACGGGAATGGGACGACTGGACTCCGGACAATTGGACGCCGCACTGTCGTAGACACGTATACAGAACGTAGACGAGGTATTTTAATCAGTTTATATCTACTACTTAGTAGTTTTAATTCATTTTACTCTTGAGAATTGGAGAGGATTGAGAATTACCATGCCTAAGGCTTTATATAAAATAAAAAACTCTTTTTTCGTTGGAACTTAAACATATGCACGATTAAATCATTATTTACGTCTGCATATATACATTCTCACCAACTATTAAATCATAATATAATCATTTAAATATAAATAATAATATTACATATATTTTTTTTAAAGTACCTATAAGTACCTAACGTCTATTTATTTTCGAATTCCGTGGCGTCCAGTTGTCCGGTGCCAAATCGTCCTAGACCAGGGGAGGGCAAACTGCGGCCCGCGGGCCGCATGTGGCCCGCCGGGTATTTTTTGCGGCCCGCCATCATTAATTGTACTTCTGATTACGAATAACTTTCTTATAATTTTTTAAAAAATATTGACAATAGATTAAAATTTGAAGAATTTGTTGTTTCGTAAATGTATTATCTCAGTACGTCTTCCTTGCGTCTCGTCTCACACTATGTAACCACTATTTTCTACGTTGAACATCGATTTCAATAGATATTGATAGTGTACCGACAGAGCTACAATTTGAGATTATTGATCTGCAGTGTGACACTTATTTAAGAGAATTGCATCGTCGTGAAGAAATCTCCAAATTTTACAATGCCCTTAATTCAGTAAAATTCGACCAACTTAAAGATTATGCAAGAAAAATTTTCGTTATTTATGGATCAATCTATGTACGTGAACAAACATTTTCGATCATGAACCTCAATAAAAATTCTTTACGATCAAATATCTCTGATGCCCATTTACAAGCAGTTTTGAGAATATCAACTACAAAATTAACACCTGAATTTAAAAAAATGTACAACAGTTTCATTCTTCGCATTATTTTTTTTGTAATGTTTATTTTTCGTGATAATAAATAGTGTATATCTAAAAATGGTATTTTAATTGCGGCCCGGCGCTCATTTTGAATTCTTGAATTTGGCTCCCCATCCAAAAAGTTTGCCCCCCTCTGTCCTAGACCCATCTAAACATGTATCTACCTATCAATATAGGATAAGTAGTAGTACACAACTTTCGACAATACGTACCTATTAGAATTTAATGAAATATATTTTAAGGTTGGCAGCCCTAGCTTGAAGTAGCCACAGGTCACGTAGAAACCGGATTATTTATGAGGTCCAGACAAGTCCGGTGTCATGTTATGACAGTAAGCCCAATACAAAAATCAGCGACATTTTTTCACGATACTTTTTTGTTTTAATATTTCAGACATTGTCTTTCCCTTTTTCTTTTCATACAATTATTTATCTTTAAGATCTACATAGGTACCTTAATAACTAATCTTATCAAGTTAGTAAATACGTAGGTAATAACTACTGTCTTCAGCATCCATTGCAGTGGCGAAGTGAGGAGGTAGGCTATTGCAAATAGTGCACACAAAACTTTGTCAGTAATACTTATTTGTTTTCATTGAACTAATAATACAAATTGCACATACCTAGTATTCGTCGTTTGTAAAGTTTATTTAAACCCTGCCTAAAGCAAGCCATAATAGATATTAAAAACAAATCAATGTAGGTACCTACCTAGTTTATATTTAGATATAAAATATTTATCTCAAATTACGCCATTAAATCACACGTAGATACTTACATAATTTTAGACATTTTACAGGTAGAAGAATATTTTTTATCTATGTAAGTATTTAGTTAGATTTAGGCAAGATTTAATCGAATTTAAAAAAACGATCTGCAATTTTTATTCTTATTTCAATGAAACCAAATAAGTATATGTAGGTACTTACCCAGCGGCATCGGCAATGACTTCCCTAACAAAGGGTTCATTATTTTTGTCGTACATCACTCAAAATATACCTACCAAAACTGTTACGGTTTGGTTTAGGCAGGGTTTAATTAATTTTTAAAAACTCACCAACACCATCTGTAAATTGTAGCTTAGTTCAATAAAAACAAAAACCTACGTACCTATTACTAACAAAGTTTAATGTGCACTATTTATGGCGGATCTTAGCTGCCTGCCTTCATCCTTCGCCACTGATCCATTGCGATATCTTGAATCACGTATTATCGACTACCTATTACCTATACCTAAGTTCCTAAGTACTTAAATATTATTATACTTAATACAGTCGAACTTGATTATTACGAGGAAGATGGGACCGACTGAATTTGATCGTTATAAGTGTTACTCGTATTTTTAAATACTCATGACTGACAAAATTTAATATGCATTATTTATGGCGGATCCTCCACCCACTGGTAACTACACTACAAAATAAAAAAAGTGTTTTTTCAGGGTTTGCGAAGTGTTCCGTCGCGGGAAAAGTTTGGGAAATCCTGAGAGGTATAGAGTTTAAAAGTGATGTCTATACAATTGAAAAAGTCCTTGTGTTACTAAATTAATATAATATTATGTATGAGTATCTTACAAGCTACAAGTTCAAAGTTTGTTGGAAAGTGATGTCATGTGTTTTAAAAACAGACAACGTTAAATTTAATAAAGCCAATAAGGGACACTTGAAATCGAGAGTTGCTAATTTATGTTGTGGCTTTGACATTTTTCTGAATGGTCATTTTTTCTGACCGAACACAAAACAGCAAACAACTCAACGCTAATAATGACATTTCAACAAATTTCCCCATCAATTAGGGGACGAATTCTGACATTTTCTAATCGTAAACAAAGATTTATTTTACTCGAAACACATAATTTTACGGGAATTCTAGAAAAAGTCGTAAAAACTGACGCATTTATATTTTATATTTTGTAGTGAATTTTTCATAGGTCCATTGACATCCTAATATGACATAGATATCTACCTATTTCATCTTGCATCCCTTATATTATCAGCATTAAATCAATAATTAATAGATATAAAAAAACCTATTATTACTAAAATATGCTGAAATTAGAAGTTTAAATTTATTTATTTTTCAGGGTTGGTATAACGGATACCTAATATTATGTTCAAAGAGATTCAAATACTTACATTTATTATAGTAAAAATATATACTTGCTTAATATATTATACTAAGTAGGTACCTAATATAAAAATACAACAACGTACTCTACTAGGTAGTTGCTTACTGCGCGAAATAAAATATACCTATCCAGGCGGCAATTTTTCAACTCTTTTTGGCCCTACTTATTTTGGTGCCATTTTATATCAAAACTTGGTGACCAAATGCAGTAGGTACGAGTACATCCCTTTATTTAGGATCTTCTCTTTTAAGTTTTATAAAGATACATAGAGCTACTGACGGAGGTTGCAAGTCAAGAAAATCTCACTTCTATTAACGATTCTGCTGCCCTCTCTCTACCTTTCACTGCATTATGAGTTTGGAGTAAATCATATTTCTCATTTATTTTCAATGATAAATAAATAAAATATTTTCTCACAGAAAATATGGGAGATATGTATGTATATATGTATGCAGCTCTACGCTGTGCTTGCTATTATATAAAAAATTACATAATTTAACGCAATTTGACATAATACCTCTGACACTTAGTTGTTACGAATTTTTTACACAGGTTGCTTAATCGAATAAGCCACAAAATAGTACGATAGAAACCAAGAATTTGTAACGAGATTTGGTTTATGTCCAAAGTCTCCAGAATGTCTTCAAATATTACCGATATTGAATGCGCGATTTGTTTACTGCGGGACCTAGGGACGTTGCTATAAAGAACATTGACCGGAATCTGATGGCAGGCAGCCCCACTCTTTTCAAATATGTATCAAAAATATGTTTTCTATCATCATCAGCCGGGGTTAATCCACTACTGGATGAAGGCCTCCCTATTGCTCCTTCTCGTCCCTAGTCCTTTGCTGCCACGCAAATTCATCGAAATTTTTATATATTAGGTAGGTAGTTATGTTTCTAAGATTTTCCAAATTATACATGTTTAATATAAACGTAGGTACCTACCTATCTACATAAGTACATTGTATATTGTTATATTATGGCTACTGGATTCATTGAATAGAAATTTTATCTGAATGTGTTTAAATAAGCATGGTTTTTATCAAAGTGACAACCAGTGGTTAACAAATTAGCCCATGGTTAAACGCTTGCTCTCGGTGATTCTAAACATGCAGCAGAATACTTAGTTTTATAATGCATGTGCCGTTTATAAAAAAAAAATACATAATGGAAAAATTAAAGCTTAATTACATTATTCTTTTCCATTGTTTAAATAGTTTTGATGTAGAAATAAGACGTTTATCCGACCAATATTCGTCGCCCCAAAAGCAAAAGGGCACTTGTACAAAAATAGAGTTGTGAGAAAAACGCATTTCATTTCGCATTTCAAAAAAAATCGTGTGAAGATTATTTCTTAATATTTTGAAATGAAATTCAGAGCAAATGTGACTTATTATTCAAAGATTAAAACGCAATTTATATATTTTTTTGTACAAAAGCCTTTAAGCATTTAAAAATAATTACACATAGTATCTACCCAGCGCTCGAAATGGAATATTTTACGAACCGGAGCGCTCAATATTTTATGAAACTGTTAACATAGTTATCTAATTGCTAATATATTGTATACAAATAAGTGTGTTATGCCGTGTCCACATTGGCAACAAGTTGCTGGCAACCTCATTCAATTTCGATTAAAATAATTTTTGGTCAAACAAATTCTCATAATTATTATCGTGAAATTTAATGAGGTTACCAGTGTGGACAAACTTTTAGATTTTTACGTTAAATAGAAATCTAGCTCACTGTCAAATTAATATGTCCACGAGACGGAGCGATAATTTTGCTGATTTTACGAACCGGAACGGCGCTCCGGTGCGTTCCGCTCCATTTCGAGCCCTGTATCTACCTAACTACCTTTTTATTATATTATTATTTTTGTAACCACTGTACATACCTATAACTACTGGCAACGTTGTGTTGTTACGTTTTTGTTATACCTACGTTAATTGAAGATCAGTTTACAAAAACACAAGTGATTATTATTTTCTTTCATATATTATGTATTGTGATTTCATGAATTTAGCTCCACAAATGCCATGTTACTTATAATGTAGACTAAAAAAATATCAACAAAACTACATTCATAACTTAAAACCATCAAAATTCCACAAGTGCTCTTTTGCTTTTAGGGCGGCGTATTCATATAAGCATGGGTCGAAGTGTTGTATTTACATTAGGGCCCCAGAACAGATTAATAAGATATAAATGTGAAAGCTAGTTGCCATAGTTCAAGGTAACAAGACTTAATAAAAAAAAGTAAGTAGGTAGGTACATACCTACTACAAAGCGCACTATTTTGTCAAATATTATCAATATTGAATGTGTATTTTGTTTATGTGACAAACTTTCAAGAATATTAGGTAGGTATGATAGATACATACGTAATTATTAAAAATAATATAGTCTTCCAGATGTCGTGTTTAAATTATTTATCTCACATTTCTCCACTTTCGAAATTCAAACCTTGTTACCCATGGGCCCCACATCGTGAAAAGGGCCCCCAGGCTAGGATCTTTGACATGCCCCCCTACCTATCGCTATGGATAAAGGCAGTGTGACGCTCTACAGCAGCGTTTTCTAAATGGTGTACGCAGTAAAATTAATGTGTATGTTTAATGTTTTATTGTATAAGATTTTAATACATCCATTTGAATTATGGAGATGTCGAGTACACAATTAAAAATTATATTGTACAACCACGTAACTTTAAATAATACCATTACTGATGGAAAATAGCCCCGCAGGCGACTTTTTTTTTTACTATTAAAGCAAATTTTTGATGTGTGTTTATCTCACCTATATCAATAAAATATCAATAAAGAATTTTATTAAGTTTTGATATTTTAGTGTAGAGTTAGAGCGGCATGCACAATCTAAGATTTCGATCCTAAGGATAAGTCGCCGAAAAGCATGATTTAACTATAGACAATCCTGAGTATAGAGTTAAGGAATCCTTAACCATAGACTACTTTTGTTATGAAAACGCCCCCTTCTGTATTACCATTTACTACTGACGGCTGCTGTCAAAATAAATTCGCATGTCTATAAAACAGTCCATACACTCAAATTCATTTAACAATGTATCTCAATATGGATATTGATAGTGTTAATTCGTTTGGCATATACTTGCAGAATATTATTTTACTTTTATACGCCAGCCCGCAGAAATACAAGATGCCAGGTGATAGAATGACACTTGACGCTAGTGTTACCATGTTAAAAAAATATCTTGCGGTGCCTGTGGAATCACGTATAATGACTTATAACGGAAACATAAGAGTATTATAATTAAATATTAATATGCATTTATAGTTATTGCATTTATAAAATGCAGTTGTCATATTTTTGTCATCATTTAACAATTATAAAATAATTTACCTAGACTATAGGAAAGAGAATTTTTAAATATGGTATTATTTTCAATAGAAATGATCTTAACTAAGGACAATGTTTCTGCTAAGGAAATTTTAGTTATGACAAATGTTTCTGCATTCCGCTCTTAAGTAGCACTTGAGCATACCAGTAACTTCTTAATGCCAAAATCCTGGTTGTGAATGGTTTTCATTTGAATTTACAGTTTTCTTAATTCGACTACAAGTACCTACCTACTCTTCAACCTATGTACCTGTGTAACTCCTGGAGTTAGTGAAAATATTTGTTTTATACAAATTAATCAAATGATTTAATTATTTTTCTTACTATTTTCACGTGCAAACTATTGTTTCTACGGTAGGGTCTAAATAAGAAAGAAAACCACCTCTTTTACCGTGAAATGCTGTGAAAATGGAAAAGTAGATAGGTACCTTATAATATTATTCCTAAATTATATATTATTATATAATAGGTATGAACGGCCCACAGTTTAGCAATCCCCAAATAAATCACCAAAGCAAGGATTATACCGCGCGAAAAGTTAACTACAATGCAATTGACAGATTAACAGAGATTTAAATTTTTACACTACGCTCGACTGTCGCATTGATGGTAAAGGTAGCCACTTAGCGAACACTGTTAAAATATAGATTTATTGAGGTAAACTGAGTGATAACATAATAATATGCATGTAGTTTATTTGACTACCTGCATAAAATATTTCAAATTAGGTAGGTACCTACGAAAATTCTATCTATCTATCTATTATGCATTTTTTTTAAAATTATAAGTAACTGATATTGATTTCACTCAGGCAACACAAAAATAATGAATATGGGTTACCTTCTGGGTATGGTTGCAAGAATATAAGTATAATTCTCGAGTGTGGATGAATATGGGATATACTTAAACATTTTTCAACACAAGGCTCTGCCTCGTTATACGCATTAAAGTTGGTCGTAAACAAAACAGGCATGCAATATTGGTGATATTTGAGAACACTTGGCGGGCTTTACACCTATCTTGCGTTTTAAGCCATGAACGTCATTAATTAGTAATAAACCAAAAGTTGGCTTAAAAGTTTTGGATCTTGGTCTATGGCGACTGATTTTCATATTTCTATCCTATCAATCTAAAAAAGTACTTTTTTTACTAGTAAATTGTAGGTATAAGCAGTGGCAGCTCATCCATATGCACTGCGAAACTGCAGCACCCCCAAGCAAATTGAGAAAAATGTAATAAGTATTATAATATATATAAATTTATGTATAGATATTATATGAAAACGTCAATATTATTTAAGCGTGAAGTAAGCTCGCCCGCGCATCGATATATCCAATAATAATCATACACCACGGTACAGCAATATCGTTTTCAAAAGCTTGATCGGTACTGCAGGCCCGACAGTGTATCGCCGTATCTGCGTTCGTACGTGAGCCCGTGCGCGAGCGGAGGAAAGAAATATAGCTTTAATGATTTATTAAGATTGTTAAAATTTATTTCTGTATGCAATTTATGCAAAGTTCTTTATTTTAATTACTTATTGATATAATCAATCATTTATATTTAATTTTGATGTTAATAGTAAAATATAATCCAACATTTTTTTTATTTTTAATCAACCGTAGCACCCCCAGATAACTTCTCCACGAGCCGCCACTGGGTATATGTGATATACCCACTGATAATTAAAAAGTCTGTACGTATGACTGTACTCATACCTCCCCCAATAGTCGCTCTTTGGCACTGTTATATAGTATTGCTTGTAAATATTTCAACAGTAGGCAAGAATTGTTTGGTTACTGAACGTCCGGAGCAAGGATCAATTGAAAATGAGGTAACTTTCAGTATAAGTACGTATAGTAGATTTTATTGCTTGTTGTAAAAAAAAATACTAATTAGGTCTAGGTAGAGCCATGTGGCTCAAACGTCTTGCTGTGAGAATTTTCGGAAATGGTTACAATAATCTGGCAAACTTTCGGTTCTTGTCTGTTTAGTGAAAGCCAGGCGGGAACAGTGGTAATTTTTACTACATCAGTTTATTGGAGTCGGAATGTTACAGTTAACGTCGATGATTATCACTCACCTTTAATAAATTAGGTTTTATTACACAATGTATTATGACAGTATTGCATCACTGCATCATAATACATAATGTACAACTTTGTGATTTTATACAAACGGGTACCTACCTATTGTATTTATTGTTAAGTAAAGCTAGGGATGATATTATTATCAGTAGTGAATATCTCTCAAAAAGAGCAATAGAATATTGTTATAACACCATTGAATTCATAGGAAGGTATCGATGCACACATTCAATATAGAAAGGTACTATTACAAAATATGAATGTGAAATAACAATATAAAGCTGCGTATTCGGACCACAACTTACTTTTGGCAGAGATACGAATTCGCTTCAAGAAAATATCCAAGTCAGAGCAACCAACAAGAATTGACATTAATAAATTAAAAATCAATCAAATAAGACAAGAAGTCAGCGAATCACTGGAGAACGAGATCGAAAAACTCCAACCGGAACTCGAAATTGAGGAAAAATGGACTGAATTTAAAACAATAACTAATGATATTATAAGATCAAAATTAAAATCTGAACGACCTGCTAAAAAGCAAACTTGGATGACAAATGATATTTTAGATCCTATGGAAGTAAGAAAGCGTTATAAGAACAGAAATGATACTAAATACAAAGAACTACACAGAGAGCTGAAAAAGAAAATACGCCTAGCAAAAGCCGAATGGTTCATCAAAGAATGTACAGAAATAGAAATGTATGACAAGAACTATGACATGTTTTACTTACATAAAAAAGTTAAAGAAATGGCAGGTATTTGCCGTTATACAAGTACCAAATGTGACGGCGACGGCAACATCATCCTTGATATCAACGAGAAGTTAACCAGGTGGAAACAATACGTAGAAGAACTCTTCAACGATGAACGACCCACTGATCACGGGGTGAAAGTTGCCGCAACTGGACCTCCCATACTGAAAATAGAAGTTGAAAGAGCCATTGACAACGCCAAAACCAGAAAGGCTACAGGCCCTGATGAAATTCCAGCAGAAATCCAAAAGCTTTTGAGAAAAAATGGAATACAGCTCATGGTCAAACTCTTTAATTCTATCTACGACCAGGGAGTCATACCATCCGATTGGCTGAAGTCCACATTTATCGCAATACCTAAAAGAACCAATGCCAAAGAATGTAGTGAACACCGAATGATCAGCTTAATGAGTCATGTATTGAAAATATTCCTGCGCGTACTTCATAACCGAATTTATAAAACACTGGAACAACATATCAGCTCAACACAATTTGGCTTTCGCAATGGCCTAGGGACCAGAGAAGCTCTTTTTAGTATCCAAATTCTCATACAACGAGGCCGCGACATTAATACGAACGTTTTCTTATGTTTCATTGACTTCGAAAAAGCATTCGATAGAGTTCAACACTCAAAAATGATTGACGTGTTGAAATCCACAGGAATTGACGATAAAGACCTACGGCTTGTTGCAAACCTTTACTGGCAACAGAAAGCCACCATTAAAGTTAGCAACAAAATAACAGAAAGCATCGAAATTCAAAGAGGAGTGAGACAAGGCTGCATACTATCCCCAATGATCTTCAACATATATATTCTGAAAAGATTTTTGACGAAGCACTGCTGGGATCAAAAGAAGGGATCAAAGTAAATGGAGTCCTTGTCAATAACTTGCGGTATGCAGATGACATAGTGCTCATCGCAGACAGTCAAGAAGGCTTACAAACTCTCATTAACAAGGTAACGGAGGCCTGTGATAAATACGGTCTCAATCTGAACATTAAAAAGACAAAATACATGAGTGTAAGTAAGTCCCATATAGATGACAGAACGTGCACAGTGAATGGAATCCCATTAGAGAGAACACATTCCATTATATACTTGGGTTGCACTCTGGATGATGACTGGAACCATACCACGGAATTGAGATGCCGAATCGAGAAAGCCAGGGTGGCGTTTACTCGTCTAAAAAAAGTATTATGTAGCCATGATATACACCTGGGAATCAGGACTAGAATGGTGAGATGCTACGTCTTCTCGGTCCTCTTATATGGAGTAGAGGCTTGGACGCTCACAGAAACGACTCTCAAAAAACTTGAAGCTTTTGAAATGTGGGTGTATAGGCGCATGCTTCGTATCAGCTGGAAGGACAAAGTTACAAATGTCGAGGTGATGTCAAGGATGAAAAAGACCAAAGAAATAATCAAACTAATAAAAACCAGGAAACTGGCATAATTTGGCCACATCATGCGGCATCCCAAGAAGTATCGCCTTCTACATCTCATCATTCAAGGGAATATCTCCGGTAAGCGAGGCCCTGGTAGAAGAAGAACGTCCTGGCTCAAAAACCTCAGGGACTGGTTTGAGCTCAGCACTCCATCCCTATTCAGAGCAGCGACGGACAGGGGCCAAATGGCCAAATCCATCGCCGACGTCTGATAATGGATATGGCACACAAAGAAGAAGATCCACTAAATTCGCGAACCAGTAACGCACGACATGCAGTGTGTACCTACACCGTGTTCATGTGTAACATACTGTACCAAATCATAATGGAGTGGTCGGAAGAAACATATTTAGCTCTCATCGAACTATGTATGTATATTGAAACAATCCAGCATTGTGAAATCCCCAAGATACTAATACATACCTGTATACCAGTGACGAGCAGTCCATAGATGCTGTAAATGCGGAGCATGCTGTTAAAAAAATAGGTATGTATTTATTGTGCAATTAAATTGTAAAATTTACTAAATTGTCTTGCTAAATGCCATATATTATTAATGTTAGATACCTACGTATAATATATTCAATGGTCTGCATTACCTACCACCATAGCCCCCACAAGGGGGTGCTGACAGAGCTCTAGCCTGGAGGCCCGTGCTTAAGGGGGGCCCGGCGTGGTGGATCGATCAGCCAGGTGAGATAATTATAGCAATTGCACTAATAGTAAAAAATGTCGCCTGCGGTGCTATTTCACATCAATCATACTAACGTTTAAAAATATGTGCTTGTGCGATGGAATTTTTGATTATTAATTTTCATAATTCAAATGAAATTCAATACTAAAAATCGCTATAAAATACCCAAAATTTTACCTTGAACACTAGTTGCAATACACAACTTCGTCACACCGCCTTTAACCTTAGCGATAGGTAGCGGGCCCGCCGGAGATTGAAGCTTGGGGGCCCGCTTCAAGATGTGGGGGTCATGCCGACCACATACCATGTCACATTACTGGCCACCTGCCAAGATACAAATAGTTCAAAAAAGTAAATAATGCATGCCACTTATATACTTATCTATACCTACCTACATAATATTTACTAAGTATTTAATATTAACCTATTTTGAATAATATAGAGCTCGTAGAAAAAGCAAAGTCAAGTAAAATTTCCCACTCAATTGCACAATGCGTATCTAGGTAGATACATAATAATTATGATTAGGTACCTACACAGTATATGTAGGTACCTAGGTACCTTATTACGTTTTTATCGATTATTTATGGGGATGCTCAGCGTCCACGGCATCTCTGGATTACACGCCACTGGTAGATAGGTACATCATGTCATAATTTCAAAACATTGCATTCATCGATATTAAATAAAATTACCTCTTGTTAGATTTATGAAATGAATTTATACCTATAATATTTGACACTAAAAATGGAACGGAGTGGCCTACATCTATTTATATTTTATAATGATTAAGATTGACTTTTCAAATCATTGAAAACGTTGCTAAATATTTTCATATCCCTAGAGAAGTCACCCTTCGACATGGCGCAACCTCGTGTCACATGTCTTCGCGTTAAGTAGCCATAAATTATGTGAGGGGAAGACACGAAACATAAAAACACAGAAGCACTTTTCAATGAGCCCTGATGGCTCATATGGCGCCAAATGGTAATTCCAGAAGAGTGGTCCGACCAATGACTTATCTATACCGTGTCCGGAAACTTGTACGTATGCAGTTCGCCGTATTACACTTCACATTGAAATGTTGTACCTATCGCAAATATATGACCGTTTATTAAAAACCGTCCAACCTCATTGGGTCGTATATACATGATCCCTACATCTTGAAGCGGGCCCCCTGACCGGGATCTTTGGCGGTCCCCCCTACCTATCGCTAGGGTTAAAGGCAGTGGGACTTTTTACAGAATCGTTTTCTAAATGTTGTTTCAGATAAAATTAAAGGCATTCCGTGTATTAGCGTTATTAGTATTATTCAATAAATCCATTTGAATCATGGAGTTGTTGAATATCGACACACAATAATCAAAAATTGCATCACACAACTAAACATTTTAAAATGTTTAAACTCTACAAATAAAATAGCACCACAGGCGACTTTTTTCTGCATTAGGGCAAATTTGTGATGTGTGTTAATCTCAATTATTAGGTCAACCCACCACGCAGGCCTCTCCCCAGAGCCTGGTCCCCAGGCTATGCCCTGGCAGCCCCCCTTTTGTGGGGCCATGGTCGTATTATAGTACCTACCTACCTACTTACTGACATGAAATTCATGTCTAAAAAACATGGTTTTTGTCGGATTACACTTTACAGAAAACCAGCAGCAAACAAATTTTTAAAATTGCCGATATACTGGATTATTTGTTAGGTCAGGTTAGGTTTTCATTCTTGAATTCATGAATTTTGTATCAGGTATGAAAATTGAATTAATGTTGATATTGAATCTAATAAAATTGGAGACCGTATGGTACACGGTCATCTCTTTCCGATAGAAAACTCACGGTGAACTGTGGGACGGCGAAATGTTTTACGTACAATTTACATGTAAACGACTTACACAGGACGCTATCTTACATAAAAAATCTCAATATTTAAGTGGAAACGTAGCAGAATATGCCAAACAATATTTATATATATATATTGAAATATCGTGATGAAGAAAGAACCAGGCCTGCCTGTTCTCCAATCTAACTGAGCTTCAGCGCTGTCAGAGTATATTATATAAGGTGGAGCTACAGGATGCTTGAATACAGGCGAGATGGCTGATGTTCCACCTGAGGATTGGACATGGGCTATGAATAAGAAGATTGAAATATTGGTGAATTACATTTTAAACTACAGCAGCGGTATGTTTAAGTTATTATGTGGAGGTCCGAGGCGCTGACAGGTTTGGAGACCCTCGAATGAAATTTTGACTATGTGATAAACCGCCATTGAATATTTTTTTTTACACTTATTGCTTTACATAGAGAACCCACGATTAAGGTACCTACGATTCTCGAGTGTGGATAAATATGGGATAAACACGTATTTATACAGAGGGAGAGACAGGTATCTACAGAGAACACAATTATTAATTTATTCTGTGGTATCATAAAATAATGCATTAGAATTACCTATTCAATATTGGTAGTAGGTATTTGAGGATATTCAGGGGGCTGTGGATTGCTTGCTTTAATGGCATGACCGTCATTAAGTCATAAACCAAAACTGATTTCAAAGTCGGTCTATGGCGACTGGCTTTCGCATTTCTGTATTATTAACGTATTCTCAGCAATCTAGGTTTATGATTTCCTTGATTTAGAAAATTTGATTTAATTGTTCTAGGAATATCGTTAATAATACTAATAATTATTAAGTATAATACCTATTGATAATACTGTAGGCGTACTGTGTCAGTGGCGAAGGGTGAGTTTGGAACGAGCTAGGCTGTCGAGATCAAAGAAAAAGAACACACTTGTCAGGTATACTTACTGGAAATCAGAAGATACTACGATATGACTACCGATGAATAGGTACACACTTGGCATTCCAATCCCGGGATCCCGGGATCCCGAGCTATTTTTGATACCTATGAATCCCGGGATTGATAAACATACCTAATCCCGAAATTTTCGGGATTGATTTTTTTATCAATTTTTATGGAAAATAAAATAAAAACGAAAATATAACAAACAAAACATACTTTCATAACAAATGACTACATTAGAAATAAACTGAGTTTGAATGAAGTTTGATTTATACCCATGTGTAAGTTGCCGATTCATTTTATTTTTTCACATAAATTAATAAAAATGAGAAAGACTGGAAAAAAACAATGCTTCGCACTTTTAACAAAGTAATTCCACTATGATCTCATACGTTTTACGGCATTTTCATATTTGGCTGGCTAATAAGATTTATGAAGCGGAAAGGCCATAAGTACACCATGATTATTTGCTTTACTATTTTAAATCTCGCTAATCCATTCATTAAGTCTTTACTATCAGAAACAGCAATCTCATATTAAATTCAAATTATTATTTATATTACAATATTATTTACTCCATTAAGCTTATGTATTTACAAGATTGAACGTAGATATACAATATTAACAATAAATGTTTTAAATAGTATAAATTATAGGTACTAGATTGATTTTTGACCGATTTTATCAATGTTATTTGTAAATATAAAAATTTTATATTAACAATGGAAAATAATGCCAATCCCGGGACCAGACCCGAGATCCCGGGATTGTCAAATTGTAATCCCGAAATCCCGGGATCATAATTTTGGCTCGGGATTGGATTCCCTAGTACACATTTATGACAACGACACGCTAATTTGATTACATTTCAATAACCCACTGACGATTTAAAATTGAGCGATGAGCTTAAATTAAATATTTTCTTAAACATTTACACTTCAAAAATCATTAGATAAAATTATTTTTTATTGTTAAAAACATATTATATTATTTATTGGTGATTGAATGCCATATAAACTATTTTTTATATTGATTATTTTAATAATACTTATGTTATACGCTTAAATTTTAGGCTAGCACTTTGGCCTATCGTTTTGTAAAAACTGCCCCAGACATCCTAAGGGCACGTGACATAATATACATAAGTCGATACAGAAAAAAATATCACAATTCACCGGAAATAATTAGAGAAATTTGTTAAATATATTCCTACTTTCCTACATATACGACAGATGTCATTGGCAAATTAAATAATTCAATTATTTTTATTCGATAAAGTGATTTTATTTCTATAGATCGATAGATATAGGTACCTACGTCAATATGGAGTAAAAAAATATTTTTCTTAAGGAGGTAGGCTTATATAATTAAATTAATTAAATAATCGCCTAGTATAAAGTCTTCGCCACTGGTATATAATAATTTACATCGATTATTGAGAAAATATTACCAATGAGAACGGAATTTACATTCATTTTTAAAATGAATCAAACCTGATTCATATAGGTAACACGTAAGTGACAATAAATCATATAAGATACTGATTAGAATTACTGATAACAATTAGGAATTATTTTGTTCTATTTACTAATGGATGTAAAAATTATAAATCGGCACTAAATATGCTTTGTAAAAAAACGAACCCGCAAAATTAAATATAAATAGTACTTACGGGAAAAAACCTAAAAGCAGTTTTCCATTTAGTTTTAATGTCAAAGCAATGTCGGAGAGATAATGACCAAAAGTCGTGACTCGTCGACATTTTGGCCATGATACATTTCTTGATATAGTGATGACTTTGTATGGACAGAGGCACAGTTTTGTGAACTTTTTCAATGAAGGTTGCTCCAAAGAAATGTGTGTGACATCCACGCCGGCGAAATAAAATGTTATAGGTTCCTTATGATCCATTTCACCACCATCTTTAGATTAATAAAGCCTGAGCATAATTTTTTGCACAAGCAATGAGTGGTCCACTTTTCAGCTGTCAAAATTAGATCCCAGATTGATTCGCCCTTTCTCGTTTCAAATTGAATTATAAAAAATTCTCAAATCAAATATATTAATTATCAGTGTTATTAATAAATAATATACATTCCTATTATTCATCAGCTGTCCAAGTCAGACTAGTCCTTCACACAACAACCGGTGGTAATATCGATTTCCAAAAAGTATGCAGCATTGATAATATATGCATTACATTTATTTGTAGAAGGTGTGTTAATGCTAGTGTATTATTTATCATGTAACTCATCTATCCAAATCAAACCATTCCCTGTGTGAACACGACAGATGCGTCAGTATAAGCACTCTATAGAACAATGACAGTTCACCTCGTGTTTACTGTGCCGAAAGCTCAACAAGAGAGTGTATTAACGCAGGAATCTAAAAAAGCATGATTGACTCATATATGAGCGAAAAGAGGTGGCAATACTGACAAAAGCCTTCATGTGCAGGCTAGACAGAATTTGAATCATTACTAATATTTAGATACTATTCTCACTGGTCTTATCTATATCATATTATGCTTTTAGAAATATGGAGACTGAAGACAAGAGAGAGAAAATCACTGGACGCTTTTGCGGCTTTTGAGATGTAATGCTGGAGAACGATGCTTCGAAATCAATGAATAGCCAAGCGCTTGAAGAAGGCATAAGATGGATACACAGATTCTTTAATCATGTTGCTTGCAGGAGAGATGATAATATGGGAGTTACCAATAAAATTAAAAAGGTGAACATGTAAGGTTTACTCTAAAAACAGCTCTCAGAGCTGCAGACTGCAAAACGGAAATACCAGGTGACCGTCGAGGGTAATGGAGCTGTTCCCCCAATACCTATAAGTAATGAATTGACCTATAGAATAAGAACATAAGTTTCATACCCAAGACAAATAGTAGATACCTATTTTACAACGTTTTTGTTAGCTCGTATCCTTGTTTGTCCGGTGGTTGTTTGTCCAGTACAAATCTTGCCATCGATTTTTAACTAACTTCCCAACTAGCTAGACACTTGAAACTTTAAAAATATATCAGAACACGATGCCAATGCATTCTTTTAATACTTTTAGCCATCTTTAATCAGAATTGAATTCATTTTCCGTTAATTCTGTTTTGTATGGAAAGTTATTTAAGAATAATCCGTAAAAAGTAAAAGACTATTATTGGTTACTAAGGCGGTGGTCCTAGCAACTAAATTATTAATATATACGTGCATTACTATGGAAATCAAAATGAAATGTCAAAATGACATTTCAGTATTCTATATTTGTTTGTTTGTTTTTTATTTACTTCATATCAAGTACAAGTTTGAGCATATTGAGCATTCAACAGAAAATTTAAGAACGTTGTATATAAAAAGTTCTTGTTATCTTGTAATTATTTCTTTTTTTTGGTCATTTACGCTAATAAGTTAGACCAGATAGACACCACACGGTGCCTCCAAAAAGTCAGTCATCTTGCATCTTCTCAAATCATGCCAGCATTCCTTAGCTCAAAGATAATCTACCTGGCTATTTAGTAGCGTATAGTGTTGCTAGATTAAATTTCACGTATTCAATATAAAATTTAATTAAACGTCAGAGCAATGTAAGCATTTACCTCCAATCGGTTTAGTAAACATGCGGGGTTGTAAGTAGAGTACGTAAGTACCTTGGTATTTTTCAGATTTTTCGAACAGTGAACTGGTTAATTGATTATTATAATATAATAATATCATGTAAAACCAGCTGTAAAATTAACAAGAATTAATTAAATGATTTAGAAGCTCTGGAAAAGCTTACCACAGTTTAAATGGATTCACTTTTCCAAAGCTTTTATATCGAAATTAGTCTGGCACGCGTCTCTTTTTTTCCTTAATAGGTACATAATACTTAATATCTAAAAGCAAAGCGTTTATCATTAGCTTACCTATCTCGCGTATTATCTGGAGACCATTTAAATATCGGGTAAATTTACTGACTTGATTTTATATCATTTTTTTTCGTATGATAATAATAGCCGCATTTGATTCGTTTAAAAAAAATATATATCAGATCGATCGATAATGGATAGGTAGGTACCTACTTGTTATAATGAAGATACGAATATTAAAATGCCTACAATGTACAATCGAGTGAAGATTTTAGTTGCCTCCTGAAGAGGTCTCATAAAAGATTTTTAACAAAATAATAGTACTGCACCGAATGCACCGATTTAAAAAAAGAACATGTCATTTTGTCAGACATCAGACCACATTTTTAGAGTCAGACATTTTGCCGGTCATCCACGTCGTAGGTAGGTACACCAAATCAGTGGCGCACACAGGATTTAATATTGGGGGGGGGGGTCAAGGAGGAGAATGTAAATTAGTCCCATAGGCTCTTTTTCTTCTTCACAGCCTAATTTCTCGTTTATCGGTCTTTTGTCTATTGCACTCGGTGTACCTACACCATAGTCCCCACATCCTGAAACGGGCCCTCAGGCTAGGATATTTGGCGGGCCCCCTACCTACCGCTAAGATTAAAGGCAGTGTGAAACACTACATTAACGTTTTTCAAATTGTGTTTTAGTTCAAATTAAGGGTACTTATATACAGTGAATTATTGGCGATTTTTAATACATCTACTTTAATAATGGAGCTGTCGAGTATCGACACGTAATAATCAAAAAATATATTGCACAAAGTAATTGAAAATGTTCATGGTCATGAAGTGTAATAGCGCCGCAGGCGACTTTTTTTACTATTAAAGCTACTTTATGATGTGTATTTTTCTAAAAAGGGTGCTGGAGAATTATTACAAATCATTTTTTTGCCGTGTTTTTATTTGTCTAAGCCCAAAGGTATAGTTTATTGGCTTTCAATTTCAATGTTTAAAATCATTCTGATAATTTTCATGTTTGGGGGGCCCCTGGGTGAGCCACTGCACCAAATAATAATTAAAAAAACTACGTACCTATATTATCATGCATATTGTATAAGACGTGTGACGTTCATGTACGACTGATTAAAACTACACGAGTCAGAGCCTGTCCGTTCATCAGTCATGCACCACCTTTTAGGCGAATGCGTCTCACTTACTAAATATCACCGGGCATTGCTAAAAAGCTACGTTTCTATACTGCCCTTCTTAGGAAGAAGGCAGTAACTGACTCTCACACACTTTCGAAATAAATGACATAATGTGTTTTTTCTCAAACTTTAGTACTGTGAATTAATAAAAAAACGATGGTAATTTTTATTAGTAGGATGTTAAAATACAAACAAAGTAATAATAAACAAGCAGTAACTGCAATGAATAGGTGCAATTACTGCCTTTTTGCTAAAAATATGTATTATTTTAGAAGATGTCTATTTTTTCACTAAGGATTTTAACGGTATTTTAGTGATAATACTGATTTTAAAGTGAACAGAATATATAGCTTTTAAAATTACGTAACGGATGGCATTCATAACTCAATTTCACAATTTTTGCGAGTTACTGCTTTCTTCCTTAGAAGGGCAGTATAGTGAGAGTCAGAGGCTGCCTATGAAATAGTCACCAGCTTTTATGCGAATGCCTCATAAATTTTCATGATTCATGACTTTATGACATGGTTGTTACCTCAAGAAAAGTGTTAAAATGCCATTGCACAATACGTTCATATTTCTAACTGACTCAAACATACTAATTAGTCAGAACGGATCATATTCTCTAATGAACGAAAGTCTCCTTGTCACTACTGAGTGACTCGATTGCGGTGGCTAATTCGTATTATGAATATGAACTTCCAGGGAGAGGATGTTATATTAACAGTTTCTTTTTACGAGAAATGGTTATTAGCCGTTTTCCCAATCCATTGTGACCTTACTCTAGATTTAGATCAAGCAAATATTGAAAACGAAATGTGAATTTGGAAGACGCGGTATTTGAACGAACAACCCACGGGTACCTACTAGGTATAGGAAGGACAGATTCTTCTGGCATTGCGACCATGAAGAAATCACTTAGGAACACTCTTGGTGTCATTTGACTCATTTGCTAGTAACGATGGTTACATGTAAGTTGTACGTATGCAGTTCATCGTGGGACACTTATTCGTGCGCCGCAGTACGTGAAACATGAGTTCGTATAACATTATATCAAATGACGAGTTCTTCGTTGAACATTTTACAGTGGAATATATTTGTACGTATCTTACAAAATGCGGCGATAGTTTGCAAATGGTACTGTTCCAATTAGATTAATCCTTACCTAACCTAGTAAAGATATTTCCACATGTTGTAGCATACGTACAAATATACTCCACGGTGAAATGTTCAACGAAAAACTCGTCGTTTGATTAAATGTTACACGAACTCATGTTTCACGTACTGCGGCGCACGAATAAGTGTCCTGCGGTGAACTGTTTACGTACAAATTTCAGGATACGAGTAACGATACAGACACCTAAATGGGAAGTTTGCACTGCTAAAAGAGAAGGCGCTTCCCTTCCACCCGAGAGTCCTGGTTTCGATCCCGGTGAGGATACAATATTTATGTGTTTTTCTCAAAGCCGGGGTGTTTGTGATTGTTAAAAATTACTAACAACCACCTTGCACGAAAAAGCAAGGACATGGTTATTAAAAATAAAAATAAATTCTTAGGTATATTCGAAAAATTAGCCAATACGATTAATATACATTTTTTATAACCATGTTTGTAGTTCGAGTTCAATCGACTTATTAAATATATCATATTTAACATTAACGTAATTACATCGATATAATAATTTTACTAGGAACTCATTTCATTTGATTTTTATCATCAATTAAAACTATCTAGTATTATAAAAAAAATGCAAATCTTATTTGCAAGATCTACGTTGACCCATTAAAAACCGGACGTACTAATCTTTGAATCAGTCTTCGCGGTTTAAACCAGTGTTTTTTTTTTTTTTTTTTTTTAAATTGTGGTTAATTATCAGAGTTATCAATGGGCACTTAAAAACTGAGTCAGTTGACAAAACCGCACAACATTCTTGTCACGCGTCATCTGAAAAAAATACCAATAAATTTACATATTGATTTTATTTTGTCATACATTATTGATCTTACTTATTGGTCTGCAGTAGGTAGAGCTATTCAAAAATAGAATCCAAGAATAAATAGGTGGGCAGATATAACTGCTATCGACTGATGCTTGATATCAATTTGTACATATTTTCATTTAAATTGTCAAGTAGGTATACCACGCTTATCAACACTGGCTTTTAAATCGGATCATTATTTGTGCCATGTCCCACTACAACGCTTCAAAAATCTCCATGCCCTCCTATCAAAATTTAATAGTTACTTAACAAATTCTGAAAAAAAAATGAATTGCTTAATTGCAAAAAAATGCACAGGGGCAATACTATTTTACAACGTTTTTTTTTTAGCTCGTATTCTTATTTGTGCGGTACAAATCTTGCAATCGATTTTTAACTAACTTCCCGGCTAGCTAGACATTTGAAACTTTTAGAATATATCAGAACACGATGCCAATGCATTCTTTTAATACTTTTAGCCCTTTAAGTAGAATTGAATTCATTTTCAGTTAATTCTGTTTTGTATGAAAAGTTATTTCGACACCATTATCAGTTGCTAGGGGTCTGGGGTCCTAGCAACAAAATTATTAATATATACGTGCGTTACTATCGAAATCAATATGACGTGTGTAGTACAATTTTTTTTGATCGTTTAAGCTAGTCAAGTCAAGTTTATATGGTTCAACAGAATTTAAAAACGTTGTTTATAAAAAGTTCTTTTTATCTTGTAATTATTTAATTTAACGTTCATAAATAAATATTATGTATTATATTAAATGTAAGTACTTACACCCGGAAGAAGGTTAGTGCGATCCTGTTTTGTTTTTGTGTTTATTTTAGGTAGGTACTAATTTGGTCAATTTTAATTTTAAATCTCCACGGTTTATGATATCAAAATGATCTTTTTTTTTTAATAACAAATCATGTACAGTGCTAAAGCTGCATTAAACTAAAAATATGATGATGGGAATGGCAACAGTTTTTTTTTTTTTTTTGTCATCCTAATTGGGTATTTTGTTTTGTCTCGATACAAAGCCATTTTGGAATTATAATATTATGTACTTACCTAGTTCTTCTTGATAGGTACTGCATGGCCACATTAGTTATATCTAGCAACATCGGTTGAGTTATCCAAGGTGGGAAAGCAATTTCTAACAAAAATATTAATGATTTGCGCGTTGGGAAACAGATATCAAGTAAATTTAAAATACTCACTCTTGGAGCATTATTACATTTAATAATTACAAGATAAAAAGAACTTTTTATATATTTACAACGTTTTTAAATTTTCTGTTGAATCATATAATTTTGACTTGACTAGCTTAAACGATCAAAAAAATTTGTACTTGATAGAAATACAGAATAAAATATAGAATACTGAAATGTCATTTTGACATTTCATATTGATTTCCATAGTAACGCACGTATATATTAATAATTTAGTTGCTAGGACCCCAGACCCCTAGCAACCAATAATAGTGTTTTACTTTTTACGGATTTCTTCCGAAATAACTTTTCATACAAAGTAGAATTAACTGAAAATGAATTCAATTCTACTTAAATATGGCTTAAAGTGTTAAAAGAATGCATTTGCATCGTATTCTGATATATTCTAAAAGTTTCAAATGTCTAGTCGGGAAGTTAGTTAAAAATCGATTGCAAGATTTGTACTGGATAAAAAAACTACCGGACAAACAAGAATACGATATAATAAAAACGTTGTAAAATACGGAATCCATAATTATAATGTTCCATCTGAAAGCGGATTTGGTAAACATCATTTTTTTTTTAAATTCAATCTGATTTTCATGGGTCAGCAGATTCCTCATTGTATAAATCGCAAGACAAAAAGCATTCATAAATAAAATTGACGTGTTCAGTTGGTAGTTAAGAATTTGTGTAAACTTCTTCATTCACTCGCCATGTCTAGTACTAACTTTTAAAGTGCCTACTTCCTGTGACTTACAGCAAAAACCTTTTTGAGAACGTCTACGTGGAGTGTTTATATGCACACCATAGTCATTAGCTGACCACAATAATTCAATTCAATTAACCACGCATTGTGCTTAAAGACAACGTTGTTTAAAGTAGCTAACTGTATTTAACAAACAAACACTAAAATTTATGCAAATAGCTGAATGAATGATTTATATTAGACTCAGTTATGCAGTTTATAAATTTTCCGAGTAATTATTCTCGTAGATAGGTACGTTCATTACCATTCATGTAGGTAATTAAATGTCTAAATAAAGGAAATTAAATATAAATTAAAATACATACATGGTGGACAAAGGGTGGAGGTAGGCTGTTAAGATCCGCCATAAATAGTACACATTAAATTTTGTTAGTCATATGTAGGTATTTTTTTTTATTGATTAATCGATTGCCTACCGTAACTCAATTTAGAGAGCGCTTATGAGCAGGTATTAATAAGGCCAATAGTTAAAATTTGTCGCAATTAAGCATGGCAGACGTAGCATAGTGGTAATTCACAGGGCGCGAAACCCAAGAGACGTCCAAACGCCAAAAACCGCCCCGACATTTCCGCCCAGACATTGCCGTTAAACCAAATGCGCCCGTACCAGTGCTCGTCAATACCGCCCGGACAAATCCGCCTAGACAAAACCGCCCGCAAAAAAAAAACAAAAATATATAAAACAAGTGCTTTTTTGATCTTTCGAATTGCGTTTCGATAGAAATTTACATACTTACGATAATCGGTGTAATTTGAGATTTAATCCGTTGCAGCTGTTAGTAGAGTCATAACTTAAAATCATCTCCTTTAAACACTTAGTTAATGCCTTTTGACTGGTAATATTTCTAATTTAGAATATTTAAGTAGGTTAGTACTCCATACTAGGCGATTATTTAAAGCCTACCTTCTTAAGAAAAATATATTTTAATTGCATATTGACATATTTATATACTCAATCACTTCATTATTTTATGTTATATAAAAATAATTTATTTTCCCAACGAGAGATGTCGTATATGTAGAAATGTATTACAGTTTACAAAACAACTGCAAAGGTAATAAAAATTATACCACAGAGCGCCGTAAATAAATAATAAACGCCGCGACCGACGTCTCGACTTAAATAAATCTCCGATTATGTGTGAAATAATTCTGAATTTTTTTCGTATGGACTTTACGTCTCATAACCGCAGCAAGTCTGCTGATTTGTACGAAATAAAGTAAGCTCCTATCGCAGACCCTAAAACATTCGCGCATAATAATGTTGTCACGACTGCGCACTTTGTCCAAAATCATAAATAATTAGATAATTAAAAAAATAATTTCAACGGCGCTTAATCGAAAATAAATAAGTAAGTATAGATTGTTTTTATAAATAAAAATAAATTTTATCTAATGATTTTTGATAGGTATACATGTTTTGAAAAATACGTAATTTTAACACAACATTTTTATGTCGTCAATGAGTTTTTGAAGTTTCATTGAATTAGTGTGTCGTTGTCTTTTACTAGTGTGTGTGTACCTATTCATTAGAAGTAAATATCGTACTATTCTCGTAAGTATACCTGACAAGTGTGCTCTTTTTATCAGATCTCCACAGCCTACCTTTTTCCAAAAGTCACCCTTCGCCACTGGTACCTACACAATATTGAAACTTAATTTTAAATAATTCATATTTTTTTTATATCTTTATTCGTATGCTTTTTTTTATTTGTGTATCTAAATTATAATATTATGTAAGAATAAAAATTGTATCATTTCTAAATTGTTTTGGCGGCAATGTCTGAGCGGTAACGTCTGGGCGGTAATGTCCAGGCAGTTTTGGTTCGAGCGGTTTTGTCAGGACCCCACCACTATCTATTTACAAAATCTTCAGTATGTTTTTATTCTAAAATATTATATTTTTCAGTTTTAGTAAGTTACTTACAAGAGAGTGTGACGTTTTCACAAAGTAAATTATTTTGCAGCGGACTGAAAAAATGTTTACAGAAAACTTTTACGGGCAGAAATATTTTATTCAGCGCGGTAAGTAAAAAAAAAATGAAGAGTAAAAACGAATCTGACCATTTATATTAAGAGATTCATTGAACCATGCAAAAGTATCGAGATTTTATAAAGTGTATTATCTGACCCTTGATATTTATCGGTGGTGACTCCGAACAATTATAATGTCCTCTTCCTTCCTCCTCTAAGTTACGAGTTACGACCATTTCCCTACGTCTAGTGAGGAGGGTGAAATACATACATGCGACCAACGAGAGCTTATACTTAGCGTAGAACAGAGGTTCCCAATGTTGTGCCCACTGACGCAAGTACGCTGCTGATCCTGTTTGAGTACGCCCGCAGAAAAATGTTGATAAACGAAAATACTTAAGGGGGAGACGCATGCCAGCAGAGAACCTAGCGGAAATATACGAAGCTTGCTATTTGAGATTTTTTTTGATAATTTACAATTTCAACTGTATTATTTAATAAATATGTATCCGAAAACATTAAAAAGATTTTTTATTTTTTTTTCAACTTAAAGATAAACTTACAATTGTAAAAAAATGTAATAAAATGTGAATTCGTTGCAGGGTCAAATCTTATTATTGCATTATATTTTATTGTCATAATTATCGTTAAAATTTAGTTTATTAAGTATTAGATTTTATGTGGTGTAGATTTTTGACTAATTCATCGTTTTAATATTTTTTATATATATTTTAAAAAACATCGATTTTTATAAAAATATAAATGTGTATAACTTGAAATCCTTTTTATTTATATCAAATCGAGCTTCAATATTGTAACCATGCCTAAAATAAAATTTGATATAAATATAAAGGATTTCAAGTTATACACATTTATATTTTTTTTAAAATCGATGTTTTTTAAAATATATATAAAAAATATTAAAACGATGAATTAGTCAAAAATCTACACCACATAAAATCTAAAACTTAATAAACTAAATTTTAATAATAAATATGGCCATAAAATGTAATGTAATAATAAGATATGACCCTGCAACGAATTCACATTTTATTACATTTTTTTACAATTGTAAGTTTATCTTTAAGTTTAAAAAAAAATAAAAAATCTTTTTAATGTTTTCGGATACATATTTATTAAATAATAGAGTTGAAATTGTAAATTATCAAAAAAAATCTCAAATTGCAAGCTTCGTATTTTTCCGTTAGGTGCCTCTTTTCGCCTCTGATAGTATAAGCATCCCCCTTAAATGAATATTTTTTTTACATAAATTAATTAATCTTCGTAGTCAAAGCTGTATTCTATGAGGACCAACTGTCGTTTTTTCAACGCGTGCGTGCTACTTGTACTCCTGTATGGCTGTGAGACATGGCATCCTAAGCTTCAAAGGTCTCGGCTTTTGAGCTTTGAGAATCGATGTCTCCGCCGAATCTTGGGGGGGGTACATTGGTATGACTGCGTTACAAACACCCGAGTTTATGCGCAGACAGAGCAGGCTTCGGTGATTGAGGTAATCCCGAAGAGACGATTTACGTGGCTGGGACATGTTCCGGATGCCACCATAGAGTGGCACAGCCTCAAGGGTTCCGTCGTCGTGGCCGGCCCTCCCTCACCCTGCAGCGGTGCTACAAAAGCGATCTACGCGCTGCAGTTCTGGAAAGGCGGGAGGCGCAAGAGTTGGCGATGGATCGAGGGAAGCGGCGCGAACTTGTGCTTGCCCTATGCTCCAATGCTGCGTCGTGACAGGGTGAAAGAAGAAGAAGAATAATTTGAAAACATCTCATGCATATCCCACTAGAAAAAAAACTATTTTTTGAAAAAAAAATACGACATCCAATGGAACTTGAACCTGTAATCGCTGGATTCGCGCCAGCGTGCTTTTCCAATTAAGCTACGGGCATCATACTAATATATTACTACTGCACTGTAAGCATCTGTCAAATTATTATAAGAGTATCATTTGTTTTCTTTCGCGCTGTAACGTCGCTAATTAAAAGTTTTAGCAACTACCATTGTATTGATAATTAAACTGTTCACATTATATTGACAAGGTCTTAGACTGAGACCCTCAGGATGTGTTTGGAGTATAAGAGTACATACTTGATAGCCGTATTATCTTCGTACTTACATTCACTAAATGAAAATCCAAACTCTCACTGGTCATATTATAGTTGCCATAGATATTTTGACTTTGCAGGGAGAATGTCGCATTCATTCACCAACTCGACATCCTGCAGAAAGTCTGCGTTTCCGGCGTTATGAAGAGTAAAAGTACAATGCTAGTATTGCTGACGGATGAAAATGCAGCAATACATAATTAATATCTATGAGTTCTTCCTGTTTATATCAATATGTTTATATTATTATATACCCACAGATGTTGCATTTGTCATTATTAAAATAATGATAGGTATAACTTCTTTAATCTGTGTTGTGGGTTAGGTATATATATATATTTAATTCTTTAGTTCGAAGCAGACTTGAGAGTGGGTCTATTGTTTGGGCACCGCATCAGTTGAAGTATGGCCTTATGGTGGAGAGGGTTCAGAAGAAATTCTTGAGACTTCTTTATTTGAGGTTGTACGGATACTATCCGTGGCTTTATCCAACTGACTTTCTCTTAGGCATGCTTACATACTGCAGTTTGCAATTTAGAAGAAATCTTTATTTAGCTACGTATTTTTTTCGACTTATACGAGGTATGAATGAGAACTCTGCCATTCTGGGCAGTGTTGACCTGTGTGTCCCTGATAACTATCTTAGAAATAGAGAACATCAGTTGTTTATTCTCCCAAGGTGCAGAACCAACCTGCCACTGGTAATGCCAATTGGGAGGGCGATAACTATGTTCAACGAAATTGCTTCGGGTGTTGATTCCACTTACGTGAGGATGAGTATAGGTGGACGTTATTTTATAAATTTTAAAATAGGGTCTGCTTAACTCATCCGGTGTATTTCCCACCTATATAATTAATATTTTTGTATGTACATATTTTTTAATAACATACTATCTATCTCTTTTTATGTCATGTTGTGAACGTCTTAAACTTATAATTTGTAATGTCCACAATATGTAAAAAAAAATAAATTGAAACTGGGAATGAAATTAATATCAGGGAACTCAGAAATAATGGGAACTGAAATACATAACGGGTAAGGCGAAGCAGGTAACCGACTCGAGTAAGGAAGAATCCGGGTTAAACTTACACACGTGTTAAGAATACGTTTTACGTCGAATACTAAAAACTGCTCTCGGTTTATGCATTTACGCTCATTTAATGTTGGTGTATTACACACACTATTACACGTACATAATGCGTGCTTCATTTTCGTAGAACACTCACACATTCAAAACCCTGCTTCAAGATGTGGCGTATTGAATATAGCCAATCGGTATTCTATTTATTATCTGTTCTGTGATATATATATACATACGTACGTACTGGCAATCAAAAATATTATAATACAACTAAAATCATAACAATACCACTCAGTGGTGGCGTAGTAAGAGGTGGTTGAGCGGGGTAGCATTTAAAAAACTGGTAATAATTTAATTATTAGTACGTATATTATTTAGTAAATGAATATACTTACGCGGTAACCGGACAAAACAGAACATTACAAAAAAGAACAGCCAGGGGAAAAATGAAACATTATTTTTTATGGAATCTATTTAGGTTAGGTTAGGTCATTATTTCGTTGTACCTAGTCACCCAATCATTTTGAACATATTATATTGATTAAGATGAGATATACTAAGCTTGCCGGTTATGTCCCGTTTATTTGAGGCTTTCTAGCGATTAGGAATGCAGATATTAGGTATATAATTTGATTTATTATGGCACATTGAAAATCTGTGCTATTAAAAATCTATCAACATAATAGAGATAGGACAATTTCAATATTAAATTAATATTTTCCCTGAAAGGTAATAGTTAGGTATATTTATCGTTGTACTGTTTTGTCATGGAACCACTTACGCACATTTTAAATTTCGAAAATACAAAATAAAATGCGATAATAATAACAAAGTCGTATTACATGCATTGGGTAAATGCTTCTCAAACTGATGGGCGCAGATCACTACCTACGTGTACATAATATTTTACCTCGATTATAGTTATGTCGTTATTAAAAAAATGCTAGGCATGGCTTAGTGTTTAGTGAAATCGATACTTAAACTCTCTATGCTTTTGTATCCTAAATTGTTTACCAAACATCAGTGCAGTCTTCCAAGATCGCGGGCGATTGGGATTAAAAAAAAATATGTTTTCATAAATAGCCTTAATGTTATCAGTGTATCCATAAAAATAGTTTTAGGTTTATGTTTTACATTTTTGTCTGGCTATGATTAAAAATTCACTGTATCCTATTTATCAGAATATTCTCCTAAATATTTTGTTCAGTTTAATAATGGTCGTATATTAAAAAAAAAAAACAATTGACATTTCGAAAGCATTAACCGATTGCCGACCAATTACAAGATGGATGGCTGGAGGAAGATAACTAAATAGAACCTGCATATTCATGGAGGCAGATTCTAGAAGATGTTAATATTTTTGTGGAAGAAAATGTAAAAAAAAATATTATAATAGGTATATAATATTTCCGGTTTTAATAATATTACTCTGCCGTTCGAAAGCTTCCCCAGGAAATGGGCGCTTTTTATCGGTCACGTGACACGGTCTCGCCAAACTTGACGTAAAAAATGGCGGGAAAACAGACCGCGATGTGTTTGGAGAGTGTCATATCAGTTTCCTCTTGCTTTTAGCCTCGCCCTCCCCTCTTAGCTTCCCCCTACCGGCGAATGGCGGAAGTTCACAGGAAGCTTTTAATATTAATATACCAAAGTCATTTATCATATTGTTTTTTCGCCATAACATTGACATTTTGGTTTTTGTAGTAGTATAGGCCAAAAAGAGAGACGCATGTGCAACATTTCAATGACCATATCTACCACAGAAAAGATAATAAATGAGTTCCCTGATATCTCCTATTTATTAGATTACGGCAGGGGTGGTGAATTTTCAGGTACATGGTTAGGCACCAACAAAAATCTGAAAAATATTAGTACGATTGTACCTATACTTCGAAACTAGAATTTACTGATTTAAATTTATAAAAAATAATTACAAGACAAAAAGAACTTTTTATATACTTACCACGTTTTTAAATTTTCTTTTGAATCATATAAACTTGACAATTCTATGTATTAATAATTTAGGACAAATAAGGCAATCATTTTTTTTGCTATTTTGCAACAAACAAACAAATATAGAATACTGAAATGTCATTTTTCTTTCCATAGTAACGCATGTATATATTAATAATTTAGTTGTAAGGACCACCCCCTTAGCAACCAATAATAGTGGATTGGATTACGGATTTCTTCCGAAATAACTTTTCATACAAAACAGAATTAACTGAAAATGAAGTCAATTCTACTTAAAGATGGCTAAAAGTATTAAAAAAATGCATTGGCATCGTGTTTTGATATATTCTAAAAGTTTCAAATGTGTAGCTAGTCGGGAAGTTAGTTAAAAATCGATTGCAAGATTTGTACTGGATAAACAAGAATACGAGCTAAGAAAAACGTGGTAATAAAATAGCTTGGCTGACGGCGTTTGTCGACTCTTTTTAGCTCTACTGGTTGAAAGTTTTCACCCGCTAATTCAGCCTACTATATCCAAGAGGCTTACAAGTCGGCTTATGATGTCGTGGGTCCTAGGTTCGAATCCTGAGTCGGGCAAATACACATAGTGTTTTTCAATTTTTGGAGTCAAAAAATTATGGATATAATAGATTCAGCCAGTGGTCAACATTCATTTCTCGTATAACCAAAAATCAAAAATGGGAGACCCATAATATGATTTTGTTCAACAGTCGATATTAAGAAAAAAAATAAGATATCTCACGCATTTTTTTTAATTAACAAAAATTGTTCGTGGAGCTATTTACTATGAAGTAAGTAGTATACATATAGCAATTAGATCAGTAGTTCTTAACCTGGGTTCGATCGAACCCCAGGGGTTCGGTGAGTAAGTCTCAGGGGTTCAGCGGAGGTCAAGAAACACACCCGACTCATATGATTCGGGGTGACACGCCAACTCGCAACTGTTCAGAACAACAGCGCTCTCAACGTTTTGGTGTCAACAAATGGTAACCTACCCTGTTATTGCTAAGAAAGCTCTGGAGATTTTCATACCGTTTGTTACAACATATCTTTGCGAGCAATCTTTTTTGAGGATGCTGGACATAAAAACGAAGAAAAGGAACAGACTTTGTTGCGAAAATGACATGAGAGTGGCACTTGCCAAGAGGAAGCCGCGCATTTCTGAACTGGTCTCTGAAAGGCAACAACAGAAGTCACACTGATTTGCAGTAAATATTCATTATTATGTTTTTGTGTGAAAATCATGTTTTAATGGTTTTGTTCTTTGAACACAGTGATGTTGATACACGGTTCATTTTGTGCACCAGTAAAATATATACCTATGTTTTGAATTTGAAAAAAAACATATTTAATTTTTCCAATTAAGAAGGGTTCGGTGAATGCGCATATGAAACTGGTATGAAACTGGTGGGGGTCAGTATCTCCAACAAGGTTAAGAACCACTGAATTAGATACAATAATGTTCTAATTTGATTAGATTCAATAAGAGCATTCATTTGATATTAAGTTTAATGGTGTTAAATATGTATCCGATAATTACGCTGTCATAGATCAGATACATACTTGATAGTTAAGGCTTGATACTTAGGTGCACCTACTTGCTAACATACCTTTAAATCATTCAGAATTTTATATAAAATATGTACGTACCTACTGATTGTTTTCCTAAATTACTTACCTACCTAATTATTTCCTTCCGTATTTCCCTTGTATTAAGGTGATTTGTTTTACGTATTTTATAATTAGACATGAATTTGATCTCAATGCTCTACGGCCATATGCATAGCCCCCTCAAAGGGGGGGGGGCTGACAGGGCTCTAGCCTGGGGGCCCGGGCTCATGGGGTTCGGCGTGGCGAGCAAATAAGTGAGATAAACACACATCACAAATTTGCTCTAATAGTAAAAAAAGTCGACTGCGGTGCTATTTTCCTTTAGTAAGGGTTATATTTTAAAATATGTTGTGCAATGTAATTTTTAATGACGTCATTACTTGATAACTCCATAATTCAAGTGGATGTAAGTTTGAAACATACACTAAATACCTATCTTAATACCGTGAACGCCATTTGGAAAACGCTACTGTAGAGCGTCACACTGCCTTTAATCTTGACGATAGGTAGGGGGGGCAGACAAAGATCCTAGCCTTGGGGCCCGCTTCAGGATGTGGGGGCCATGGCCATATGTTTACAATATAGTCGCTCAAGCGGAACTGTGATATGGCGAAATGCGTATGTACAACTTTACGGACATCGCTGGATAGCAATAGATACTTATTTAAGATATTGAGTATATAATATAGCCATACATAATAATTAATCGGTGACTAAATGTGGTTAAGTCCTCGTCATTCTCAAGAGAATTGTTTCCACGGAATAGGCTCACTTGTCCGCTTGACTACCGTATATCGAAAGTCTCCACTCTCCAGTGACATCCACACCAGAGTATTCCCATAGCTCACCCCATACGTCACCGACACGTGTCTGCGGAGACACACACGTGCGAGTGCCGCGGTCTGCCAACAAGCCAGCGCTGGGAAAGGAACTGAAGACACGTGGAAGTTTTTCTTAGCTATAGAAGTAATACTGCCGTGACGAATGGATGTTTCGACTGATAATTCGTTAAAATAATATATTCATATAAATGTGCCTAAGATAGTACATACTCTACATAGAAATACTCCAGGTCACACATTAGGTACCTACATATCCTATATCAAATACCAGTGGCGAAGGGTGGAGGTAGGCTGTTAAGATGCGATATAAATAGTGCATTACATACTTTGTCAGTTATACGTATTTGTTGTCATTGAACTAAGACTACATTTTACAGATGATGTTGGTTAGTTTTAATAATTCAATTGAACCACTCGAAAACCATTCCATACTAGATAATAGTCAAAAATACTCGTCTATCTATAAAATATCTATAATTATGACATTAAATCACTATAGATACTTTATAGATATAATAATATTTTTATATCATGACTTGGCAGGGCAGGGCAGGCAATGAATTTAAAAAAACTGACCAACAACATGTCTAATATATTGTATCTATTCTTAATTCAATGAAAATGAATAAGTATGAATGAAAAAGTGTGCATAATTTTGTCGGATCGCCTAAAGCATACCAAAACTATTATAGTTTGGTTTAGGCAGGGTTTAATTGATTTTTTTTAAATTAATTGACTCCATCTGTAAATCGTAGTCGTAGTTCAATAAAAACAAATACGTACGACTGACAAAGTTTAATGTGCACTATTTATGTCGGATCTTAACAGCCTACCTCCACCCTTTGCCACTGTTAAATACGGTAACTTTACCATTCAGCAGTCAACATAATATCTACAATTTTGCATTTGGGAATATACTGTGGTTGCTATAAATTTTATTGTCACCGCATGTCGAATATCGCAACCGCATCTACGATTATGAAAAGTCTAAATAATAAATACTGAATGTAGTTATTAAGTGAATTAGCGGGACACGTGTCCGCGGGCGCTTCCGCGAAAGTCACGTGCCATCTGAATGCAGGCGTAATTGCAGCGGCGCTTTTGGGCGTACTTTATTGCACTTGTAATCGTTGTTGTTATTGCAACAATACTATTTATTTTAACGGATGCCAAAAAACCTCCGGTTTATGAAACGACGCCCGCCAATGACTGATTGTTTTTTTTTATGTTTTGTTTAATTATTTTAGGCGTTTACTAAATTATAGGCTTCCCTATAATAATTTTTAATGCGTAAACGTCACATGAAATATGTACCCACTTACCTAAATATCGGTACCTGAAAGCAACAGTGAGATAATTAAAAAAATACTAGTTTCGAGATAATTGCACTTTAATGTTTGTGTAGGTACCTAATACAAATGAAATAGTCAACTATAAGTTTTTTTGCGGTTTATAATAGATGATAAAGTAGAATTTTCTGTATATAATTATTAATAGTGGGTTATCTCAGTTATTCCACTGGAAATTGGAAATTACAGAAAAATTTGCAACTTGAAAATTTATAAAGAAAGATAAAAAGATGTAACAAAGGCATTTTTCTTTTAAATGGGGTATTACATTTTTTTTAAATCTCACTCATTCGTTATGTTGGTATAGCTTTCAGCGATCGATTGATATATTTTAAACTCGCTCTAGATCAGTGTCAGCCAAACTGTGTGCCGCGGCACACTAATGTGCCACAAGAATTCTTAGGGTGTGCCGCGAAGGAAGAATCCTCAAAACTGTCCATTTTAAATAATGCCTATTCATTTAAATTTTATTCAAAATTTAAAATTGTGCCTGAAGTGCAGAGGACATTAGAACTCCTAAGTTTCTTCCATTTCCTAAGTATTTTCCATTACTTGATTATCAAATATACCAGTGGGTCATCAATCCATTCGCAAGATTCGACGGTAGGTACACACAAGGCACTAACAGAGGATGAAATTGTAATAGATCTAAAAACCACCCAGTGCTCAAAGCCTCATTTTATGAGCTAGAGTTATCAGTATTTTGGATAGCGGTTTAGAGTCAATATCCTCAATTGGCTACAACAGCAATTAAATCTATGCTGCCATTTGGATCGACGTATTTTTGCGAATTTGGTTTTTTCAGCGCTCGTGGAAATGAAATGAAATAATTACAAGATAAAAAGAACTTTTTATATCCCACTTTTTTTAATTTTCTGTTGAATCATATAAACTTCACAATTCTATATTGTACTAATAAATACTTTTTTTTGTACTTGATAGAAATACTGAATAAATAGAATACTGAAATGTCATTTTGACATTTCATATTGATTTCCATAGTAACGCACGTATATATTAATAATTTACTTGCTAGGACCCCCTTAGCAACCAATAACAGTGTTTTGCTTTTTACGAATTTTTTCCGAAAAAATAACTTTCCATACAAAAGAGAATTAACTGAAAATGAATTCAATTCTGCTTAAAGATGGCTAAAAGTATTAAAAGAATGCATTGGCATCGTGTTCTGGTGTATTCTAAAAGTTTCAAATGTCTAGTTAGTCGGGAAGTTAGTTAAAAATCGATTGCAAGATTTGTACTGGATAAACAACGACCGGACAAACAAGAATACGAGCTAAGAAAAATGTGGTAAAATAGAGAGCGGTTACAGATGGCAATCATTATGATTTTTGTCAAGCTACGTCTATGTCTAAAAAATGCGACAAGATGCGCAATAATGAAATAAGTTCGTAAACGTCAAGAATAAATGTAGCTACTCTACCTGTCAGCTGTATCCATGCAGATTCTAATCAGTTTACCGGACACCCTCTTTTCAAAAACGTCCTTTTCATCCAATAATTACGATTTGCTGACTTCCTGTGAGAAAATAATAATCAAAACATCCCTCCGCAGTTTATTAATTTTGGGGTAAATATAATTAAAAAAAAATCAACCGTTTCGTCGCCGTGAATATGTGACTTTTGTTTGATTCACAGAATAAACAGAAAAATAATATCCTCCCTCATTGTTAACTTTTTATCAAGCACGTGACCAATCAAGTCACCCTCCTGGTGAACACATTCGAAGCTTTTCTCTCAGAAATTTTACTGGGAGCGGCAGAGGAGCGATCGATAGGTAGACATGCACCGGGAAAGTTAATAACTTATTGACGCATTGTTAAAAATATGCAATATAAAACAAATATTCCGTTTATTTTGTCAGTAATATTCACAGAACAAGTTGATAATACAGAAAAGCTTAATAGCCAGGCGCCATGGATCATTTTTTTTAAGATAGGCTCGATTAATTACTTAGGCCATATTATGAGACAGATGTACCTAACTATTGAAAACAATTTATTCTTTAACACGTGTTTCGATTTCTCCCATATTTCTCCAGATTCAAGATTTAAAATTTGTTACCACCACACCTTGAATGTAACGCACTTCCCATTATTTCTGTGTTCCCTGATAGGTAATATCAATATCTGAGTGCAATGTTGTTTATATTGTAGATTTAGATGGAGATCGGGTCTGTCAACTCGGGCAGTATAATAATATGTGCTAGGTAGGCACCTACCACAGAACAGATAATAAAATAGAATACCGATAGGCTATATTCAATACGCCGCATCTTGATGCAAGGTTTTGAATGTGTGAGTGTCCTACGAAAATGAAGCACGCATTATGCACGTGCAATAGTGTGTGTAATACTCCAACATTAAATGAGCGTAAATGCATAAACCCAGAGCAGTGTTCAGTATTCGACGTAAAACGTATTCTTGACACGTGTGTAAGTTTAACCCGGCCTTTTCCTTAGGCCATCCTCCCACGGCGCAACTGAAATCTGATGGAACTGGTTTGTGAAGGAACTCATAAACTGACCAATGTGTGCAACACACGGCGCTACTGAAACCCAGTTGAAATAATAATCACATAACCTCAAACTGTCAAACTGGACTATCAGCTGTGTTGTACAAAAACTGATAACACGCGCGCTGCAGCGTTTACATAAGGTTATTTTAATTTTCCGATTAATATTTAACCAATTTTGGTAAGAAAATATGATTTTTCACCGAAATCTAATGATGTTGGTACCACTGTTTTACGGTGACTGGAAACTTCAGAGACCGTGCGACTAGCATGTCGCGTCTCTTCGCGACCGTTTTGAAGCTGAGAGATTCCAGTCTCGCCGTCAGCGAGCCGCCATTGAAATACATTAGCTAGATACTGGCTGGAATTTTAGTTTCAGTACTGTCGGACTTCAGTTGCGCCGTGGGAGGATGGCCTTACTCGAGCCGGTTACCTGCTATCGCCTTACCCGTTATGTATTTCAGTTCCCATTATTTCTGAGTTCCCTGCCACCTACCTAAATACTGTATTCTTTATGCTGGCGTGCGGTTTCCCCGCGTTTCAGCTTCTTAACACTGCATTCCCTCGCGTTCCCTCCCATTGAAAACTTGCAACAATCGAACGCGATGACACAATGCTTTCCGTCCGCGGGCGACGTGACGTGAACGTCAGCTTAAAGAATACGGACTTTAAGTGATAGGTAGGTAACTATCTAAATAATAGGTAGGTACTTAAGTTATTTAAATACATTACAATGTTATTACGTTTATACCCGTTGATTAACTCATTTAGTGATAACTGACGCGTTTGAAGTAGTTAGCCATTCGATATAATTAACATGATATTTAAATGTGGTAGGTAATTAAAAAGCAATTAACTGATCAGCAATGAATGTATTAAAGTTGTACCTCAATAACCTAAATCACATCATAACTCGTCACCAACTTGTTCTATTAGGTCTGGGACGGAGTCTTGAGCAAATTAGGAATTATCTGGATGCGATGATCTATGGGTCCAAGAACCATACAACGTCAACCAAAGAGCCACATTCTATGGAGGTAGATAATTGGTAATACCTATGGGATACTTTAATCTAATATTTAATATTTAGATACAACTTTGATACTTATTTTAGTTATTTGCAACTAACTTTGTTTATTTGGCTGCCAAACGCCGACTCTAGCTTTTTCGGAATGCGCTCAAAATGTAGGTATTAGTAGTTGCCTAGTAGGTAATTCCATTGAGTCGTGAATAGGAAGACATTTTCGTTATTTAGATAGGTACATTAATAGGTAAATTTTAATTGTATATTTTTGTATTCAAGAGCCAATGACATTATTAATGGACAACGCACTCAGTACAGTAGCTAGCAAGTAAATTCGCGCAAAGCGACATTCACACGTGTATAGGTAGACGTCACGTGACAAAATTTCGCAATTTCCATTATGCGATATCACGCATCGGGAATCTATAGTAATATCACCTTTATTGTAATGGCGTTAGAACAGTGTTTCTAGTGTCAATGTTCATTTTAGCGAACGATATGATATTAAAATATGAATTATGCCATTCGGCAGACCCGGCAAAAAGAATCGGGAATTTATAGCAATACCTATCACCTTTTTTTTTTATTTTTTTATTTTATTTATTAAGGAAAACAAACAGTTACATATTGATTACAGAAATTTAAAATATAATAATAAAAAAGTTATTGCAACCAGCAAAGTTTCCATATATACATTATAATATAGTTTAGCCTAACAAGATAGAGAGTCCAAATAACATAAATATAAAGAAATTACATAAGAAGATTACATGAAAAAAATGAGGAAGAATAATGAATAATTAAATGATATACAAAAGATAAAAAAGAAAAAAAAAAGTAACTTAAAAAATAAAAGAATATATATATATATATATATATGTATAAGTAAATACATTATATATCTATCTATACCTTTATTGTGAAGGCGTTAGAACAGATTATTAAAAAGTGAGTGTCATTTTTTTCCAGATGCTTCGTCCATATTAATGTCATTGTCAAGAGCATACTTATTATATAATAATATCGGTACTGTTCGGTTATACCGGAGGCAGCGGAAAACGCATTTTGAAAATAGCCGATAAACTGGATTATTTGTTAGTTTGGGTTAGTTTAGGTTCGGTTAGGTTGGGTTAGGTTAGGTTAGGTTAGGTTAGGTTTGGTTAGGTTAACCTAACAAATAATTCAGTTTATCGGCTATTTTCAAAATGCGTTTTCCGCTGCCTCCGGTATAACCGAACAGTACCATAATATCTTCTTAGGTTCTTACCTACAGATCGTAAAATAATAAAAAAAAACTATAATATTTTGTAAAAACAAAGCTTCATAATATATTCCCAAATAAACGGGAGTGGTGCCCATACACGTTGTAGTATGCACATTTATTTTTGTGGGTCATGCAGGGTTAGTATAGCCATGGGGGTAATACAAAAGCTCGGATAAATTCTACAAACAGATTTGTCCGTGTTCATATGACTTGTTTATCCCTTATTGTTTCGACTATGTGAAATTTAACATACTTATGTCAATATACCTATTGCTTTGGTGTAAAAGAAATATATGCAATATCAGGTGGAAAAATTATGATATTTTCAAGTCATATATACCTATTTACGTTATTTTGAATAATTTAAGTGTACAGCCTATTAAATAATTACACTAGGTACTAGGTAGTGAGTTTTACTTTTTATATAATTTAAGGAAATCATGGTAAAATATTCTACAATTGAAACTTAATATTTTTCCGTCTGCGATGAATTTGTTGTTGTTTGCGGAAATAATCTAAGTGAGTTCAATTTAGGCCGTAGTTGATTTATAGTGTTTTACCATGTTACCTGAATTATTCAAATTGACAGGTACTGCGAATGATTATTAATGTACTAACATTTTAATAATTGGCCTGATAAAGATTTAGAGCGGAATGCAGAATCTAATTATTTCGATCTTAAGGATAAGTTGCCGAAAAGGATTACTAAACTATAGAGTTAAGGAATCCTTAACCATAGACTACTTTTGTTATGAACAAGCATCCTTCTGTATTACCATTTACCACTGACAGCTGCTGTCAAAATAAATTCGCGTGTTTATAAAACAGTCCATACACTCAAATTAATTTAACAATTTATCTCAATATGGATATTGATAGTGTGCAGAATATTATTTTACTTTTTATAGGCCAGTCCGCAGATATACAAGATGCCAGACAGAATGACACTTGACGCTAGTGTTACCATGTTAAAAAAAATATCTTGCGGTGCCTATGAAATCACGTATAATGATATATATATATATATAATGACTGATAAGATAACGGAAACATAAGAGTATTATAATTAAATATTAATTATGTATTTATAATTATAGTAAAATATAGGAAAGACAAATTTTAAATATGGTATTATTTTCAATAGAAAAAACGAACGAAGCTTTTAAAACGAGTTGAAAAAACGAACGATGCTTCTAAGACGAGGTGAACCATTTACAACATGTTCTCAACTAAGAACGATGTTTCTACATAGTGTTTTGTACTACGGAAATTTTAGTTATGACAAATGTTTCTGCATTCCGCTCTTACTCTACCTACTGGCATTGTTTTTATTTAAGGTTATCGATAGCCTGCGATTTCATCCTCGTGAAATATGGAAATATAAAGTAGGATATATATATATACCTATACACAATGAAGAATTGTATTTGAATGTAATTTATCCACATAATAGACAATGGATTTATTTAGGTGTACGTTCTTCTACCCCAATCTCACCACTCCAACACTGCAATATTACCTGCTCGCAATTCAATTATATTATTAGCTCGGACTAAGCCCGCTCGATTGAAAACTGTTGGATATTGGCGCGCGCCTTTCTTTGATTCACCTCTGTTATCTAACTACTTTACTTTCTCGTGATGAATTGTTGCAAGCGCGTTATTTTTTTGTCTCGTAACCAACGAAACTATTAAGATATCGTGTTAAACTCTACTAAATTGGCCCACGATATTGGCCCAGTAGTTTTTGAATTACGTTGATATAACGGGCTAAATTTGTATTAAGTATGGAAATGTCAAAACGTTCATCAAAAAGACATATAATTTTATTTATTCGTATAGTACCTATACCTTTCAATTACTTATTAAATTGCATAAAAAAACTCCATAATCAATCCATATTTATGATGACATTAATTTTTTTCTGATTGACTTATTTTATTACTAAGTAGGTGCTTAACTTGAACAATGATTCCAATACTATGATAAAACAAAAAAACATGTAGCTACCAGTGGCGTGCGGTCCATAGATGCTGTAGATGCTGAGCACCCCTAAAAATATTCGATAAATTACTACGATGTAATAATATTATGTAGATACCTACTTTTGCGATTGTTGGTTGTTGATAACGTTCAATATTATCTAGGTACTTATATTACGTAGGGAAATATTATGTTTACATAAAACATACCACACGTCATATTTATCAACCTCTCGCCAAGTTAGTTACAAAACCTTAAATAGGTAGGTGGAGATAATATATCCTTCATAGCAAATGGTACGTAGGTATAATTTTTTAGCATCCCTACAAGTAGAGTTGGGTATTTCCCGAGAAAATCTCAATCTCGAGATTCGGGATTTCCCGAAATGATGTAATTTTGAATTCTCGAGATTCGGGATTTCCAGAAAAGAATTTTGAGAATTCTTGGGATATCGGGAAGTTAAAAAAAACCTGTAAAAATCCTAAAATCAGTGCAAAAACAGACAATTTTGAAAAAAATATGTTTTTTTTTGCATTTATGTAAGAAGACAAACAAATAGAAATAGGAAAACAAAAATAATTCAAAACATTACGTATTAAAATAGAAATTCAAAAAACACAGACAAACATGACAATCGCGCATGCTTTTGAGGAGACACAAAATTCCCTGATGTTGAAAAATTGCGCTCACTTTGAGTCGACGTTGACATAATTGTGTTAAATACCCCGATAAGTCTTTGAACGTTTTGTATTTTCTGTCAACTTTTTTCATATAGAAAAATTGTTTTTCAATTAATATTTGATAATAAAGAAATCCCGAATCCCGAGAAAAGATTCTCGAGATCCGGGATTTCCCGAAATATTAAAAATTTCAATTCTCGAGATTCGGGATCGAAAATCTCGAAAATTTCTCGAGAATTTCCGTCGGGAAGTTCCCGAAACACAACTCTACCTACAAGTAAAAGTTACCGCTTGTTACCGGTAGGAACTTAACATTTACTACATATTATTTAGTATCTGCATTCTGTATTCTAATAAAGTAACTGTTTTGCTGTTTATCAAAATACAGTAGCTAGGTACGTACTTACCTAGCAGTTAATAGTTTGTTCCATCATATCGCCCATCAAAATATCCAAACTCATCATCACTTCCCCCTTTACCCATTTTCCCCGACTCCTGCAACACGCGACTTACAGGAAATATTTCCAGCGAACAGTACATTCAGTGCTTTCACAATAATTCCGTCATCCACATGACAGTTTTTTAGATACCGTTGAATAGAATGCTATTAAATATATACAGACGGGTTATAACGTCTTTGTAATAGTGGAAATGTATTTTTAAGTAATGTTATTATACTAGTAATAGGTACTGAATTAAAATTTCAAATTTATTTAAGACGAAGTTGCACAAAAAAGCTAATAACTAGAAATATACTTATGAATAATTGCCTATAATTCACTTCACATGATAAAACCAAAGCATATTAAAGCCTTTTTTCTATACTTAAAAAGAAAAAGAAAATATAGCAACTTACAGTCACAACTAATTTGGTAAGTGATATTAAAATTGTGTTTACTTTAGAAGTTTAAAAGTTTAGTATTACATAGTACGAAATAGCGCTTTTTTTGCAGAAATATTTGATTCCAGCAATCCAAAAAATTACAGTAAACGCAGAACCTTACATATTTTTAAAATTGGCTAAGAAGACGCTGAAGCTCAGAGTAATGATATAGAGACAGCGCCTATTTTTCGGCAAAATGAAGCCGAGTTTCATGCGTATAACGCACAGTAGAACTTCGATTTTATTATTATCAATTTAACTATGAAAAGTTATACCATCGTGTTGCTTCTCAGTGCGGCTTCCAATTTTAAACACAGCACAGTTACCCATAATATGTTCTAATAAAAATAATTACCACTAACTTTATATTTCCCTAACACAAAAATAATAAATTTCAGCAACACGAGCTCGCAGGCGGCTCTCGTGGTGTAGTGAGTAAGGCGCTTGCCTTCTACCCGAGAGTTGCTAGGTTCGATTCTCTATCAGGACACACAATATTTATGTGTTTTTCTCAAAGCCTGGGTGTTTGTGATTGTTCAAAATTACTAACAACCACCTTGTACGAAAAAGCAAGGACACAGTTATTAATAATTCTAAAAAAAAACACGTGCTCGCAGTTTTTAAATAAATTTAATCAGTCAAATCCATATTTACCGGCGACGTTTTCAATAAATATGCAATTCAGCCGTAGAAACTTATTTTATTACCTTACTTCAACGCATGGAGCCGAGATATAAGCCTGCTGAATGCTTACTCACTCGCACTTACGGCTCGTTTTTGTTCTGGCCTTGTGCTGAAGGTGTTTTGGATCTTCATGGCATTGTTTTATACGTATGAATATTATAAATATAATTATATGAGAAACCAGTAAATATATTTTAAAAAGAACAAACATTTAAATGATGGATGATGGAAGTGTCCCCGGGATTTTGTAGGTGACAGGCACTTCCCTTGCTCTGAGCATTGGCTTTCCCCTTTGGGCGTCGTTTACGACTCACAAGATTACCACTGGCATTATTTAACAAGTTAGACTTATTTTTATATACAAACTAATATATTATAGCGGCGTGACTTCGAAAAGAGTCCCATAGATGGCGCGGATCATTGACTGGACGCCGCAAGCGCTATGTAGACAGATTAAGATTGAACTTAATGTGTGGTGGCGTGACTTCGAAAAGAGATATCCATAGATGGCGCTACCCATTGAGTGGACGCCGCAAGCACTATATAGACGGATTAGTATTTAACTCTATGTTGACTCCGTAATTAATGTCTCTCACAGTCTTGCGGCCAGTCAGCTTAGTCTGATTAGCGCTGACCCTTTTGATCATACAGGTCCTCTATTTTGAGACTAAGTACCTTACACTATCGAGATTCGTTTCTAGTGATAAGTGTGGTTTCTAGTTGTCAAATGTGATACTTAAATGAACTGAACTAATCCTTTGGCAAATTCATCTGGCTATTTGGTCGAGCGAGTCATCTTATCCTGTTAATCTGTTTTCGTGTACTTATATATTCTCTGTTATTAAAACTCTGTGAACTCTGAATAAATGCTAAACCGGAAGTATTTCTGTTTTATAAATATGTATAACATACCTACTGGCGACCAACGTGGGCCCAAAGTGTTTCTATGTTATATATAAATAAAACCACCTATATTGTGGATACCACACGGTACAAACAAATAACAAATATAAACTATAAATTGTTCATATAGGTAACGGAGTATTTTCCATCATATACCCCTATGCAACAATGCACCGATGCATTTTTGGACTGTACAATCAACACAGTCTCGGAAAGACGACGCCGACGACGTCCACATGCAGCCCAAAATTACGACGTCGCTTGTCGCATGGCGTCCGCCGCACGCACAAACCACGTGGCAGCACGTGCCACACTTATCAAAACAATATTCTTCGATTAACTCGGTTTTATAGTGATGCTCTCATATATTATTATAAAATGTACACTGCTCGCCTGGAGATGGTTTATAGCTTTATTTCCGTATACTATGAATAGGTACCTATAATAAGGCGAGTTTTGCACCAATTTTGCAATTGAAAACAGAAATAGTAGGTACACTTTGAACAAAATGTTTCCCCTTAGAGAAGATGGGTTTATGAATAGTCTGAAGTTTCTCTTCTTGGTCGTGTACTCATGGCTGAGGATCGTAACCACATTTAAATTTCACCATCCTTTGAGCGAAAAAGACTTTCCATCCTTCTCGATCTTCCGCTTCTCTCAGGGCAGAATGGATGGTGCCCCCAGTCAGCTCTTTCACTTGGTCGCTCCATCGCGCAGACGCTCTTCCTCTGCTTCGCTTTCCCTGGAGGCTGTCCGCGCCTGACAATATGTCCAAAAAACTGCAGAATTCTTCTCAGACATATCGTCGAGAGCCGTTCCTTTATCTTCAGTCTCTGGATGATTGACTGGTTCGTCCTGTGCTTCGTCCAAGAAATGCTAAGCATTCGGCGCCAACACTACATCTCAAAGGCATCAATTGCCTTCCGTTCTCTTGCCTTCAGGGTCCACGACTCGACTCCGTATAGAAATATCGAGAACACTAATGTTTGTACAAGCATCATTTTTGTGGCAATTGAAATTCCCCGATCCTTCCATATAGTGGTAAGGCGTGTCATCGCATTTTTTGCAATCTGTGTGCGTCTTCTTATTTCCGCTTCGCATCCGCCCTTTCCACTGATGGTCGATCCAAGATATACAATCTCGTCGACTGTTTCGAGGTTGTGGAGTGTATTTGGTGTTGGTAGAAGGTTGGCCCGATCAACAACCATTAGTTTGGTCTTATTCCTATTAATAAGGAGGCCGTATTTGCGACTCTCTTTTTCTACCCGGTGCAGCAGCTCTGTGAGTTCTCTTTCATCAGCAGCGATTAGTGTGGTATCATCTGCGAATCTTAAGTTGTTAAGTCTGAAGTTTAAAGCAACTAAAATAGTGGCAAAGATATGAGTCTGGAAAATGTAGCAAGGATATGTAGCAGTGCCGAGGGTGAAGGTAGGCTGTCTCAGTCAAATGTATTTGTTTTCAACCTAAGACTACAGTGTGTAGATCAGTGGTTTCCAAACTTTACGTTATTACGCCTCCCTTTAAAAAAAAATCTCATCTTGGCGCCTCCCCCCTTTATTTCATCAAATACATTTTACAAAAAGTGCTTTTTTTCTAATAAACGGGCTCGATATAATGGATTTCATTGTATCTAATGCAGAAAATTCCGTTTCGCATAAATATGATGTTACTAATGGTAGTAGTACCCACTTGCATTGCTTTTCTTGACAAAGTATTATATTATTCTTCAGCTCGATTTAACGAAAATTGAACATAGGTTTTTGTTTCCATATATTATAAAATAAAATTCTACATGTGAATTATCATCAATCACACACATCACACAATCACATCAAAGTGTATCACAGACACATATATTAGAAAATTTTAATAATCTGTAACTGAAACAGAGCCGCAGGCGACTTTTTTTACTAATACTAACACCGGGCCTCCTCTTGGGGCTATGCACAATAGTATAGAAATGAGGTATAATACAATTATTAGTCTCCATATCTTCATACAGGTTTGCAAACAACCTAACTTTTACAGGACTGTTTTTTTATGTAGTTTATAACTAGCTGCCGTTTTATGAACTATGCACTTGCAAACTGCAAACCTGTGGCTACATTATTGTGTTAAACTTTTCGCGCCCCCCCAGTTTGGAAATCGCTGGTGTAGATAGTGTTTGTATATTATTTATTATTATTCTATCTATATAAAAAGGCATATTTTATGAAATTAGGTATTATGTTATTACCTACTTATATGACTTTTTATTAAATTAAATATTCGTTATCAAGCATTCATTATTAATACCAGCAGTGAGAAAAAATAACTGACGATGACGACGATGACGGCGAAAACTAAATGATTCTCTGTTTACCAAGAAAATTTACTATTACACGTACGTAATATCTGTAGAGTGTAGATATTCTATATTTTAAGTAACTAGACAGTTGCTCACGTTTACCCCAAAATCAGATAATTTATTTAGGGCTAGAAGATAACCTACTTTCCCCCTTCTAAATAAATTCAAAATGCAATGCAGAGGCGGTGTGCGGCAATGTGGCATATGGGAAAAGTACATGCGGCACTGCGTCTTTCAGGGGTCGCTAATATGTACCGTTTTGATTTAATTTACATACAATTATATGCAGTAACTACTTATATATATACATTAATTTAATCCTAATATAATAGATACAGTCTTCTTTTTGATTATGAACGTACTTAACCTGGTGCTAGACTGCTACAGTATATTCACGGTAATTCCTTTTTAAATTATTTACTTAGAACTTTTACGAACTGTCGTTTTTAGAAGCGCCACACGATGACGCTACATTCTTTATTATTATCATCATCATTTATGACACTACAACCCTTTGCTGGTCTTCGTTCGTTCTGGACAATCTAGCGCCGACACTCTCCAGTTACTTTGACCGAGCATTTTAAAATCTCCTGTGGTACCGTAGTAAGCCATCTCAATTTCAGCCGTTCAGGTCTTATCTTGCCCTCGGAGGTTGCATACTTAGCCTGCCTTGCTGGTATATCCTCCGGCATTATATTCACGTGGCCAATTTAGTACAGTCACTGCATTTCCATATGTTATGTGATCATTTCACCTCCGTTGGATCTGGCTCGGCCACGTGCTGCGGATGCCAGAAGAAAACCTCAACCTGGTTTGCCTGTTTTTCAAGCCGACCGGATTCTGGCGTCCTGGAAAGCCGCTAAATACTATCTATATAGTATATACGGCGAAGCTACGAGATGCTGGTTTGACCTGGAATGAAGCAAGAAGACTGGCGTGGGACAGGGATTCTTGGAAGCGCCGCTTGGTGTCCATATGCTCCGACCAAGGAGCGGATATGGCCGAAGAAGAAGAAAAAAGTGTGCACAGCTCCTCATTATACATTGGCCTACAAATGCCACTTTCTTGAACAGCCCCACTTCACAAAACTCTCCCTTCAAAGATATCTATATTTCTCTCATCCTGTTTGCTGAGTGCCCAGCATTCTGATCTATACATTAATACTAGGCACAGGAGAGTTTTATACAAGGTTGTTTTGATTTTCCTTGAGAGACAATCTGCATAATATATAACCTACTTGGACGATAATATAATAATACCTAGTTAAATTTTGTTTATATACCTATACTGCGATGAAATTTCAACGGCAATGATTATAATCGTTGACAACGATAAAGGTTTTCGATATCTGGCGTAAGGGATGATATCGCTAGGTCGTAAGCAGTAATAATGATATGGCAAATTTAACCACCCTACAGCAACAGCGATCAAGCGATAAAAAACACACCTAATCACAATAAATTATTATTAATTTATTACTTGAGCGAATATTACTTTAACTCAAACGGATTTCCAATATTATGCAATATGTGTGTCTACTTTTAAAAGTTTATATCAGCAAATCTACATGATTGATTAAAGTAACTGAAAGTTATTACACAATATGGTATATTAATTTGTAGCTAACGCCATGTTGTTATCACCAGTAGGTATATGTCAATAACTGTAAGTATTTATGAATTAATTTCATAAATTATTATATGCAGGCATGTGCACACCTACATACCTACATATTGCCAATAAATTCTTCAAATTGAATTTGTTTTGAACAGATTATATAAGTAAATTATTGTATTATTGTTTTGCTAGTTTTTAGGTACCGCTTTAATAAAATTGACGATTTTGATCACGAAACGTATCTGACTTGTACCAGATCCAAAGCATTCACAATATAAAACAAATTAAGCTATAACTGCCTAAAAAATGACACACATCTTCAACTATATAATATATCTATACTTATAGATTGGCATCCTAATGTAAATTGTGAACGTCTTGAATTCTGTTTTGTTATTGTAGGTAGGCAATTTTAAATAAATAAATAAATTCAAAAAATATACTGAACCAATATTAGGTACCTATTTAGATGAACGATAACAAAAATTCGCGTATGTCCGCCCAGAACCATGTTAAAATGATAGATACTTATAAAATTTTATTTAAAAAAAAAAACATTTAAATGAGAGTTTCGCTTCTATACAACAAAACGTACCTATAACTACTTACCACGTCATAAAAAAGTTATTGTAATGCGATGTTTGTTCATAAACAAGCGGAACGTATCAACACTTAATATGCTGGTGATTTTTGTTTTGAAATGTGATATTTATTCTTCTAGGTCGTTCCCTCATGGTTTATATTCATGACCACATTGAAATTTAGTCTTTTTCTGAGGGACCAATACTCCCCTCTCCTCTTGGTCTTCGAACGCTACTCTCAGTAAGCTTCTTCACTTGGTCGCTTCAGCGCACCGATGCTCTTTTTCTGCCCAAGAGTGCTCTTTGAATTTCTACGCCTCATAAAGGAAGCTGTGAGACCATAGAAGAAGCTAAGACACACGCGCTGAAATTTGCGGATACTAGGTCGGTCTTTGCATGCAATGCACATCTGAAAACCAAACTGACCTAGTATCAGCGTCAACGCGGCACGTTAGCCCTAAGGCCCCGTCCAGCGTAGGCGCGTTCGGCGGAGCGTTGAGCGGCGAGCGCAACTCAAACGTATAAACGTATAACCAAAAAAAGACATTGTCTACAAAAATTTTCACACACGGCTATACGTTTGAGTTGCGCGCGCCGCTCAACGCTCCGCCGAATGCGCGTCGCTGGACGAGCGCTAAGATATATTTGACCTAGCACGTGGTTCGAACATGAGCTGATATGCAGGCGAGTGTACCTAAGTTCTATTCACCAGGTACTCCATTTTAAGCGCATAATTGAAATAAAAAATTAAGTTATTGATAGGATTATTTAAATACAGTCATCAATGAGAATATTTATGAGACTTACGTTGATTGATATAAGGTGGTACACAAAATATGTAAATTTCATTACTATGTGAATCCCCTTTTTTCATTATCAAATTACTTGAACATGTGTTCAGTAAACAAGGGAATTTTCTGTATAACATAGTAATTTACAATACATGAGCGGTAAAATATGATATTCATATTTATTAATAAGTAAAATATTATTAGCTAGCGATAGACCGCCAATTAGTCGGCCTTAAATACGGAAAATACAAAGTAGGTACCTAAACAGATAATATACAGAATGAAGAAATGGACTGATTCAAGTTGATTTTGTTAAAAATCACAAGATAAACCAAATCCTAGTAATCACAACCTAAACCAGAACCCCACCCCACCTCGCCTCTCCGCTTTTATCTGAGCACTTTACTACTCGTGTTTTAATTCTATATTAGCTCCGTGTATGCCCATATGGTCGTCAACGGTTAAGTGTAGACGTGCATCTTTCTACCCGCAACTAAACTCACCAATCCTTGTTATTACAACGTTTTTATTAGCTCGTATTCTTGTTTGTCCAGTACAAATCTTGCAATCGATTTTCGACTAACTTCCCGACTAGCTAGATATTTGAAACTTTTAGTATATATCAGAACACGACGACAATGCATTCTTTTAATACTTTTAGCCATCTTTAAGTAGAATTGATTTCATTTTCAGTTAATTCTGTTTTGTATGAAAAGTTATTTCGGAAGAAATCCGTAAAAAGTAAAAGACTATTATTGGTTGCTAAGGGGGTGGTCCTAGCAACTAAATTATTAATATATACGTGCGTTACTATGGAAATCAAAATGAAGTGTCAAAATGACAGTTATTCAGTATTTCTATCAAGTACAATTTTTTTTGATCGTTTAAGCTAGTCAAGTCTTAGTTAAGTTTATATGATTCAACAGAAAATTTAAAAACGTATATAAAAAGTTCTTTTTATCTTGTAATTATTATGAATTTAGTTGACATTTATACCCACTAAACGTGTACAGAAAATTGGACTATGATCTTCATTTTCCATGACCATTTTCAAATATCTAGCTAGTCGGGAAGTTAGTTAAAAATCTTCAATCGTCCAATACAAATCTTGGACAAACAAGAATAACGAGCTAATAAAAACGTTGTAAAAAAAACGAGCTGCGATCGCCTTTATAATAATATGTAGATAGATACGACGCCGCTAAGATTATTTATTACAAGTATGCAGAGTTCAACAATCGTAAAGCAGACTACAATCTGTTATCCTGATAAAAATGCATGTATAATGGTGAAAAATACTGATAGCATGCATGTAGGTACACTATTATTGTAAGTAATAATGTCTGACCATAAAAAATGCATTACTTAAAATTAAATATGCATGCATAATGAAGGGTGTCGAACCAGAAATTGCACAAAAACTTTGCGTCTATCTGTACCAAATGCCGTACATATTTAAAAAAAGGGTAGTTAAACTTTTGCATACTCATAATAAATTTGTATTTTTAAGCAGTGCTGGAAATGTAAATAGGTACGCACATGACTATAAAATAGATTAGCATTTATTCAATTTGAGTATTATGTATCTAGCTCCCCCGACCATGTCCGATCCTGATAGGATCATATGGGCCTCCATAGAGTGGAGGTTTGTATTGATAGATTTTTGTTTTTTTACGAGAAATGGATGTCAGCCACTTGCTCAACCTATTAGGTCCATACCCTGACACACACAAATTGAAAAACAATATGTGTACTTGCCAGACCCAGGATTCGAACCTGGGACCCACGGCTTTATAGTCCAACGCTTATGCCGCGTGGCCACCGTGGACTAGCTACCTACGTATTAAGTTAGCCATTAATTTGTTATATCTACTTTTAATATAAAATATATATAATATATGAATAACTTCGTCGTGTCGGATTTGAATATAAACGTTACCAAAACGTATTGTCCATTAGGTAGATATCCACCAATACTATGAATAAATTGTTCGTGTTTCATTAATATTGTATTTTTAAACATAAAAAAATATATTTTTTAGGGATCGTCAGGGAGAAAGGTGATGAAGGCAGAAGTGGTGTAGATGGATAGTACAGAGTCTTACAATGGTCGGAGTCAGTGTTGCCATTTTTTCGTCACTGAATTATAGTACGCGGACCAAGAAATTATAGTATTTCGGCCAAAAATATAGTACGCGTTGTAATTTTTGTTGAGAATGTATAGTTTTTTGATTCTCACAAAAAAAATAACGGAAATTACGAGAAATTCCGAGACCCCTTTTTATTTAGGTACCTCTCCGACAAAAAATGCTTACCGACGAATTCAATAAATTTCATTTTAATCCAAAGTCAAGAGCTTTTTTTACGTTTTTCGTACAATATTTTCCAGGTATTCCAAAATTTTATTTTATATTGTGAAATTATAGTACTTTGCTCCAATTGATAGCACGGAAAAATCCAAATTTCAGTACTTTTTGGTTATTTTTTCCGATATTCAAAATTATAGTATTTTGGGCGTACTATACCTGTTTTATATCGTACATAGTACTGTTGGCGGGGTCGCCACTGTTGGTGGGTCACTGATGTGTAGGTAGAGGATGATAGGAGTGACGAAGTCTTTGATGTCGTATGGAGAGATTTATTTTAGCAGCGTATTTATACAATGATAATTACTTGCTAATTACTCTGAGTCGAGTGACATTGAGTTGATTTGTTTTTCCTTATTTATACAATACAAAAGTAATGCGTCAACACAAAACTACACATTATGATAGGTACACGATTAGATTAATTATAAGCATCAGCGTTTTTAAATCGAATAGTGAAATGAAATAGTATTTGTTATTATTGTCGAATAACAATACAATACGTGGGAAGTGATTATTCAGCTAATATAGTAACGGTATAATGCGCTATGATATTATGATGTAATAGTATCCGTATTTAATGTTGCCAATAAACTTGCTGATTTAGCTATGATTGTTTACTGGCAATGAATTCGCTTGGGGATATATCGCTGCAAAGTAACTTGATATTTTTATAAACAATAGATATCTGATCGCTGTTATTCTGCCGCCACATACCCCCTTTCCAGAAATTTACTAATTTCGATACTATATAATTGAGTGGTTTTTGTGTTGTAAAAAAAATGGATATAACAATGGAATTTAATTACGTGTTAACCTAAACGATTTACTAATGTATAAACGAAATTATATCTATGTTCCGTAGCACTATGGAATATGCACTTTTGGTATGTTTTTCAGTAGCCTAGACGATCAGGGAAGTGTACACGTCTGCCTTTACGCGTGACGTAGTCATGCTGTCTGATGTCTTCTGGTGCTGGATCGTTCAATGTCGGTTTCTCTTTTGATGAGTTGTCGTCCTCTTCTGTCATTATGTATGCGGGTTTAAGGCGGTCTACAGTGACTGTGATGTCCTTGCCTCGAACGCGAATGACGTAGGTTCGAGTATTCCTGCTGATTACTTCGTGTGGGCCAGTGTATGGCGACTGCAGAGGTCTTTTGACGGTGTCATCTCGGAGTAACACATGCGTGGTTTTATCCAAATCTTTGAATATAAATGATTGTTTCCTGCCGTGGTGCGTTGTTTTGGCGGGTTGCAATTCATAAAAATGTTGTCGGAGATATTTGACAAAATTGGCTGGTTCACAGTCGTTGGGTTGCTTTGAACCTAAAAATTCGCCAGGTAACCGTAGAGGTTTGCCATAGACCAGCTCGGCTGAGGTAGTTTTGAGATCTTCTCGCCAAGCTGCTCTGATTCCCATCAAGACTGTGGGCAGTGTCTCTGTCCAACGCGTGTTTTGATGGCATTTGATGGCTGCTTTCATTTGACGATGTAACCTCTCGACCATACCATTTGCTGCGGGATGGTACGCGGTGGTGTGAATGTGAGTTGTACCTGCCAGACGATTTAGTTGTCTGAACAGCTGTGACTCAAACTGTCTTCCTTGGTCCGTAGTAATTCGTACTGGAGTTCCAAATCGTGTGATCCATCCGGAGTAAAATGCTCGTGCTACTGTCTCTGCTTCTTGGTCTTTCAACGGGAAGGCTTCTGGCCATCTAGTAAAGCGGTCTACACATGTTAAACAGCATCGATATCCCTCCGACGGTGGTAGGATGACGATGTCGATGTGGACGTGCTCAAATCTAGTTGACGGTGGCACAAACGTGCCTAATGGTGCTGAGACATGGCGTGTAACTTTATTTTTCTGACATTGAATGCAACTGCGAGCCCATTGCTTGCAGTCCTTTTCGATAGAAGGCCACACAAAACGCTGTGTTGCGAGTTTCGTGGTTGCGGTAATGCCAGGATGTGAAAGTCGGTGTATTGCATTGAATGCAGCTTCACGGAACGGCTTGGTGATGAAAGGTCTTGCATATGCAGTAGACACGTCGCAAAAGATAGCTACGTTGGCTTCCGGAATCTGCACCTGCTTTAGTTGTAAGGCAGATCCGTCGCGTAGGAATATCTTTAGCTCTTCATCTTTTTGTTGATCAGCTGCCAGGCTTGCGTAATCGAGTGGATTTTCGGAAATCGCTTCTACTCTAGAAAGAGCGTCGGCAACGACGTTGTCCTTGCCAGAGATGTGACGGATGTCGGTTGAAAATTGTCCAATGAAGTCTAAATGGCGAAACTGTCGTGGAGTACATTTCTCGGCTTTCTGTCTGAAAGCAAAAGTGATGGGCTTGTGGTCCGTATATATGACGAATGATCGGGCTTCTACCATGTGTCGGAAATACTTGACTGCCATGTAGATCGCTAGAAGTTCACGGTCATACGCTCCATACTTCTGCTCGGCTGGGCTGAGTTTCTTGGAGAAAAACGCGAGTGGTTCCCATTGATCATCGATCAATTGGTGGAGTGCTGCGCCAACTGCGGTGTCTGAGGCGTCACTGATGATAGCTAGAGGTGCGTCATTTGCCGGATGAGCTAGCAGTGTTGCATCAGCCAAACTGTTCTTGCATGCTTCAAATGCTTTGATAGTCTCGGGAGTCCATGGAATAGGCTGCTTGCCTTTTACCTTACCCTGGAGAAGTGTGTGCAGAGGTGCTTGAGTACCTGCAGCATTGGGTATGAACCTTCTATAGAAGTTCAAAATACCCAAAAACCGGCGTAGGCTCTTGGCATTCTCTGGGCGGCTGTACTCCCGAATGGCTTCCACCTTGTCGGGTAGTGGACAGATGCCATCCGCAGATACGAGATATCCGAGGAACTTGACCGTGGAGTTACCAAAGTCACATTTCCTTGAGTTTACCACAACTCCGTACTCCTGCAAACGTGTAAAGAGCGTTTGTAGGTGTTGGAGGTGTTCCTCTTCTGAGCTTGAAGCGATCAAGATGTCGTCAATGTAGGCATAGCAAAAGTCCATTCCTTGTAGTACTTCGTCGATGAATCTTTGAAAAGTTTGCGCCGCGTTTTGGAGGTCAAATGACATATATGGGAACTCGAAGAGGCCAAAAGGTGTCGTAATGGCGGTCTTCGGTATGTCTTCTTCGGCGACTGGGATTTAATTGTATGCTCGGACCAGGTCGATGGTGGAAAATACTTTCCTCCCGCGGAGAGCTTGGGCAAAATCTTGAATGTGACGTACCGGATACCGATCTGGTATGGTTCTGGCGTTCAGACTTCGGTAGTCACCACATGGACGCCATTGTTCGTTCGATTTGGCGACCAAGTGTAACGGTGATGCCCAACTGCTACTTGATGGTCGAGCGATTCCAAGTCTCATCATATTCTGAAACTCCCTCTTCGCAATCTGTAATTTATCTGGGGCGAGTCGTCTTGGTCGAGCAGCTACTGGTGGTCCCGGTGTTGTTTCGATATGGTGTTTCGTTGTGTGATGCGGCGTTTTGAATGTGCCATCAGGACGTGTGAGGTCTGGAAACTGTTGCAACAGGTCGTGATACGCAGACCTGCCTGAAACGGTTTTGATCGACAGGACCTCTCCTGTACTGCGGTTTCCGGAAGTAGTGAGGTGAGTGGTTTGGTCCAACAGGCGTCTATTTTTGGCATCGACTAACAATCCAAAGTGGATTAAAAAGTCAATTCCAATGATGGGCTTACTAACATCAGCAATGACGAACCTCCATGTGAAGTCTCGTCTTAGGCCCAAGTTTAATGTCAGCGGAAGGTTACCGTATGTAGCGATTACTGTTCCGTTTGCCGCTGACAGTTCGTATGTCGTTTTTGTTAGACGTCCTGGAACCTTAGAACGTGGGTACACACAGAGATCGGCACCTGTGTCTACTAGAAATTGCGTTTTCATGTTGCGGTCGGTGACAAATAAGCGGCTTGACATCGGGCTGTATTCGCTGGCCGCTATCAGTGATTGCCCGGAGCGTTTCCCTCTTGATGGCTGCAGGGTTGTCTGCACTTCTGTGCAGCTGCTCTGAACCTATGATGGTACCAACATTTGCCTTGGGTATCTTCTCTGTTGCGACTGGATGAACGTGTACGGCTTCGTGAGCGGTTATTGAATCGACGGTCGTAGTTTTTTACTCGTGGGCGTGAGTCACGGCTATGGATGCTGGCGATTTCATTTCGTATACTTGTCATTTGCTCCTGCAATGAGACTGTCAGTTTCCGCATCCTAGTCTCAATCAGTGCTTCCATAGAAACCTCCGAGATTGATGGTCTTTCTGTGGCTTCTACCATGGCATCAGCCAGGTCCGCCACTTTATCCAGATCTGTGTCCTTTTGGGTGGCGAGCACTACCTGCATTGTGTGTGGCAATCTACCCATCCATAAAGTTCTTAGAACTTCGTCAGAGATGGCGGTACCGGCAAGCGTCCTTAAATGCCGTAGGAACTGTGACGGCTTACGATCTCCCATCTCTTCGTGTTCTAGAAGACGTCTTGTTTTTTGCTGTTGAGTGGAGCTGAGGCGACGAATCAATTCCTTTTTCAAGAGTTTGTATGCTCCCTCGTCTGGTGGGTTTAGTATTATGTCTCGCACTTCAGAAGCATACCGTGGGTCCAATGCTCCCAGGATGTACCCGAACCTCGTCTCCTCCGTTACGACTCCTGATGCTGTAAAGCTCCTTTCTGCCATGCAGAACCACATCTCCGGATCCTCTGGGCAGAAGGGTGGTATTCGTACAGCGACCCTATTGACTTCTCCGACGGCCTTTGAAGGTTCGCTGTGACTGGTTGCGGCGGGGCTGTAGGTGTCTTCATATCCTATCGGCATTGTCTTGAATGTATTGAATTTGCGGTTGCGTGGAACGTCGGGTTCACCACTGTTAGCGGGGTCGCCACTGTTGGTGGGTCACTGATGTGTAGGTAGAGGATGATAGGAGTGACGAAGTCTTTGATGTCGTATGGAGAGATTTATTTTAGCAGCGTATTTATACAATGATAATTACTTGCTAATTACTCTGAGTCGAGTGACATTGAGTTGATTTGTTTTTCCTTATTTATACAATACAAAAGTAATGCGTCAACACAACACTACACATTATGATAGGTACACGATTAGATTAATTATAAGCATCAGCGTTTTTAAATCGAATAGTGAAATGAAATAGTATTTGTTATTATTGTCGAATAACAATACAATACGTGGGAAGTGATTATTCAGCTAATATAGTAACGGTATAATGCGCTATGATATTATGATGTAATAGTATCCGTATTTAATGTTGCCAATAAACTTGCTGATTTAGCTATGATTGTTTACTGGCAATGAATTCGCTTGGGAATATATCGCTGCAAAGTAACTTGATATTTTTATAAACAATAGATATCTGATCACTGTTATTCTGCCGCCACAGTACTTCTTCTTATTGTGCCACCCCCTAGCCGAGGTCGGTCACCATCAAGGCGATCTTATCTTTGTCGTCTGCTACCCGGAACAGTTCAGTTCAGCTGCACTCGTACCAATCACGGAGGTTCTTAAGCCACGAAATTCGGTGCCGTCTTCTGCTACGCTTCCCATTGATCTTTCCTTGAATGACAAGTTGGGGAATGCTGTATTTTTGTCCTCTTATAATGTGGCCGAGGTATTGTAGACGAAAATTATAGTACAAATACTATAATTATAGTACGGTTGGTAACACTGGTCGGAGTAAGGTTAATGATATAGACTGATCGCGGTGAGCTCTCTGCTCAGACCGAGCCGCGATCTGATAGTGACGACTACCGATCTACTGTTAAGCAGGTGACTGTCGAGTGACGGACTCGAGAGGAGTAGTGAGTTGAGTGACGGATTCGAGATGAATGGTGAGTTATGGATCATCCTTGCTATTTATACAAATGCAGTCCATACATTACAAGAAACATTGTCGCAATTAAATAAAAAATCATAATATACACTGTTGATTTAGGTTATGATTGAGGAAATGCTGACAATCGCTTCCGCCACTTTTGGTTTTGTTGACAACAAAACATAAATATCGTGAGTGTGTCACTCTTATAATGTTGAGTGGTATGATTGCTATATTTTTTTTTTAAATTTCGATTAATTATTAATTTCAATTAATTGGATTATGTTGAAGCATACCTCGTTTAGAGTTCATTTACATAATATTATAAGTATTACTTATTATGATTTATGGAAAAAATTAGGAAACCATAGCCTTATATATTTTAATTTTATTAATTCAAACAGACACGTCATTAGTTATGGTAGAAGATAAAAGTACCTAGGTAAATATAATTAGTTATCTGCTAAAATGTTTTCGACGATAAAATAATAATTGTAAATTTCAAGATAAAAAGAACTTTTAATACCTGTACCTACCACGTTTTTAAATTTTCTGTTGAATCATACAAACTTGACAATTATGTACCTACTTATTAATAAATACTTTTTTTTGTACTTGATAGAAATACTGAATACATATCTATAGAATACTGAAATGTCATTTTGACATTTCATATCGATTTCCATAGTAACGCACGCATATATTATTAATTTAGTTGCAAGTACCCCTTTAGCAAGCAATAATAGTGTTTTATTTTTTACGAATTTTTCCGAAATAACTTTCCATACAAAACAGAATTAACTGAAAATGAATTCAATTCTTGAATGCATTGTCATCGTGTTCTGATATATTCTAAAAGTTTCAAATGTCTAGCTAGTCGGGAAGTTAGTTCAAAATCTTCAATCGTCCAATACAAATCTTGGACAAACAAGAAAACATTTGTACTGGACAAACAAGAATACGAGCTAATAAAAAAGTGGTAAAATAGAACTAGTGACAAAATATATTTACTCATTCATTCATAAATTCAATTCATTAGCAATTTATGTTTTCCATAAATATAATATAGGTAGGTACGTGTAGTATTTTCAAAGCTTGCGTCACCACTGATCTCTATAATTAATGACGAAATAAAAAATAGGTTGAACATTTTGAGTAACTATCACTTTTTCCCTATGATACCACTACCATTTCAGACACTGGTTTCAACATTAACCCTTTATCTATTAATTTATTATGGATACATCATAATTTCGTAGAAAAAATGTTTTGAAGCAACTGCGATATAAAAATATTTTTATTTCACCCTTTGCGCAATGAGCAGTAGGCTAGATCTTTGCGACTATTAATAATACCTAATTAAGTATAGGTTATGTTTTTTTTTATTATTTATCATTATTATCAGCTGGGGTCTGTTAGCCCTCTAAGCCTGAAAGCCTCCCCTAGCATCTTCCATTTTTGGTCTCCAGTTATTTGCTAGCACGTAGGTACCTACCTAAGTCCGTCGAAATTGTACCTATCTACGTATTTCGCCGTACCATAGTTCATTATAAGCTGTCGTACCGGAAAGAGATAAAAATGACGCGTTCGTGGAGCATTGCAGACTGTTAAGTTGTGATTATATTGAAATTTACGTCGCGTAGCATTTTGCAGCATATTTTAAACGATCACCACCTCTGTAAATTCAATGATCGAGAGTGCCAACTCTAATGTTATTAATATTTTGAACTATTATTCATTATTCATGCTAATTTCAATCATTTTTAACAGTTTCTACGTGTGCGTTCGTTAAAATTACTTGCGATATTAGATTCATAAATAATATTTTGAACAGAACCCAACCTGCAGATCATGGATAATAGACGACATTCTTATAGAAAATACATAGTGTCAACCGCTAAAAAAAAAAAAAAACACCCGATTATGACATGAATCGAAAATGTGTAGGCATGTAGAAATGATAAAAAATGATCATTGAGTCATGCAGGTGTCAATGCAGTGCGGTACAACATGAGGTGACCTCATTGTTGCTTTGGTGATTTTGGCAGATTTTGCTAACTGACAATGTTCGAAGAAAGGTTCAAAATATGCTGCGGGATGGGAGCATTAGTCTTATAACTTTTTTAACACCAAGAAAAACGACATTACACACTTTTTTCCCGTAGCGGTAGTTTACTGTGACGTCACGTGATAGTACGCGACGTGCATCTCAATATAATCACAACTTAATGCTCCAATTTTATAACAGTAGATAAGAACAGTAATTTAATATTTGATAGGAACGACTTAAGGCTATACTTCAGTTGAGGCATGGTCTAAAACGATCGTGGCTAGGCGATGCGCGGATTGTGCAAATGACGCGAGCCGAACGAAATATAATTTGTCATAAAAATCCAACAGGCGTCCATTTAATGTTATGTTTATTGTTATATTACTAATAATAACAGTATATTCATTGACATGTTTTCTTTTTTAAGTGCATACGTAAAGTTTTTTAGTCATCTTTACACGATTTAAGAATATTAATGTGTCGCTAGATTTCAAAATCAGCTAAGTCCATAATAGACGAATAGGCGAAAAACAGCTTTTTGTTTTCTCAAATACATAGTCACAAGGGAGAAAGTTTATATTATTTCGAGTATAGAATATTTAAAATTAATAAATTCCACACTTTGATAATGCAGAAATTTTGAAAGCAGTAGTTCTTCAACAATTCACAAAAAAATCAAAAATACCTAAAGGTGGACTTGGCTGATTTTGAAATGTAGTGAAAATTTCATCCGACGCAATGACAGAACAAATCGACGTGCGGACACCTCAACTCTCGGTCTCCGATTGGCGACTAGTGAGAAATTTCATCGCACTTACTGTTGAAAATTATTTGCCGTTTCACTGAAGTACGCTCTTAATACTTTTGAATCGTACAATGATAATAATTAACTTAGTTATAAAAATCGTCTACCTACATTTTTTGAATCACTTTTATATAAAGTACCTAACAGTAAAAATGCGTATCATGTTCCAAAAATCTGCTTCAAAAACACAAAAATAACAACAGATGAGCAGAAATATTAATCGACATGCAAACATGCTGCACAAGCACTAAAACGATTGGTGCGACCTTAATATAAAAAGGGGAGAATGAAAGTAGGTAGGTACTCGCCTAAAAAGTTTGCATAATGCGCAACTCACCTAATTTAATATTGACTGAGGCCTATCAATATCAATAAAAAAGCACACGCACTTCCATCACACCCTGTACACACAACAACATCAGGATTAAAGGGGGTAGGTATGTACCTTATTCATAGATAATATAAAAAAACTTTATAATATAAATAACACATTTAAAATTTTGAAATTAAGGGTTGAAAGTTGTTAATGTTTATCGTATGCCATAATACTGCGACATCATTGAGCTCCATAAATCTGGTTAAGGATTTCGATTTAAAAAAAATATATAATACCTATATTCTGTTTAATGGTTATCGATCGGACTAACCTTCTAGGTACCAACAGCAAGTACCTATCATGGCCCCCACATCCTGAAGCGGGCGCCCAGGCTAGGATCTTTGGCGCCCCCCCCTACCTATCGCTAAGGATAAATGCACTGTGATGCTCTACTCTACAGTAGCGTTTTCCAAATGGTATACGCGATAAAATTAATGTGTATATTTAGTGGTTTTTTTGTATATTTTAATACATCCATTTGAATTATGGAAAAATTGTGTCATATAACCCCATAATTTTAAATATTAACATTGTCGAAGGAAAATAGCCCGACTTTTATTTTACTATTAGAGCAAATTTCTGATGTGTGTTTATCTCACTTATCTGGTCGACTCGCCACCCCGGGCCCCTCCTGAGTCCGGGCCACTAGGCTAGAGCCCTGTCAGCTCCCTCTTGTGGGGGCCATGATACCTATACTCCAAAAGGCAGTGGCGAAGGGTGGAGGCAGGCTGTTAAGATCCGCAATAAATAGTGCACGTTAAATATTTTAGTCATAGTATTTATTTTTATTGAACTAAGACTACAATTTAGAGATGGTGTTGGTTGGTTTTTAACAATCAATTAAACCCTGCCTAAACCAAACCATAATGGATTTGGTATAATTTGGGCGATATGACAAAATTGTGAACACTTTTTCATTCAAACTTATTTGTTTTCCTTGGAGTAAAAATACATATTACACATAATATTTTCATTTTTTTAAATTCATATAGCCCTGCCTAAACCAAACTATACCTAATAGATAAAAAATATTATTCTATCTATAAAATATCAACAGTTATGTATGATTTAATTGCAAGTATTTTTTTGACTATTATATATTATGACTTGGTTTTCGCCGGGTTTGATTGAATTTTATGAACTAACCAACACCATCTGTAAAGTGTAGTCTTATTTCAATGAAAACAAATACGTATGACTCACAAAGTTTAGTGTGCACTATTTATGGCGGATCTTAACAGTCTACCTCCACCTCTCGCCAATGCCAAAAGATGGATGTGAAGCGATTGTGAAAAATGTACTGACACGTATAATAGGTACTATAATATGGAAGGATCGCAGGGTTTCGATTGTCACGAAAATGAAGCTTGTGTAAACATTAGTGTCACAAAACAGATTATTAAGTAGAATTCCGATAGGCTATTCCCCAATACAATACATTTTGACGCAGGGTTTAAATGTGTGAGTGTCATACAAAAATAAACCACACACAGGGAACTCAGAAATAATAGGAACTGAAATACCTAACAGCATGGCCCCCACAAAGGGGGGACTGACAGGGCTCTAGCCTGGGGGCCCGGGTTCAGGAAGGGCTTGGTGTGGCGAGTCGACCAGATTAGTGATATAAACATACATTACAAAATCTCTCTAATAGTAAAAAAAGTCGCCTGCGGCGCTATTTCTCTTCCATAGTGTTGTTACTTAAAATTATGTGGTTGTACAATAGAATTTTTCATTTTGTCGATACACACTCGACAACACCATAATTCAAATAGATTAATAATTAAAATACCTATACAAAAAAACACTAAATGCATATAAGTTCACATTAATTCTACCGCGTACACCATTTGGAAAACGCTACTGCAGAGCGTCACACTGCCTTTATCTTTAGCGATAGGTAGGGGGCTCGTCAAAGATCCTAGCCTGCGGGCCCGCTTCAGGATGTGGGGGCCATGCCTAACAGGTAAGCGGAAGCAGGTAACCGATCTCGATTAAGGAGTAATCCGGGATAAAATTAAACACGTGTCAAGAATACGTCATACGTCGAATACTGACAACTGCTCTCAGTTTATGCATTGACGCTCATTTAATATTGGTGTATTACACACACTATTGCACGTGCATAATGCGTGTTGCATTTTCGTAGGACACTCACACATTCAAAACCCTGCATCAAAATGTAGTGTATTGAATATTGCCTATCGGAATTATATTTATTATCTGTCCCTTCCTACCCACAACGCCATATTTAATAATAGCCAGATTAATTTATGGAATTCACCGTTTAGTGAATCCAAAATTGTGTAAAAAAAATGAGAAGTTTGCTGTACGTACCTATAAGTATAGATAAATCTATAATTCAAAATAAATTGCAGATTATTTAATCATTAGTCTTAGAGTAGTCTGTATGAAGTTTTTTGTTCCAATTTTAAAATTATCCCATTCAAAGCAACTGATTTTATTATTATTATTATTACAACGTTTTTATTAGGTCGTAATCTTATTTGTCCGGTGGTTGTTTGTTCGGTACAAATCTTGCAATCGATTTTTAACTAACTAACTTCCCGATAGTTATCAGAACACGATGCCAATGCATTTTTTAATACTTTTAGCCATTGTTAAATTGAAATGAATTCATTTTCAGTTAATTCTGTTTTGTATGAAAAGTTATTTCGATACCATTATTGGTTGCTAGGGGGTTCTAGCAACTAAATTATGAAATAATATATACGTGCGTTACTATGGAAATCAATATGAAATGACATTTCATTATTCAGTATTTCTATCGAGTACAATTTTTTTTGATCATGTTTATATGATTCAACAGAAAATTTAAAAACGTTGTATATAAAAAAATCTTTTTATCTTGTAATTATTTATTACATAAAACTTAATATAATGGAAGTAGGTACACACCGTTCTATTAAGTATTATTAAACATTTTTAAAATTCAAAGTAGGTACTTGAAGTATGTAAATTCTTTATACAATGATTTTATATTGTCAAAAATTAACAATGTAAATATTGTATGAAAAGTGACAAGCAAAAGAGGATGGTGCACATACCCACATCAATCATCCTATTATTAAGATATGACGTGAATTTTGAATAATTACTTTGGAAATGATTTAAAATTATTAATGTTGTTAACTATAATAGATAAATAATATTATTATGATATAATGTAAATATCTACCTAGTAACTAAACGAAATAAAAAAAAAATCATCACAGCCGGAACCGAGCCACTGTTTAAAGGTCTCCTTGACGCCTTTCACTCTTCTAGATTCTTCCACTGATTTAGGTAGGTGCCTACCTACATCTCGATAATTGCAAATCCGTTCTAAAATTGTAATCACCGAATTATTGTGTTATTTTGCTAGCATGTTCGCACGTGGTCACTTAACTATTGCCATTCAATTCACTATGGTTAAAAATGAATTTTAACCACATTTAAAATTCGTTTTCATGCCTTCGATTTAATTTGTTAACGTGCCAATTTAATATCGAGCTTTTTTATTTAAGGGTGTGTTCTGTAAAAACCAGCGCCTATGTGTTTTATTGTTTTATTATAATAATATAATTTAAATAATTAATAAATACATTCAACAAGATCTTGCGTCCACTACAACAGCCAGCCGTTGCACCATGCCGCAGCGGCTGGTGAGCCGTTTTTACTCCCGTACGACCTCATGGGTACTTTGCCATACCTTATTAGGTACCTACTTTCACAACGTTGCCCCTGATTTATCCCGTTTCTCTTTATACCCAATCGGTGTAAGTTCTACCCGAAATGCGTGTGGTTATGTCCACCCACCAGCCGTTGCGGCATGTTACAGCGGCTGACCATCTTAATGGGCGCTGTAGGTTGCTTGTCTTTTCGTAAGGTATTTTAATGTGTAATGTCTCCACACCCATTGTAAATTGGATATATCTACCCAGTAAACAGAAAATTAATGGGAGCTGGCTTACCCTACTGGGTGTGGTAGTACCTACAGGCTAGAGATCTCGAGTGCAGGACAATATGGGATAAACTTATAAACGTGTTGAAGAATAATACCTATCCTATTTTTAATAGTTGCATCTGTTCGTAATAATATACATTTTAATTTGTGCTTTCAAGCTTTGGGAACAGTCGACGCGGTTTTTTTACTTGGGACATAAACTACCCTGCTTCAGAACTTTGGTCCATGGCAATGGTTTTTACATTTCTATAAATTGTATCAATCTGTTCTGTCATCTACCTATGTTTATATGAACTTTTAACTCAACATAGTTCATACTACCACCCCCTAAACTGTTTATTATTCCTTCTGAAAACACTTTATATAAAGTATCTAAACGAAAAACTAGTGGGCTAGTAGATATATATTTTCACCCAGCAGTACGTTGATCCTGGATGACTATTAATTAGAAGAAATGCGTCATAGATTGTTTTGTTTATAATGATTATTACATCTATACTTAGATAGTTAATATATTAACAAAATTATAATTTTATGTCGATACCATCCCAGTCTAGATAAATTTTGAATTGTTCGCTTTATTATAGATATTAATTTATTGAAATAAGACATTTAGAATTCTTTCCGAATTCTAAAAAGGACATCGTGGATTACCAGGATCCTGAGAACATTAATAATTACCATCATAGTCTCCGCGAGAGCCATAAAATAGATATAAATATATAAATTATGGAAGGACCACACTCGCGATATATATTTATGTATTTTGATGGGGAGACAACAATAAAATAATTAACGAGACCTTGAGCGCTTATCTGCTGTTGACATTCACCAAGCTACGTTTTTCAAAAGGATTGAATATTTTAAGACATATCAGGACAGCTCAACTCTAGACTCTCTACTCAAATGCAGAACTATTCTAACTGACATTTCAAATATTTTAAAGAAGTGGTTTTTGAATCATTCTATTTAAGTTATTTATTATTTATATATACACAATTATACTTCACTATGTTCATCAATAGTCCTTCTATAGTATGATGTATCTACATATACACTTATACAGTGACGTCCCGTGGGGGTAGGCAGATTGAGCGTCGCTTGGGGGCGGCAGTTACTCGAAGAGCGGCGATTCGAAGAGAATCATTTGGTATAACTATATAAAAATAGCTACCTTAATTTAGTAATAACGAACATTAAAATTCAGCTCATTGGTTGGAAACAAAATGTATTAATTAACATAAAAGGTATAACAGGACTGTATTATTTTGTCGGGTTCACGATGTTTAGTTTACTTCCGTTGCCCTTCGACGTCCTTGGTGACCAGAAACGACACGTGCAGATTTGCGAATAACTACAGTCTGACTTATTATCCAATGCGCACGGAAGTTGCGTTGGCCATCGAAACTAAAGGTGCACCCACCTCTTACAGAGCGTCCCACCTACCGTTCCTGGTCCACGATTTTAGTCTATATTGAAGCGTTGTGTCGTCATCGATTATCGATTTAATAATGCCTAAACCTTTGCGATCTCAGGTTAAAAATATCATTGCAAAATGTTGTCAAGTTTTGTGAAGAAGAAAGGCGACACGGATCGCCCTTAATTCCCCAAGACAGAGCAAATTAATGTATCGCAAAAACAACATATAAAAAGCCAATGTATTACCAACAGTATATACCTATTTTGTTAATAATGTATCCATACAACACTTTTCTTAGATATTGGAGTCATGAAAGAATGATAAAAATACTGTATAAAAAATGGGGTGGCATTCTGGTGCTGCATAGGGGCGGCATTTTGTCTAGGGACGTCACTGCACTTATATATAGGAGGTACAAATATGAAGTAGGTTGTTTCAAAGAACTCCCTTCTGAAATATTTCAAATGTGAGTTAGAATTTTATTATAGTTCTGCATTCAGCAGTTACTGTAAACTGAATGAGATATTATTTTATTTATTTCCGGACGTTGACGACGATTCTGACAATATTTTCCTCGTTTCCCATTAATGGCCCCCACATCCTGAAGTGGCCCCCAGAATAACGATCTTTTTCGGGCCTCCATACCTATCGCCCAGCGGCGAAGAGCGGAGGTAGGTTGTTAAGATCCGTCATAAATAGTACATTGTCAGTCAAACGTATTTGTTTTCATCGAGCTTAGATAAAAATATGTAGATAATATTTGTTAGCTTAGAAAATTCAATTAAGCCCTACCTAATGTATGCCATGTTAGATAATTGTCAAAAATAGCCATTTATTATTTTTTACATATAAAATTATACCATTAAACCATAATAAGGTGTTGGTTATTAAAATTCATTAACCCCTGCCGAGACCAAACCATTATAAATAAAATATTCTTTTATCTACTTATAAAATTAAAATTATGGCATAACTTTAGATATTTTATAGGTAGAAGAATCTTTTTTATTGATTATAGTTTATAGATTATATGGTTTAGCCAGTGCTTAAATAATTAAAAAAAAAAAAAAACTAATTAAGACCATCTGTTATATGTAGGTAGGTACCTATTCGTAATTCAACCAAAACAAAAAGTACCTACCTATGACTGAAAAAGTGTACACTATTTTTGTCGGATCTCCCATAGCACACCTAAACTATTATGGTTTGGTTTAGGCAGGGTTTAATTGAATTTTAAAAACTAACCAGCACTATCTGCAAATTGTACCTATTCATAGCTCAATGAAAACATTTAAGTGTGTACTATTTATGTCAGATATTAACAGCCTACCTCCACTCGTCGCCACAAGGTGATATCTAAGTATGGAAGCCCGACAAAGATCGTGGCCTGGGGCCCATTTCAGGATGTGGGGGGCATTAATGGAAGACAAATAAAAGATTGTCAGAATCTATGTAGGTACCTATGGCACGAAATAAAGATAATAGTGTCTTATATAGTTTATAATTTGTAATTTTTAATTTTGTTTAGTGTGTTTGTTTTAGTCATTTAGTGGTGGGTAGACATTTTGTTGGTAATGTATTCATACAACAGACTGCTTAAATATTGGAATCATGACAGGATGATAAAAAATGCTGTGTAAAAAAATGGGGCGGCATTTTATCTAGGGAAGTTAATTAAAATTAAAACTATTTTTAATGAAGCCCTTTATATATGAACCTCTGGCACAACTAATGATAACCTCACGATATTAGCTCGGGCCGGATTTTTTATGTGCATTGTCTTCATTTTGTACCCAAACCAATTTTAGATAAGACATTTTCACGAGGTGCATAAATTAAAATCTAAAAGTATTAAAAAATATACCTACTCTGTTCTGTCATTTTATCATGATAATTTGACTACGAAAACTTGACCCGTTTGTAAAGGTAATAGGCATCGACATACCTACCTACATACATTATTATGTATTCATGTAGGTACTCGAAGGTGTTGCAATTCACTAGATAGGATATAATAAAGGTAGGTATGTACATAATTAACATATTACAATAACAACACAAACATTGACCCTCCAAACAAACCGCCCCGCACCACACTTGGTCTTAATCGAACGTATCATGAGGCCCTACGATTGGATTATACACTTCTTTACCACTGTTTCTTTGTTTTTAAATGTCATGTGGTAAACTCTTATATTTGTAATTTGTAATGTTCACGGTATGTAAAAAAAAATTTTGAATTTGAAAATTTGGATTTGAATCAGCAGTTTTTTACGCCTGAGAATATCTCAAGAGCAGATGCCCAAGACTGAGATCCCCACGCTCTCAAGTGAGCTTTGACGAGTTTACCTACTGAATAAATGGATTTAATGATATAAGTATAACATACAAAAACAAAGCTAAAACAATACGGACAAACAAAATTATGTGAAGAGATCTTCACGTCCGCAAAAAGAAGCCGCAATTTTTTTCAATGCAATATAATTGGCCTTTGTGGCGACCAGGTTGGACGGCCTGATGGGCCCAACAGCTGGTTGGACCGACTTAAGCATCTCTTCCCTCTCGGAGCACATTCTCGGACATTCTCAGAGGATGTGGTTTGCATCCTTTAATTCTCCGCCACATAGACATGTTGGCCTGGTAACAAGTCCAAGCTCTGGCAGCGAATCCACCATGGCCTGTCAAAAATTGACTGGTGTAGTGGTCAGGCTGATCCTTCTATGTTTGCCAAGCCACCGCTGTGTTAAAATCACAGAACAGATTAATAAATAGAATTCCGATAGGCTATATGTATTCATTTTGATGCAGGGTTTCGAGAGTGTGAGTGTCATACAAAAATGAAACATGCATTATGCACGTGCAATAGTGTGTAGGTATAACACATCAATATTAAATGAGTTTCAATGCATAAACCGATAGCAGTTGTCAGTATTCGACGTAGGTAGGCACCTATGACGTATTGTTAACACGTGTTTAAGTTTATCCCGGTTCTTCCTTACTAGAGATCGGTTGCCTGCTACTCTTTACCCATTAGGTATTTCAGTTCCCATTATTTCTGAGTTTCCTGGTTAAAACATAATAATTATAGGTAGGTAGTTGTACTTTGTACTCAGTGTTGCCATATTTTTCTATGCTGATTATAGTACAAAGGCGTAAAAATTATAGTATTTCTAAAAAATATATCGTACAGGAACATTTTTCGTCTTGAATCCTTTAAAATTATAGTATTTTGGTATATTTGGCGTAAAATTATAGTATTTTACATTTTTCGCGAAATCAAAATTATAGTATTGTACTATAATTATAGTACGGTTGGCATCACTGTTTGTACTACAATGATATTTTTATATCTATGTACTTATTTGAAAACTGGAGATTTGGAATAATATTCCATATTATAGGCATCTGTTAACGCTTCTGGAAAACCGAAAATGTATAAACTTGAATTAAATTAATAGCTAGTAATAATAATATGTATGTATATTAGCCAATGACATTATTAATGGACAACGCACTCAATACAGTAGCTAGCAAGTAAATTCGCGCATACGACATTCGCACATGTATAGGTAGCAGTGGCGAAGGGTGGAGGTAGGCTGTTAAGACCCGCACATAAATAGTGCACTCTAAACTTTGTCAGTCATACGTATTTGTTTTTATTGAAATAATACTACAATTTACGGATGGTGTTTTAAAATTTAATTAAACCCTGCGAAACCAAGCCATAATAAATAATAGTCAAGAAATACTCGTCTATCTATAAAATATTTAAAATTATGCAATAAAATCATACATAACTTTGGCTATTTTATAGATAGAATAATGTTTTTTTATATATTATAGTTTGGTTTAGGCAGGGCTTAATAAATTTAAAAAATGAACCACAATATGTGTAATATGTATTCTGAATCCAACAAAAACAAATAAGTATAAATGAAAAAGTGTGCAAAATTTTGTCGTATGGCCCAAAATATACCAAAATTATTATAGTTTGGCTTAGACAGAGTTTAATTGAATTTTAAAAACTAACCAGCACCATCTACAAATTATATAATTGGTTCAATGAAAACAAATAAGTATGACTGACAAAATTTAGTGGGCACTATTTAAGTCGAATCTCCACAGCCTACCTCCACCCTTCTCCACTGATAGGTAGACGTCACGCAATTTTCATTATGCGATATCACGCATCGGGAATTTATAGCAATATCACCTTTATTGTAATGGCGTTAGAACAGTGTTTCTAGTGTCAATGTTCATTTGAGCGAATCCGTTCGAACCGAACCCTTCGGTAGACCCGACAAAAAGCATCGGGAATTTATAGCAATATCACCTTTATTGTAATGGCGTTAGAACAGATAATGCCATTCGGCAGACCCGACAAAAAAGTGAGTGTCTTTTTTTCCCCAGATACTTCGTCCATGTTAATGTCATTGATATCAGCTCACACGACGTGTTTTGAAGGTAGTACCTACCTATGTACATTGACAGTAGCGCAGGAATAGTTAGGTGGGAATGACAGAAACAACAATACGTAGGTAAATATGCCATTTCTTTTATTTTGCTAACTGTCAATTCATGGTGGAACTGCATTGTATTGTTGTTTGATTCAATAAAACGCATTTTTTTTGTAGTACTTATTCCACTTTTAATCAATAACTTAGGACCGGTTTCGTCCGCCTCAGAGGGACATTTTTAATGACAATTTTCAGTTAAAAATGTCCCTCTGAGGCGGACGAAACCGGTCCTAATGTATTGATTCAAAGTGGAATAAGTACCTACTACAAAAAAATGCGTTTTATTAAATCAAACAACAATAAATATGCCATATTAGGTAACTATATCTATCAGTGAACGAAGAACATGCTGACTCTTGATGATGATGATATGTACGTAGGTATGATACGTAGGGACTATACAAGTTGCATAAAAGTATTAGCTATTGGCAGTGACGTCCCGTGGGAGTAAGCAGATTGAGCGTCGCTTGGGGGCGGCAGTCACTCAAAGGGCGGCAAATCGTGGAGAATCATTTGGTATAATATAATATAGAAATAGGCACCTAAACTTAGCAATAACGAAAATATCTTTCCACTAAAAAAATCAGCTCAGTGGTTGGCAACAAAATGTATTAATTAACATAAAAGGTTTAATAGTTGTCAGGCGTATCTTTTAAGGACCTCATACTCTGGTGATTTGTGTAAGTGTCTAACTTAGTTATATTATATTTATGCGCTTTTTATATCTAAATTTAATTTTGTTTGTTTAAGTGGTATTATTTTGTTAGTAGGTAATGTATACATACAACACATTTTTTGATACTGGAGTCATGGAGGTATGGTAAAAAATACTGCATAAAAAATGGGGCGGAATTTTGGCGCTGCCATGGGGCGGCATTTTGTCTAGGGACGTCACTGGCTATTGAGTAGACATTGGTGGTCAGTAGTTACGTACCTATCTACTTACTCAGGGTGGAAACAATCTAATTCCCAAATTCAGAAATAGAATAAAACCAACCCTATGACGTCACATCCGTTGAATTGAAATCGACGCCAATCCACAATCCGTTTCCGGTCACTCCAGCGGCCAGTCTGTCCTATTTCCGCTTCCTGTTTTCGACTTTCATCCCCAGTTAGTGGGAAAATGCTCCCGTTGGATGAATTCAATGATTGGAGAAGAGGGTATGGAGGCATTTATTACTCAGATATATTATAGGTGGCGAAGGGTGGAGGTAGGCTGTTAAGATTCGACATAAATACTGCACACTAAACTTTCTCAGTCATAGTACGTATTTGTTACTAAGCTACAATGTGCAGACACTGCTGGTTAGTTTTTTTTTAAATTCATTAAGCCCTGGATATACCAAACCATAATAAATAAAAAATATTCTTCTATCTATAAAATATACAAAATTTTGTAATTAGGTACCTAGGTATGATTTAATGGCGATTAAATTTTTTTGACTAGGTACATATCAATTACTGCTTGGTTTACGCAGGGTTTAATTGAATTTAAAAACTAACCAACACTATCTAAGACCTAGGTACACATTGCTGTTTTATCTTTATGGTTTGGTTTAGGCAGGGCTTAATTAATTAAAAAAAAAACTAACCAACACCATCTGTAGGTAGTAAAGTATGTATTCTTGATTCAACAAAAACAAATAAATATGACTGAAAAAGAGTGCATTATTATTGCCGGATCGCCCATAGCACACCTAAACTAATATAGTTTGGTTAAGGCAGGGTTTAATTGTTTTTTTAAACTCACCAATACTATCTGCAAATCGTAAATCAAAGTTTAGTAGTTACCTATTCACTATTTATGTCGGATCTTAACAGCCTACCTCCACTCTTCGACACTAATATGTTGGTTTAGTGCTCTGACATGGTTTAGACGTTACCTGCTTCTGCTCAGATATATACATATATACTTTTTTTTAAATTTGCATGTAGGTATTTAGGTACCTCCATATGGATTAATTATTAGGTATCTATGTAGGTTCAAGGTCCTTTAGGTACCTACCTATAATTTGATACCTACTTTTATAATATCTAGTTTGAGCTATGTTTACCCTACTCAAGTTTTATACGGTGTCTTATCTGTAATTTTTTAAAATTCCTTTTGTTTAAGTTCTTTTGTTCTATTTTTGAATTAGGGGTTTCGTGGAGTCACGATTTGAATTCTATTGCATTCCGAATGATAAAAAAAGCAATTTGATCGTTTCAAATTACCGTCCCGCGATTGGCCGACTCGATTTATCCGCGGACGTTGATTGGCCGGCGTGAAAAAACTCGGACGATATTCTTAGAAGCACGCCTCTCATCGTAAAAAGACGCTGGCCTTTGTTTTGGTTAAAATTTTATTTTCTTTTATTTTATATTTTCAGGTGCTTTATTAAAACATGTCAGCGGATTTAGACGCTATTTAAAAAGTAAATTTATGTAGTGTTCTTATTTTTTAAGCAACGAAGTTCAATGTAATATTTTTAGAGGGCAAAAATGTTAAAGAAAATGTTCTTCTACGAAGCTGGAGTAGATGTATGAAATTGAAGATAGAAAAAGGATTAGGTAAGTAGGTAGGTACTATTGCTAATAATTATTAAACTTAAATTATTTCACATTTTCGATTCATTTTCACATTCCCTCGAAACTTTTAGTAAAATCAAAAAAGACACCTTGCGATGCAGTACAAAATAAAAATAATGCATTCAATGGATTTTTTCCACCCCTAAGTAAATTCAAACCGTAATCCCGTTACTAACTGATTGATAGGGTGATAATCTATCTGTAGCAGTTGTGGAGAATATTTCAAACCTCTTTTTTCTTGATTTTTTTAGTATTAGGTAGTAGTTTTGAAGTAAGTATTTTGTGATGTTTTGATAGGTTATACCTAGTAACTTCGTTGGGCGAACCGAAAGCACACGAAAGTCAAGACTAAAATAACTGCTCTAGATATCTATCTTTTAAGTAGGTATCAATATTATTGAAACTTTTGATATTCATGGATTTTGATTTCAGTGATGTTTTTACTTTGTTACTCCAAGTAAATTTGATGTTTTTGAAGTACCTAATACTTCCTTAGGCGCGTTTGGAAAATCAGATCAGAGTGTATTTTTGGCGTGTGACATGTAACGATGTAACACATAATTTATTTTTTCACACGAAAGAAACGCACTCGATTGGATTCGAACCACCGATTGTTCGGTTATCAGCCGAACGCACTACCTTTACGCCACAGTATGATACTGCACTCGTGACGATTATACAGTATAATATTATAGTTTAGAATTGTTCCGTTGCCTAGGCAGCGAATTTATTATTGTCAGTTGTTACTTTAAAATTAAAAACAACGATAAATAATTAGGTATATAATTTAGTTTTACAAGTTAAAGTGTATAGAAATAAACCAACGGCATTCCAATAAGCGGTCCTTTTTCTTGAGTGTGTAATTTAAGAAGATAATTAAGAGCTAGTCGAAGAATCTAGTTTATCACAAGTTTTGTTTTTGTTTTGTTACGCCTAAGAAGCAGCGCTCGAAATGGAAAAGTTTACTAACCGGAGCGCTCTAAATATTATGAAGATAATAACATAGTTAGATACCGATTAAATTTTATAAAAATAAGTGTGTTGGATTTTTTGTTATATTATGGCTTATCTACTCAGATGGTCAAATTATTTTTTTTCCACGAGACGGAGCGATAATTTTACCGATTTCACGAACCGGAACGGCGCTCCGGTGCGCTCCGGTCCATTTCGAGCTCTGCTAAGAAGTATAACTTCTAACGCGCGTACATAAGTACACACATTTTTCTTAATTAAATGACAATTCTATTAGGTATATTTACGTACTCGTATTTACTTATCTGCACAAGGGAGGATTGTGTGATTGTGTAAAGAAAGACAGAGTAAGAAGTCTTTAGGAATACCAGCATGGTCCCTTTCATCTACCTTCGTTTGGCCAGCAATATTCCAAATCCAGTGCAAGTTGCAAGTTTGTACTTAAAACTAGCGATGCAGGTGAAAAAATCAATACAATATTATTACCTTAATATTAATCTATATATCAAAATCAAATTATTAATTAATTGACACTCAAGCAAATTACAATTCAGTGGTTTTTTTAACATTTTTTTTTGGAATATAGGTAGGTAGATAAAGAATCAAAAGGGAATTAAAAATAATAGGGTGGGCATGTAGGTACCTACTTCAAGTACCACCTTCTCCCTCTTATTATGGTTGTACACCAGATTAGATGATAATAAGTCATAACCATGGCCCCCACATCCTGAAGCGGGCCCCAGGCCAGGATCTTTGCCAGGCCCCCTACCTATCGCTAAGATTAAAGGCAGTCTGACGATCTACAGTAGCGTTTTCCAAATGGTGTTCGAGGTCAAATAAAATTCAGTGTATTTTTAGCGATTTTTTAACACATCTAATTATGAAGTTGTCCAGTATCAAGACACACATCAACCAAAAATTGCATCGCACAATCATATATTTTTAAAGAGTAATAACCTCGAAGTAAAATAGCGCCGCAGGCGACTTTTTTTACTATTATACCAAATTTAAGATGTGTGTTGATCTCATTTATCTGGTCGACCAGTCCCTCCGGGCCCCCTCTGACCCCGGGCCCCTAGGCTAGAGCCCTGTGAGCCCTACCCTTGTGGGGGCCATGGTCATAACATACCATTACATAAAAGGGTCTTATGGTGTCCTTAAAAAATGGTTACGTACTTAGGTAGGTATCTAAAGCAGTAGGTAATTAGGTACGTAAGTAGAAAGTAAAAATGATTTAATTAAAATGCACACATCAAAGGTTGACAACAGCTTATAAAATAACAAGGGTGTGTATCAAACACCCTTCCCAATACATTTTATAAAATTCGTTAATGCTTAGAATAAACATCAGCAAATCTACTCCCACATATTGGATATTGGACATTAGGCGGTCGAAATATGCGGTTTCTGGGATAATTTCATGGATTTAGATAATTTCCATGTTTACTAAACATTATTGGGAATAGGATTACATGCGTTAAGTAGCCGCCATATCTGTTAATGACTCCAGTGGGGAAGGTATTAATATTTTTGTCATGAATTATGTATCACATTTTCATATTAAGCTGATGACAGGATTAGACACCTAAGTGCATTGTTGCTTTAGTTTATACAATAAAAATTATGTAAGTATTGAATCGACACATGCTTTCATGGTGAATTGCAGGATGCTTATCATCTTGATTCAAATTCAAATTCATTTTTTTCCCCCACTTACGGTGAACATTACAAATTACAAATTCAAGACGTTCACAATATGACATTTAAAAACAAGGAAATAGTGTAAAGAAGAAATAAATAAAATATATACTTAAGTAAAAAATATAAAGCAGGGAAGCTAACCAAATGAGCCAAGTGGACCCTATTTTAAGAATTTATAAAACAACGTCCACCTATAGGTACTCATCCTCTATGTAAGTGGAATACCTATATCAACATCCGAAGCGATTTGGTTGACCAGAGTTATTGATGTAGGTAACCAATAGTAACTATCGATTGACATGGAAGTCTATCCGACCATCAGTTGGGCCGATCGATTATTACGACATGTTTACACGTAGAATAATTTATATAATTATACCTATATCTATATAATTTATGTAAACTTAAGGCTATAGTTCAGCTGAGGCATGGTCTAAATCTAAAAAGATCGTGACTAGGCGATGCGCGGATTGTGCAAATGATGCGAGCCGAACGAAATATAATTTGTCATAAATATTCAACATGCGTTCTTTTAATGTTATGATTATTATTGTATTCGTAATAATAATAGTATATTCATTGCCATGTTCTCTTTTTCAAGTAGGTACAAGCGGAACGATTTTTAGTCATCTTTACACGATTTAAAAATATATTCCTCGGACGCCATCACAAAGCAAATTGACGTGCTCACATCTCGACTGTCAGTCTCCGATTGGCGACGACTGCGAAATTTCGTTCCACCTACTGTTGAAAATTATTTTCCGTTTCACTTATGTATGTTCTTACAATAAATTTAGATTTCTGCAATAGATGGAAAATATTATCAGACTTTTTGCGATAATAGCTACCTAACTATAAAAATAATCCTTGATCAAGTTATACCCACCTATATCAGCCCACACTCAACACATGCGTATCTTCTGATTCTCCACACATCTACACGTGTTCACGTGTGAAATTATTCAATGGCATGTTTGAAGTAATCCCGCTAATGTACGAATTCCAGATTCTTTTGGGGTAGGGTAGATAATGCCGCAGTAGCTACTAGGTAACCAACATATTGATGCACACTGTAGTGAAATTTGTAGTTTTCATGACTACACTAGAAAATGATTGTTTTCTTGAACTCAGACTTTGTAGGGAAAACGTATAATATGTCATTATGATCGTCTTCTTCTTCTTCCACGGCGCTACATCCCGGAGTAGGATTTGGCCTCCTCCACAACCGCTCTCCACTCACTCCAGTCCCTCGCCACACTTCTCCAGTCCGGGTCTTCTTATATGAAGCCAGTCCTCTTCTACGGCGTCAGTCCATCTCCTTCTTGGTCGGCCTCTGGGTCTCTTTCGTTGGGGTAGCCACTTCGTCATGATCCTTGGCACTCTAACTTCAGGCATTCTCTCCACATGTCCCACCTATATAGTAGTCTTTGGGACTTACAATATCTTATTATTGTTTCTTGTTCAATCAGCTCTTTCAACTCGTGGTTCATTTTTATTCTGTATTTACCATTTTCCAACGTGAGTATTTTGCGCTCAAAGACAGCTAATTTATTTTCTTCGTTTTGAGTTAAGCACCAAGTCTCACAGCCATAAGTGACCACTGGCCTTATAATTGTTTTATAAATTAGAAGTTTACTTGATATCATAATGACATAATCATAATATGTCATTATGATACCTTGTTTTTTTTTCTTATTTTAGAAATCAACATAATATAATGAATACAGAAAATTATTATAATACCATAAACGAGTATTATTAATTGTACCTAAACGTCGTCGTATTAAAATTGAGAATATTTTGTCAACACGTCCATTATGGTATTAAATAATTTCATCTAATAGGTACAGAACGCAAAATGTTCGCCGATTCAACTAATGAAAAGAATTCCGAATATATTGTACTATATTAGATGAAAATTAAAGATATGATATTATCTACGCGTGTTGACAAAATAATAATTAGAAAAAATACCGTCACCACGAATATCATTCTAATGTACCTACCTACCCACATACTTACCAAATAATATGGTTCTATTTTCAATTTTAACAAAACAATGTTTACAATAAATTGAATACCTACATCTACATGGAATAAAATAGGCACTAAGTACCAAAAAGTTGAATCTGAGATAGGTATGGGGTTTTAATGAATAATTCATTTAGTTTTCATAAAAGCATTATCGTATTAGCTTCTCAATATACTTAACATACCTATGTACAATCTTAATGTCCTAAGAAGATAAAAAAAATACAATGTATAATTAAACATTGTAAGAGCATTGAACAACGACATTTTAGAAAATCACTACGTCGCAACACTAATGTCTTAAAAAAAAGGATCAATAGCCACGCTTTATATAGAAAACGAAGAACTAAGTCTCATAACAGATATTAACTAAACGGCACTTATGTAGGTAGTGCCTATTTTAAAAATAATCACGCTGCCTCTTACACCCAAAACCATCTTTGAATATCCATAGGGCATAGAAGCTCTAATATATTTTTTGGCACCTATTTAGAAAATTGGCGATGGCACATAGAAAATTTCTGCATACTCAATTTTCCCCGATTTCTGGGCACTTAGTGCCTATTTTATTTCGTGTATTCAATTAAGTACCTACACTCTTTTATTTCTACAGATTATGTAGGCAAAACTCGCAAAGACACTTTATAGTTTATATTTTATATTTTCAACACGAATACAGCACCTTAAAACATGTTAGGTATATACCTACCTACATTAGGTATTCCTTTATTTATATCCATAGCAACGGCGATGTTGTGACACCTACATCATGTATCTAGTAGAACTTCTCCCTTAAGAATAGACATGGCTAATAATTCAAGTATAAACAAAAGACTTGCGGTAGTTATAAAAAAGAACAAAGAATTCTTATACAAAGTAATGCTCATCCCCGAGCCATAAGAATGCCAAGTCACCCTATTAAGTCAGGGATGGAAAACAAATGGCAAATTGTATATTATAGGCCAGTGGTTCTTAACCTTGTTGGAGGTACTGACCCCCACCAGTTTCATGCGCATTCACCGACCCCTTCTTAATTGGAAAAATAAAATATGATTTTTTTCAAATTCAAAACATAGGTATATATTTTACTGGTGCACAAAATGAACCGTGCATCATCATCACTGTGTTCAAAGAACAACAAAATTAAAACATGATTTTCACACAAAAACAAAAACATAATAATGAATATTTACTGCAAATCAGTGTGACTTCTGCTGTTGCCTTTCAGAGACCAGTTCAGAAATGCGCGGCTTCACCTTGGCAAGTGCCACTCTCATGTCATTTTTGCAACAAAGTCTGTTCCTTTTCTTCGTTTTTATGTCCAGCATCCTCGAAAAGGATTGCTCGCGAAGATATGTTGTAACAAACGGTATGAAAATCTCCAGAGCTTTCTTAGCAATAACAGGGTACGTTACCATTTGTTAACACCAAAACGTTGAGAGCGTTGTTGTTCTGAAGAGTTGCTGTTCAACCTGGCTCTACTGAATTTCAATGATTTCATCGAGGTATTCATCATTGACATCTGTTGTGTCAACACTAAACGTGAACGGATGTCTCACCCATATGTGTCGGGTGTGTGTCTTGACCTCCGCCGAACCCCTGAGACTGACTAACCGAACCCGGGTTAAGAACCACTGTTATAGGCGTTTATAGGTAGTTATATAATACCTATAATACAGAGCGTTGGAGCGGACCCTTTTTTGAGTTGCTCCGCTCCAGGTCCGCTCCAAGATATAACACTTGCTCCAGCTCCGCCCGAGTTGCTCCGCTCCAGGTAAAAAGTTTTAATAAGTATTATAATGTATACAAATGTCAACAAAATAAAAAAATAAGTAGTTTTAAAATAATCATCATTTTCATTATTAAAATCAAAATTATCGGCAGCAAATCGTCTCTCATTATTTCCCTCTTCTGTCAAAAAAGTGAGGTTATTTATCACTCGGCAGTGTTGCCATATTTCTAATAATTCCAGTGTTGCGAAGTGTCAAAATATACTGTTTTCATTGGATTTTAGAACGATAATTTAATAATAAAAAAAAACATCCGGAGCAGTGGAACAGTACAAATTTTCGGTGCTCTAGCTCCGCTCCTGCTCCGGGCAAATCCCATTGCTCCAGCGCTCCGTGCTCCTGCTCCGAGCTCCGCTCCAACACTCTACTATAATACCAAATTTATTAATTTAGATATCATTTACACAATATTAGGTACGTAGATAGGTACGTAAATGCTTAGTCGATTTTAAACCCCACAGGAACAAGAATATTACAAATTATTTTGGTGAATGAAATATTATTCCTCTTCTTCGTCAGGAACTCGTTACATGATACGGATGATTTATCTGACGATTCTACACAAGGTCTGTGTCAAGGGAACTCATGACTTCTGCAATTCAATCATCTGGGGTAGGTATCCAATGTTTGCTTTAATATTCTGACGCGGCATGTCTAAAAGACAATACCTAATAACTTTTAGATGATCACCCGTAGATGTAGCTGCGTGCCAGGTGTTCATTGCTAGGCTCACAGTGCAGTGTCTGTGTATGGGGTATGTACCCGGAAGTGAGAGGGTTCGCGGGATAAATGCGGAAGTCAGTGACACCTAGGTAGGTACCTACTGATTTTGTTAACCCCGCCCGTTCAAGCAAAAAGCATTAATTAATTATTATCGACACTTTTTTTTAAATGGACCACTGTACCATTATTTTCTGTATGCGCACCTCATATTATGTGAGTAGGTGCTTAAGTTTAGTATAGTATAGCTGTTTTCATCTCTATTCCTTGAATCATCTCGAACACTTGGACTAGTGTGCCATTTACGTACCAAGTACGATTTGATATACATAAAAAGATTTCAAGATAAAAACATTTTTATTTTTTAGACAAATTGTTTTTTTTTTTAATTTAGGCATTTAAAATAAACACTCAAACTATAATTAATCAAAAATATACTTTATAATATAATCTATATCTCTGAGAAAACTTATCATAGGTACTATATTTCAGTGCTAAAAATTCATAAATAGGTAGGTAAAATGTACGAGTGTCGCCTGTCCCTATTGTCTGGCGTTTCTGTTGCTGAGTTTAAACGGCTAGCGACATGTAGGTACATACATACCAGTAGCGAAGGGTAGAAGTAGGCTGTTAAGATTCGATATAAATAATGCACATTAAACGTTATTAGTTATACTTATTTGTTTTTATTATTGAACTAAGAATACAATTTCCAGATTATTTTTTAAAATTCAATTAAACCCTGCCTAATAGAACCAGAATAGTTTGGGTATGCTGAGGGCGATCCAGCATCATTTTTTTTATTTGTTTTCATTGAGAGAATACTTAATAGGTATTGGTGGTTTTTTTTTTTTAAATTTCGTTAAGCCTTGCCTAAACCAAACCATAATCGATAAAAAATATTCTTCTATCTATAAAATATCTAAAATTATATATGATTTAATGGCAAAATTTTAGATATTTTCTAGATAATCGAATATTTTTTGTCTATTTTCTACAATGGCTTAAATTAGGCAGAGTTTAATTATTGATTTTTAAAAACTAACAAACACTATCTACGTATCTACAGATTGTAGTCTTAGTTCAATGAAAACAAATACCTACGTTTGACTGACATACTTTAGTGTGCACTATTTATGTCTCCACTCTTCGCCACTGCTATATACCTACAAAATATGAAGTATTCAAATATGGTGAAATAAAATATCTACATATAAATAAATGAACAGTTGGTTGGCGACCGCCTCTCTTTGTCCCAGATCTTATTATTAGGTTACTTCTGTTTTGAGTGCACCAATTTGCCAGCCCTGTCATTTCGAGTCGGTTGCACTTTTCCACTTTTCTCTCGACTGGAACCCTGAATTAACTTCAAAGTGCACTTAGCCAATAGTGACTAGATAGTTTCTTTGTAGTGACTAGCGAGTGACGAAGGCATATATTTAATTTAATTATGAATTCGTACTCTGTGATGTGTTGGTTACCTTGTCAATAATGTGGCTATATAGATGTTATATATTTACTATCAGCGGCAAAGGGTGACTTTTGGAACGAGGTAGGCTGTAGAGATCAGAGAAAAAGAACACACTTGTCATGTGAGTCGCCTAGAGTCATAACTCACATTATGAGATTTTGTCATTATTTTGAATTAAATATACTTACCAAGTGATTCTAAAGGCATTAATCGATGTAACGAAACATAGTTGGGTTATCAAAAGTCATTTTAAACCATGTGAAAATCATTGATAATTTGACTGTTGGAGTCATAACTACATTTTTCAATGAATAATATGAGTTCTGTTACCAAGACCTTGCTAACCAATCAGGGAGCTCTATTTATCATCGTATGCTGTGTGTTTTAGCCTTAGGAGTTAGTATCAGGATATATATATATTTTTAAAAAAATAATGTAAATTGACTCACTTACTCATAAATTTTCAAAGAAGTTCCAATTACAAAAAACCGTGCTCTGGTGGTTTTCTGCGATTATTTCAAAACTAGATTTTTGGAATATGTGAGTTAAGACTCTAGGCAACTCATGGACTTATACTTACGGGAAATACGAAGATAATACGATTTCACTACTGATGAATAACACACTAATGATAACGACACACTAATTCGATGAAATTTCAATAGCTCAGTGACGACATAAAATTGAGCAATGAGATTGAATTATATATTTCCTAAACATTTAGGTTACAGTGGTTACACATAAAAAATCATTAGATAAAATTATTAATTATTTTAATAATATAGGTACCTATCATACGCAAAGATTTAGGCTTATGCATTAGTAGAGCCTATCGTTTTGTATGCAATGCTCCAGACATCCCGAAGTCACGTGACACAAATTCCATATAGAGAAAAAAACACTTTTCCCGGAAATTAATTGGACAATTTTTTTTAATGACAGTTGTCGCGCCGTGGCATATAGTTTTAAACTTTTAACCGACATGCTGTAATCTGTATTTATTTATAATTAATCACTACTTTCTTACATATACGATAGATGCCGTTGGCAAATTAAAATATTTTTAGACTTTAAATAATTGCCTAGTAAGTATGGAGTCTTCGCCACTGACTACTATTTATAATTATTTATAGGATGGCATATGAATGAAAGCATTTTTTTTCAGTTTTGATTTATGACTATGTCGATGTCGTGTAAATGTTAGTGTGCTTTGCACCTTATAACGTTACACAACGTCAGAACATGACCTTTACATCATCCTCAAACAGGTCACGGATGAGGTCAATAGATCAAGACCCTAGCATAATTCACGTGTTATAAAACCATTGGATATTCTACTTTATTAGGTATGGTATACCAACTACAGTTTAGCACAAACCTGCAATTAAACTATTAAAGTTGATAAATTAAACACATTATAGATAGAAGGACCGAAATAAGTTGTCTGTTGGCCAAAATTATAACTAATATCGACATTATTCAGAAACTAGCAAAATGCCGTCAAGTTTTTGCTAACCAATATTTTTTAAATGAAGGTGTAAATGTAATAAGTACTATTAGATGCATCTAACGACACAATACGACGGATGCAATTTAATACATTTTACTGATATTTTACACTTTAACCTGTCCTTTACAAGGCTAATAAAGTCCATCAGTTCCAGTGATGTCACCTTGGGTTACCGTACGAGATTGACAATATTACAGTATGTAAAAGGGAGATGCATATTTTGGCGATATAAATAAGTCCGATGAAGTTTCATCGATATTATTTAGGTACTAGGTCAGTATATGTTTTACCTATAAAACTATCAAAATTGCATCAAATCCTAATTAAAATCAGAGCCTACAATGAGTACCTATAAGTCATAACTCTATTTCGATCTCACCCCGTAGTTTTATATCTCTTTTTCACAGTTACCTACATATGTCTCTCTTTGTTGCATACCTATACCTACATCTAGTTAGATCTTCGTCATTTGTTCGTTATGGAATGCAACGCTCTGTTTGAAATATGCATTTATAATTTATGACAGGTAGGTACATAATTTAAATTAATCTGAGGGATATCTATTAATTATAACATATATATAATTACCTACCTATTTACTGGATAATGTCATCGATTTTTAAAATAATAACATTCTAATTAGCTGAGGTAGGTACCTAATATTGATTATACTAGAAACCGCCTAAATATGAAGATGACGAAGTGCATATTAACTGAAACTTAAGGCTACCTCAGCTGAGGCATGGTCTAAAAAGATCGTGACTAGGCGATACGCGGATTGTGCAAATGACGAACGAAATATCGTCTCTGTTCTGGCAGAACACACTAACTGGAGAATACTAGTTTTGAGTAAATTGACTTTGAATTCTTAGATTTTTGAAGTTGTTAAAATTTTTGAAATGGTCTATCATGTGAGTTTATTAAGTAATTGTAAAAAGTCGGACTTTAAAATAAATACTGTTTATTTATTAAGAAGGTTTCCAGACGGTAAAGTTTGAAATAAGGAACATTTTGGTATAACTAACTCAATATGTCATTTTTTAGAATTAGTGTCTTCTGCCAGAACAGTGACGATATAATTTGTCATAAAAATTCAACATGCGTCCTTTTAATGTTATGTTTATTATTATATTCGTAATAATAATAGTATATTCATTGACATGTTTTCTTTTTCAAGTAGGTACATGCGGGACGTTTTTTAGTCATCTTTACACGATTTAAGAATATATTCCTCCGACGCCATCGCAAAACAAATTGACGTGCTCACAGGTCGACTATCGCCCTCCGACTGGCAACGCGACCGAAATTACGTCCCACATACTGTTGAAAATTATTTGCCGTTTCACTTATGTACTCTCTACTAAAGTAGTTAAATGGGGTAGGTAACCTAAGGAGTGTTAAAGTATGTAGTGTGTATAATCAATATATACGTATACCTATAAGTACATCACCACGTTTAATTCTCCGAAGATCACAATATGGGCCTTCTCGGAGTGGAGGTGTTATTAACAGGTTTTCGATTTTACGAGAAATGAATGTCAGCCACTTGCTTAACTTATTAGGTCCATATTCTAAGTTCAAACACACCTCACGGTATTATAAGACGGCACGTTACCACTCGGCCATCGAGGGCATAATCAAAAAACTTTTTTTTATCGAAACATAAACTTTTTTGATACGTTCTATATAAAAATAATTTAAGAAATACGTTCGTTGAACAAGTTAGTATTATGTACATATTAGATAGGTTCATTATTATATAATTTTACTGTATTGGTATTATATATCATTTGTAATTAATATGGTCTTTTAATAGGTTATATCTACCTTGCTCAACTGCTTTGCGGGCCAAAAAGAGATCCTCATCAATGGCACTCAGCTCGAACTGATGAAAAGCTACATCTTTCTGGGACAACAAGTGTCTATAGATGGATGTATATTTGATGAAATTGTTCGCAGAGTAAAGCTAGGCTGGAGTGCTTTTGGCCGCCTGAATAATATCTTCAAAAGTGACCTTCCACTGTTCCTAAAAAGGGCAAAGTGTTCGACCAGTGTGTGCTTCCCGTGATCACATATTATGCGTGTGAAACATGGCCTCTAAGTAAAAGAGAGATCCAGAAACTTAGAGTAGCACAACGTGGTATGGAGAGGTGCTAGCTGGGCATAACGCGAAAGGACAAAAAGAGGAATGAGTGGATAAGGGAACAGACAAGGGTTAGCGATGTAAATAGAGTTTGCTAAAAACCTAAAATGGAAATGGGCTGGACACATAGCTCGAAGAAGAGACAATCGTTGGACAAATCTAGTCATCCAGTGGTATCCAAGAAGTACAAAACGTCCGCAAAGTAGACCTAGAGGCCGCTGGATCGATGAAATGATAAAGTTCTGCGGAAGCACGTGGCAATACAATGCACAAGACCGAGAGAAGTGGAAGCAGCTTGAAGAGGCCTTCATCCAGCAGTGGATAGATTCAGGCTGATGATGATGATGATATCTACCTATCAAATGGGTTTGATTTAAAAAAATAAAATCGTAGTTTTAATGTATATTTTTTTAATTTAATAAACATCAATTTTCCACAGGTCCCCATTGAAATCTTTTTCGTTTATACTTATTATGGAATAGAGATTCAGCAGTATGATCATAATAAATTTTTCATATATCACATATACAAACCTTCTTTTCAAAAGCACGGCGAAAGCGATACCAAAAATGTTCACTTGAGTGAATGAAACCTGTATTGATTTTCACTAGTTTTCACTATAAAACAAAATATTATTTTATTTAATACAATGAAAAAATAGATGAAAATTCGCTAAGAATAATAATTCCAGTTAACACCACTCTAAAAGATAAAATTTAATACAAATATCATATTTGCTAAATTTTAGTTTCAATGTGGTAACTACTAAATACTATTGCTGAGTACTATAATAGGGTACTATAGCTGGGTACTATAATACTGTAATAATACTAATAATACAATCAACATACTTTCAAGACGATGATATTGCAAATTTATATACAAGATAATTCAATAAAATTCTGTCTTGTATGAAAATATTTCTTAGAATTCCTACCGAATACAGTGGCATATCATTCGCATTCTGAGATATCTCACTATTGCTTCAGAACAAGACGAGTACAAGTGTATAAATAAGCAAGTAATAAAATCGGTAGGTGAGTACCAAAGAATGTGGCGGTAAATCTTTGATTGGATCCACACAAAGGGCGTTAGTGTCATACGTCGGACGGTATCAATAATCTTTACATTTATTAAATAGGCTCTCAAAAAGAGGATGCAACACAAACACAACCTGCTCTTAACGTACCTACCTATTATAATAAATAACTCACTAAATATTTTTGTAAATCACCCTTTTTGAAATAATTTAATGATAAATAATTGACATTGAGATGCTATTTAACATCATGGTAAAACATATGTTATCGTCAGCGCCACGTTTCTTTGACGCAAACGACGTAACCGAATTTTAAAGGGGGCCTCCAAAGAGTGAATCATTAAATTATATTTGAATTTAAAAAAAAGATGCCCGTTTCTGAGTGTAAAATACACAGCACAGATAATAAATAGAATTCCGATAGGCTATATACCAATACAGTAAATTATGAAGCAGGGTTTTGAATGTGTGAGTGTCCTACAAAAATGAACCACGTATTATAGACGTGCAATAGTGTGTGTAATACACCAATATTAAGTGAGTGTCAATGTATAAAACGAGAGCAGTTGTTAGAACGAAATACAAGCGTAATCTTAACATGTGTTTAAGTTTATCCCATATTCTTCCACACTCGAGATCGGTTGCCTGTTTCTCCACACTCGTTAGGTATTTCAGTTCCCATTATTTCTGAGTTCCCTGGTGTTATTGTTAACGGTGCGTTTCTATGTCGCAAATGACGTACCTAACCGATTTATTAGAAAAATTTAAAGTAGGCCTCCAATCATTAAATTATATTTAAATTTTAAAAAATGCGCATTTATCACAAACTGAGTGTTAAATATTACCCAAAGCATATTTTTTTAATCTCTGTCCAAAGCATAACAAAATTCCAGCATTCATTATTTGAAAGATTTAAAAAACGTTGTTATTTTTATATCAGTCAGGTAGTCAAGTACGTCACGCGCCACTGGTTATCGTAAAAAAATGTTCTAGGTTGTCACGTGTTCTTCCTCTTTCTTTCCTCGACGTTCTTTCTTCCTTTCTTCTTTAGACGATTAGTAACGGAGGCCATCGTACCCTGAAAATATTTGACGGGCTACGTTTAAAACGTCACGGCAAGTGCCATTTTGCTATCAATCAGAAGACGAGTTTGTATCAAAATTAATGGACCAGAGCTCAGAGGTCCCTTCCTTACCCTTTAAATTGTTTAGTTTCCACCTCTAATAAGAAGGCGTTCTTCAACATATTTGCTATACTTAATGTACTTAATATACGTAATGCTATTCTTAATTTTCTAACGAATTCGCGTAAAATAATATTATGGAATATACGGAAGTATATATTTCTCACTCTGCCAAAACTGAGGAGTCACGAGTTGAAAGTGATGATTAACTGATGAGTCTAAGAAGGGATTGGAATAACTCCGTCCTCCATATGACGTAGCAAATTTTTCAAATGCCTCAAGGTTGGCCATGGTTGATATCAAGTCAGCGTGGCCAATCGGGCCCGTGTGTGGACGGACCCTGGAAAACAGCTCCGCTCGGTCGGATCCCATCAACGGGTAGTCCCAGAGGGGCAATCGGCGCCGGCCGCAAACGACCAAAACCTAGGGTGAGCCATTTCCCATCCATGTTGTGTTTCCCGATCGAGACAGACAATCAACTTGAGAGTATGGCAGTATATGAGCTTTACAACTGAAAGATTGCTGTAACGTGTGGTTAATACTGAAAATTTCCTACTGTAGTTTGGCGTAGGGTGCTAAAGCCGCTACGTTTTTCGTGTTATAGTTCTGTTATAACTGTAAAATTTTCGAATTTTATATATTAATTTACTTAACATAATTATTTACATTTAACAAAAAAATGATTGTTTCCAATCGCTTTCAATTTAGAACAATAATTCAATCCATCACCTGAGCGCCGTAAAATATCTTTATTAGCCTCCGAGACATGACATCCATTGTCCAAATGACGTCTGTCCTCCGTTTTGAAGTTCTGGCCTCGCACTGTGTACCCGCGAACTTATACAGGATCAAATTTAGGAATTTAAGGCCAATTCTTGGTGGAAGGCCATTATAAATAAATCACATCATAATTTTAATCTACCTTTCTATTTAATTCTCCCACAGTTTTACACTTTTTAAATATTCTCCATAAAGCACGAATATGTAACATACATATTGTTTTATATCCGACCACGTCCGATCCTAATAGGATTATATGGAACTCCACAAAGGTTTGTATTGACAGATTTTGTTTTTACGAGAAATGGATGTCAGCCACTTGTTCAACCTATTAGGTCCATATTCTGACGTATACACAAATTGAAAAACAAAATGTGTACTTGCCAGACCCAGGATTCAAACCTGGGACCCACGACGCAATAGGCCAACGCTTAAGCCACGCGGCCATCGTGTAAAACCACACTGTAAAAATTTTGTTGGCTAATTAATAATTTTTAAAAATCATTGAAAATACATAACATAGAAAACCCAAAAATCAATTGCTATGAAAATGATGCTTATTAAAACATTAGTGTTATCCATATTTTTGTACGATGCCGAGTTATCGACCCCGAGGGCAAAGACGCGGACGGAAATTGATCCCTTCGAAATGTGTGTGATCGCTAAATGCTTCGTATTTCTTGGATAGAGTAGAAGACGAACCAGTCATATAAAGTTAACGGTCACACCTAACCACACCGCCCTGCACCACACCCGGTCTTGATCGTGCGTATCACGGGACACTACTGTTGGTGTGAAGCATATTTTTTTTATGACTGAGAATATTTCAGGAGCAGTTACTGTGGACTTATTACTTGGTGCTGACCGAATAACCTGAAAAAACTGTTGGTTTTCGGTAACCTTCAGTGTCGGCGCGCTGGAGTGACCGAGTGAACAAGCTTACTGGGAGCTACTACTAAGCTTACTTACCTTCACTCTGCCCTGAGAGAAACAGAGGACCAAGCCTTGGTCGCTCAGAACTTGACTGAATGTCAAGGTGGTCACGATCCTCAGCTATGCGGGAACGACCAAGAATAAAGATGATCCACGCTAAAAATATTTAAAAAAAAAATATATAAGTAATAAGTCCGTAAACAAAATAAATAATAATTATTATTTCATCATCCTAAAAACGGCACTGGTCAACAGACCTCAAAGCTCAGACCGCAGGGGTCCCGTTATCAGAGGTCCTGATCTCCCGCAAAGCCTTCCTTCGTGAGATATCTCAGCTTGCGCTTATCTCACACTTCGGCATCGTGTATTGATTTCGATCAATGTATTTTTTTTCAATTTGTATCTGATGCGGTACCGTCAAATGTATTGACTACCGATTGAATTCTTAAGCACTAGTATCTTCACTTCGAACACTGCCCGAAAGTGCGACATTCGGCGCCCTTGTGGTACAGCAGCACAGATTACTGCATCACTCTGTAGGGTTACTAGCTAGGGGCGGCAGGTTATATAAAAGTGTGGTGAAGCAGGCAAGTATGGGGAAAAAGTATGGTGAGTCAGGCTGGTAATCAATTTGCGGCAAGATTTCCACATTAACATTATATCATATGATTACGTTATAATGACCAAAGTAAATCCTCCGTGATGCCCTGCATTTTTTTATCTGGTCGCTATTTCTCGTAAGTTGTCGGCTATTGTTGGCCTGCTTCATTCAGTTGTATGAGAAAGCCGATTGCTTGCCCCTCTTTATATTTAATACCTCAATGGTTGCTAGATACAAAATTACAAAAGTAACATCACAAAACTAGTCACATAAAAAGTACGGTACAAACAACGGTACCGGTAAACTGTAAATTATTAATCTGTATAACAGCCCTCAGTGTACATATAGGCTAAGTCACCTCCGTTAAAAGCATATACTTAACTGCAGGACCCCACTCCGTGAAAAAGACAAAACCTACAAAATAAAACTTCAAAAATATTGCAGTTGCAACAATAATAATTCATCTTGCGAGTTGGTTGTGTGGTCAATAGTAGCGGTGGAGTGGTGAGGTGCGTCGCGGGTAGAGGGGTATTTGTTTTCCTAGATGCTTTTATGGATAACTCGCGCAGGTACTATCGAGGTTTATTTAAGAGCATACTTCAGTGAAACGGCAAATAATTTTCAGCTATAGGTGGGACGTAATTTTCCATGCGTTGCCAGTCGCAGAGCGATAGTCGACCTGTTCGCACGTCAATTTGTTTTGTGATGGCGTCGGAGGAATTAATTCTTAAATCGTGTACAGATGACTAAAAAATGTTACGTATTTACTTGAAAAACAAAACATGTCAATGAATATAATATTATTATTATTACTTAAATAACAATAAACATAACATTAAATGGACGCATGTTGAATTTTTATGACAAATTATGTTTTATTCGTCACGCGTCGTTTGCGCAATCTGTGCGTTGCGTAGTCAAGATCGTTTTAGACCGTGCCTCAGCTGAAGTATAGCCTTAACGACTTTGACACGTAAACTATTGTACTTGATGCTAAGTCAAAGGAAATTTGCTACATTGAATTCGGCATATGAAACCACCTTGAAAACACCCATGGAAAATTCTTTGTAGCGCAAGGCGGTGGTGATTCTGATGAATATTTCGTTGTATTCATTGGGAACTGACAACTGCAATTAATTTATAACCGCGATTTTCCCGTGGAAAAAGAATTGTCGCATAATACATGCATACTTATCCACAGTACGTTACATACTTTGGAAAGTCGACGTTATTTATCTGATCAATATTTTCTTTTTAAAATTATCAATGGTTTTTTTGACTCGCCAAACCTACTCGAAAGGGTGGGTTTCCATTGTCCATCAAGATTTGCGCGAAACCAAACTTTGTACCATATCAGTCGTAGCGGTTCTAATTATGCACAAAACTCTTTTATTTGGCGCTCTTGTTTAAATTATAATATGTATTTCTCCACCGTTGATCCTTTTAATAATTCACCTGTTTCATTTAAACGTGCTATCTCCAAAATTTTGTATAAATAGATATATATTTTTTTTATGTTACTTTTTTGTATATAATTTAATTATTCATTATTCTTCCTCATTTTTCTTATGTAATTTATTTATATTTATGTTATTCTTACTCTCTATCTTGTTAGGCTTAACTATATTATAATGTATACATGGAAACTTTGCTGGTTGCAATAACTTTTCATTATTATATTATTTTAATTTTTTTAATCAATATGTAACTGTTTGTTTCCTTAATAAATAAAAAAAAATACCTATAACTTATATTCTGACTTCTGAGCATATATTTACCTACTTATTCTAACTTATATGACTGCAATCACTGTATAATATGAAAGACATGAATCAAGCATTGTCGATCGCGCGGACAAAATCGGAGACAATAATATAAATGAATGTAATATTATAGAAACGGTAGAGTGGTGACGTGATGTGCAGACGGATGGATGCGCCCCTAAATCCAACCGTTGTTTAAATGATTGAATTAAAAAAAAAATCTTCAGTTTGACTTATATTATAATATGTGTGTTTTTTTTATTTTCGCATGTTAAGCGAACGATCACTTATTTTAGATACAAAGTGATTATAAATCGTGTTGTAGTCTCTATTGATTTAAATTAATTGTATTAAATATAGGCTATAACCTACCCATACATAATATATTATAAAATATATATTTTAATAAAATCCCCTCACTCTCAAAGTAACTTCAGTGCCCCCCAATGAATGTATCGCGAGTTGATTTTTAGTTGTTTTTTGTTTTATGTTTCTACCCTCATAGCCATCGGCCGCCACTGATTGCACTCATTATCTTAAAAGCTTTTTCGTACACAGATATTCAAAGTCATCCTTCAAAAATCGATTTTTTTATTCGTCAAATTAAATAAGCGGCCTGTGGATATGGGTGAGGAAGGATTTTGACTAAAAGGGCATTTTAACTTTTCAAACAGTGTGTTCTTAATAATACTAGTAAATCACCCAATATTATTATATAGGGGCGGCACACACCGTTTCTTTCCAGACGTATTCTGCAGGCACCAAACTAGAAGACTCCAACCTTCGCACTGGATTAGCCAGTTCTTCACCGGCCATGGCAACTTTGCCGCCAAACTCCACGAGTTTGACTTGATAGTAGATGAGCCGGGATGTACCTGCGGGCATGACCACCAAGATTGCCTGCTTATGGAAACTGAACGAGCGGAGCTGTTTGCCAGGGTCCGTCCTTACACGGGCCCAATTGGCCACGCAGATTTGATAGCAACCGAGGCCAACTTTGCGGCATTCGAGAAATTTGCAGCGTCGTATGGGGAGCGGGATAGTCTCGACTCCTCTGTAGTCTCCTCCATTTCTACTCGTAACACTTAGTATGCGGATACATAGGGCGCTTAATGTCAGCGGACAGCAGAGCCAGTCCAAAAAGATTTTTTTTCTTCCGTTCCTAACTTTCTTCTTTAAGCACTACGATGTATGGTTGTAGCATCAGTCCCATGCGGCTCCGTTTCGGGACGGAATGAGCACTTAAAATCACTTCTTTCAGACACGTTTATAGCGTCATGGAAGGCGGCCCTGCATATCCACGGCTGTACATACATGACGGGTGGGGGTGGGAAATCTTTATCTAATATTATTATATAACAAAATGAATAGGTACCTACCATCAAATGCGGGTACTTGATAGAATTTTAATGTAAATTCTAATTAATTTCAGATGGCGTAGTTGAAGTATGCCAACAATCTCATTTTTACTTCTCAAATAATTCATTGGGCAATTTCACACCTACGAATCGGTCATTCCTTTACTGGCTCGTCAGTCACTGCATCTTAATATATCCTCGTTTCGAGAGGTTACGTGCGACTGTCGCTAGGTGCCTATGTTCATATGCAACATCGGAGCGACGTTCCTAGATGGTTTGATTTATTCCTATGCGGCAGACGACACGAGTTTAGATGTGAGGGCCGGCTAAAGTTTCTAAGCATTTCATACCCATTCTGGCACTCCGTAATGAGTAAATCGATAAACACCTGGCCTGCATCTACTACAACGGTTGCTACGAGGTATTGCGATCTGTCGTATCCAGGAATGATTATCGAATGACCGTGGCCTAACGGTTGTATTTTTTAGAATCAATAGTGTCTGTTTGTGTCGTCAGCGCTGCCTTGTATTTTAGACTTACCGTGTCAGAATATTTAAGCAACCATTGCAGCACCCTCGGTGATTGCACTAATTTATGAGTGTCTCATGCCGTATAATGCCGAGAGGAGTGAGACCTACCTTTTGATAAGGCTGATCGACAGACAAATCATTCGGGTCACGATTCTCAGTCATGAGGTCGTGACGAAGAAGAAGAAGAAGAATAAGTATTAGTATACGATTCACCTTAATAGATTTTATAATAAACAAATAATTTTCCTTCCTAGGTGGGGGGGGGGGTACCGGACGCGGAACCACACAAGAAGAGGAGTTGTGTGCGCGACGGGTGTCCATTCATCCATGTCCACTTCATAGGATAGAAAAGACATTATATTAGTACCTACTTATCTTACAAGGGAACGCAAAAATAATTGAAAGTGGATTACCTTGTGGATGAGGCTGTTACAAGGTTTAATTCTCGAGTGTGGAGAAATAAAGTATAAACAATAGAATATGTTATTTTCAATAGTCACGTCTGCATCATCAAGTTTGTCACGTAGATGAAACGGGCATTCAATAGGTTCAAATCCTGGGTTTTCAACTGAAATACCTAACGGGTAAGGAGAAGCAGGGAGCAGGTAACCGAGCTCGAGTAAGAAATAACCCGGGATAAACTTAAACACGTGTCAAGAATACGTCATATTACGTCGAATACTGACAACTGCTCTTGGTTTATGCATTGACGCTCATTTAATATTGGTGTATTACACACACTTGCACGTGCATAATATGTGTTTTCGAACGACACTCACACATTCAAAACCCTGCATCAAAAGGGCTACCTTATAATATAAATATAGCCTATCGTAATTCTATTAATTACCTATCTGTTCTATGCTCGCTACGTCATGTTTGTTATTTAAAAATATATCATATTTAAGGGGGTTCCTTACACCAGCAGAGGCACCTAGCGGAAACATACGAAGCATGCAATTTGAAACATTTTTTTTGATAATTTATATATTAATATGTATCTGAAATCATCAAAAAAGAAAAATATATATTTTTTTAAGTCAAAGATAAACTTACAATTTATGTGCACAGTTACGTTATTATTACATTATATTTTATGGTCATATTTATTATTAAAATTTAGTTTATTAAGTTTTCAATTTTTCACCGTGTAGATTTTTGACTATTGTACGACAACATCTTCTTGGCTACGTGAAGGAGTGCGCTGTTGTCGACTAAATGGGAGGAGCTTGTTAGAGTTTATAATGGAAGTGTGGTTAAAAATGGGAAGAGCATGTTAGTTCAAAGTTTTAACACGTAGCCAAGAAGATGTTGTCATAGAGTAATAATTCATAGTTTTTATATTTTTTATATTTATTTAAAAAAAAAACATCGATTTTTATAAAAACATAAATAGGTATGTATGTATAACTTGAAATCCTTTTTATTTCTCTTTCTTTGTGACTCTGGGCACATGTATCAACAACGCAACGCGCTACCCCAGTGCCACACTAAGCAGACAAATTTATATTTACCGGGAAACAATTCATACACAAAATGATAGCATAGATTAATGTATGTTATTAATATTTTATTGAATATCCATCCCCATAAAAATGGTCAAACGCAGAAATAAATATCATTAAATTTATTACAACTAATGAATGACTAACTGACTATGCATTTGACTGACACGCTTCTTATCCGGTTAACCACTGAATCGCGTGACCGAGTCAATAGGGAGAGTCGATTGAACGTAGGTAGGGAGGTACATATTGTTATGAGAGGTGACTTCTATTTTCAGGTATTAGATTTTCAACCTTTTTTTACCTCACAGCACACCTTCAAATTTAAATTGACACCTAGAAAAGGTACATAGTACCTACTCATAGATAAGTAGGTATATCGATTACATTTTTAGGATTTTCAAATTTTAATATTTTGCGCATTGTAACTGAAAAATTACCCGAAAAAAATCGGTATGTGTACTTATGAACGCGCGTTAGAAGTTATACTTCTTTGGCGTACCAAAACTTGTGATAAACTAGATTCTTTGACTAGCTCTTAATTATCTTGTTAAATTACACACTTAAGAAAAAGGACCGCTTATTGGAACGCCGTTGGTTTATTTCTATATACTTTAACTTATATTACTAAATTATTTAATGGTTTCTCGTTGTTTTTATTTTTCAAGTACCAACTGACACTATGACGTTTAATAGTTTGTTTACGTAAGGAATTGCAAATGGCCGACAATAATAAATTCGCTGCCTAGGCAACGGAACAATTGTAAACTATAATATAATACTGTATAATCGTTACAATTGCAGTATCATACTGTGGCGTAAAGGTAGTGCGTTCGGCTGATAACCGAACAATCGGTAGTTCGAATCCAATCGAGTGCGTTTATTTTTGTGTGAAAAATAAATTATGTGTTACATGTCACACGCCGAAAATACACTCTGATCTGATTTCCCAAACGCGCCAAAAGAATTAAAACTTCAAAAACTGTGTTCTAGCACTTAGGCTCTCCGCACATTGCAACAGCTAGATATTGCAACAGAATAGAAGGAAGTCGCAAGTTTGATGTTCACTGCAAAAACGATTAGGGCATGATAGTATTAGGCGGGATAATAAATTATCAGGAAAATTAGGAATTTATTAGTCAAAACAATTCTTATGACTAAATTAGGTAGGCAAGTACATGAGCAAATGCAACAATTCGGTCTGATTGAGAAATGTCAGTTAGAATTTATTCATCAAGTCGCGAGTGAAACAGAATTTTTATATTTTGGCGGTTTACAAAAAGACAGGCGGGAACTGCGCCAATTTTCATGGCCAATTTTGGTAAAATTCATGAATTCAAGAATGAAAACCTAACCTAACAAATAATCCAGTATATCGGCTATTTTCAAAATAATTTGTTTACCGCTTGCTTCCTGTAAGTAAACCGACAAGAACCTTATTTTTATATTACTGTGCTAATAAATCACATGTGTGGAATTTCCCTTATTTTACCACGTTTTTCTTAGCTCGTATTCTTGTTTGTCCGGTGGTTGTTTATCCAGTATAAATCTTGCAATCGATGTTTAGCTAAATTCCCGACTAACTAGACATTTGAAACTTTTAGAATATATCAGAACACGATGCCAATGCATTCTTTTAATACTATTAGCCATCTTTAAGTAGAATTAAATTCATTTTCAGTTAATTCTGTTTTTTATGAAAAGTTACTTCGGAAGAAATCCGTTATCCAATCCATTATTATTGGTTGCTAAGGAGGTGGTCCTAGCAACTAAATTATTAATATATACGTGCTATGGAAATCAAAATAAAAATTCTGTATTCTATATTTATTTTGTTTGTTTGTTGCAAAATAGCAAAAAAAATGATTTGTTGACAATTGCCTTATTTGTCCTAAATTATTAATATATATAATTGTCAAGTTTATATGATTCAACAGAAAATTTAAAAACGTGGTATATAAAAAGTTCTTTTTATCTTGTAATTATTTTAAGATTACCTACCTACTCACAGTGTACCTACAAGCAGGTGATATTTTTCTCCCACACTATTTTTGTTGTGTGTTTAACGTGTAAATATATAAATCAAATTTTCAACACACAATATTCGAACAATAGACAGCAATTTTAAAAAAATCATGTGGCCGGACATATAGTTTTTTTCATTCAAAAGCCATCGCCCCCTTCTCATTTCCGCTACTGACTTTTGAGGAAGAGCAAAAACTATTAGGAAGCCTTTTAAAGTATAATTTTCAAAAAGTGAGCTATTTTGTGGCAATAAAATACTCACGAAATATCTTAGGTAGGTAGGTAACTACTTTATAAAAAAACAACATAAGAATCAGTGATTATTTTTTACAATGTAACAGTAAAAATTTTGAAGTTATACCTACTTCTTTAGGCGCGTTTGGCAAATCAGATCAGAGTGTATTTTTGGCGTGTAACATGTAACACATAATTTATTTTTTCACACAAAAATAAACGCACTCGATTGGATTCGAACCACCGATTGTTCGGTTATCAGCCGAACGCACTACCATTACGCCACAGTATGATACTCCAATCGTGACGATTATACAGTATAATATTATAGTTTAGAATTGTTCCGTTGCCTAGGCAGCGAATTTATTATTGTCGGTCATTTGCAATTCATTACGTAAACAAACTATTAAACGTCATAGTGGCAGTTGTTACTTTAAAATAAAAACAACGATAAATAATTATATAATTTAGTAATATAAGCTAAAGTGTATATAAATAAACCAACGGTGTTCCAATAAGCGGTCCCTTTTCTTGAGTGTGTAATTTAACAAGATAATTAAGAGCTAGTTGAAGAATCTAGGTTATCACAAGTTTTGTTTTTGTTTCGTTACGCCAAAGAACTATAACTTCTAACGCGCGTACATAAGTACCTACACACATCGATTTTTTAAACCTATTTGATGGATAACAATGAAATAATTTATAAAAAAATACCAATATCAATGGTAGTAACAGATAGATCAACCGCACGATTTACAGTATCGTAAAATGTAAAATCCATCCTGAAATGGGACTAAGTATATTTTTTCGAGTATGTATAAAAGTATTTTTCTAAAACCTGGATAGAACAATAAAACTATTGGGTATGAATTCTAACAAAAATATAGAGATATTACACTGGCAGAGTTAAGGGCCAAGATACAGGGCACTGCAAGTTGCTTCTTTCCAAAAGTCACCCTTGGCCACTGCCACAGAACAGATTGATTTCTGAGTTCCCTGGCCACTGCTATATAATATATCTATACCTATATTATATACTAATATGATATAAGAAGAAGAAATGTCCAGATGCATCTAGTGTGAATCACATGAAAATATAATTTTATTGTCACACGTCAGTTGTGATGATATTTCCTATAATACGTAGGTAATAACATGACGAAACGCAGTGACGGCGTCAATCGCGCATTAAAACTAATCAACGGGGGTGTGTAATTAGCAAGGGCGGCGCGTGACTTACTGGCGTCAGGTGTGCAATATAAACAGGGGGCTTGGTTTGTGTGATATCTCGTCATCATGGGCATCATTTATTAGTGGTATAAATCAAGTAATCATCTGTATGATTAAAGATAAATATATCTACTCATCTCCTGTTTAATATTCAAATGTACCTACGTACTTTAGCTATTATGACTGAATGAAAGTTCACAAAAAATAATGGCGCGAGGACAATTATTATTATTGACACAATCATTATTACAGATAATACCTAAAATATAATATTCTACCATATTTCTAAGATATTTTAACGTAGAATATCTATGTTTATTAGCATGACATAGGTACCTACATAGAAAAATCGTAACGTGGTGTTGAGATCACATTTTGTTTGCCCACATGTCTTGTAAAAACAAAATAATTACAAGATAAAAAGAACTTTTTATATACTTACAACGTTTTTAAATTTCATGTTGAATCATATAAACTTGACAATTCTATGTATTAATAAATATAGAATACTAAAATGTCATTTTGATATTTCATATTGATTTCCATAGTAACGTATATATTAATAATTTAGTTCCTAGGACCTACTTAGCAACCAATAATAGTGAGTATTGTCCGGCAACTTCATCTTGGCTACGTGGCAAAACTGTGAACTACAATCAGCTAATCGAACTTCCGGTTTCAAAAAAGGAACGCCCCCAAATTATTCATTACATTTTTGACAGTCGTATTGGACGCATCTATCAATTTACGTAATTTGAAGCTTTTTATATTCAAAAGATATCTAAAACAATACGAAGTCATGTTCGAAATATTATTAGTAAACTTTTGATTTATTGTGAAGAAGAAAAAGAGTCGCATTTAAAAGGCGAGCCTATACAATACCATATCACGGGTTGCTGTCATTGTCAGATATGTCAAAATTCAGTGTTGTAGTACTAGAAATATTTCCCCAAAAACTGGGAATTATGTTTGTATATTATATAGTTGTGTGTATTGTAATCTATTTTATTAATATTTTTGGCGTATAATAATTAAGTATAAATGATCATTTAAGTACACTGGCAGTGTAATAATAAATTGGCAAGAAGAATATTTTCAAGAATAAACATTATTGTCATTAAATCAATTATTACGGAGATGTAAAATTTACAAAAATGCTTAAAATTATCTAGATACTTATACGTAGTGTATCATTAATTTACAAGAATATCCCAAGGACAGTTTCTAGAATCATGAAAGAAGTGACTTCAGCGAGTGCCTCCTCTTCAAAAATCGTAACGCCTGGAAAAAATAAGATTGCATTGGACAGTATGGACTTATGTACTATTCGTCAAAAAGTGTAGGAGTTTTATACTGTCCACAAACAAGTTCCGACGCTGCAAAACTTACTGGTTTCCTTAGTGCAAGAACGTAGTGATCGCGCGGGGGCGGCGCGGCGGCGTCTTGCGCAACACAAATGTATAACCGTGTATGAAATGTTCGTAGACAGTGTCTTTTTTGGGGCAAAATACATACGGTTATACGTTTGAGTTTCGCAAGACGCCGCCGCGCCGCGCCCGCCAATTCACTACGGCCGAGCACTTAGGAGAGTGCATGGATTTTCAAGGAAGCAAAGAATTTTTACGGCGATGGTTACATAAGCTAGGGTTTAAATTAAAAAAAAAGCCTTTCTAAAAGAAATGTTATCATAGAGAGGAGAGACCCACAAATTTCCCACAAATTCTATAATAGTTATGGATATTGCCCCTTACCATAGCATTAAAATAAATAAACCGCCAACTATGGCCAATAAAAAAAGCGTTATGCAAGAATGGCTGAAAGACAATAATATTATATTCGAAGAAAATATGGTTAAAACTAAATTAAAAGAAATAATTGATGGAAATAAACCACCACCAAAGTATTTATTCGACGAGCTGATTAAAGAAAAAGTCTCAACAGTAGTTCGTCTACCACCATACCCCTGTGATCTTAACCCAATAGAATTTATCTGGTCACTTGTGAAAAGAAGAATTGCAAGTAATAATGTTGTTTGCCGAACAGCTGACACGCAGAGGCTAACAGAAGATGCTTCTGGAACAATAACACCGGACGATTGGAAAAAACAATGTGAACACATAATACATTAAATTTGGAAGTGGATTATATGGTAAAAGATAGATGTTGTGAGACTATGAGTGACCAAAGTTTAGTTTTTTGTGTCTATTTTGACAGCAGTAGTGAAAGTGAATTAGTATCGAGTGATGATGAAACCAATATGTCTGGTGTAGAATACCACACATGATGATTGGTTTAATCAATTTTTAATGTCGTGTCCTTGGAAATGTAAATTTTTTTTAAAAGTTGTGTTGATGACCTTATGACGTTATCAATTATTTTAATCTTATTTGTATTTACGGTTAGTTAATTAACTGTACTTGTATTTTTAAACCGATAAGTAGGTACATATTGTTTTAAAATTTATAATGTTAGGTGGATATAATTTAGTTTATAGAAAAAAAAATTCACAGTAGGTATGTGTTTCGACAACAATTTTACTAAAAATACGATATAAAAGACATCATTTGTAAATTATAAAAAAATGTGATTGAGTCATCAAAATAATATTGAATATGTTATATCTTTCACTTCTACTTATTTAGTCATAATTTGTGTTCTCCTAATTATTTAATTAATAAATACCTGCAGCAATATTATCAGTTAATGCGGGTTCAATGATATATTTCCTTCCAAATTCAATAATTACGCTGTATTAATTAACCTAATATAATAGTAATAATTAAGAGGTAAATTATTTAAAAAAAAATCTATTGATACTTACCGAACAATTGGACTCCTAAATTAATTACTTACTGAGAACTTACTGATTGATATAAATTAAAAACCTAATTTCGCGGGATTTGTTTTCTCAAAAAATGACAACACTGAGAAATATTCTATGCGCGACAAGAGCGACTTCCTGTTGTCGCCTAAATAATGTTGTCGTACAGTAGTAAATATTACTTTCAACGATTTTTTTTCCAAAATATACAGAACAGAAAGAACTGAAAATGAATTCAATTCTGCTTAAAGATGGCCAAAAGTATTAAAAAAATGCATTCCCGTCGTGTTTTGATATATTCTAAAAGTTTCAAATGTCTAGCTAGTCGGGAAGTTAGTTAAAAATCTTGGACAAACAAGAAAAAATCTGTACGGGATAAACAAGAATACGAGCTAATAAAAACATGGTAAAATATGGGCGTCTAACATTTTTGTAAGTTTTAGAGACATTTGTTTTTATAACAAGCATCATATGAATAAATCAGTTTGCATCAAGCGATGGTATCCTTTTTTTTATATGTACCTACTATATTATAATAATATTTTACTATTGATAAGGTATTTTAGTTTTTGACATAGTTTAAAATTTGATCGCTAAATTATTGCACATGCCGGGACTATTTACAATTAAAATATTACACTGCCAGGTCATTACCTCACATTACATTACATTACATCATTACCAGGGGTTCCACAGAGTGTCCTATCTTTAGTAAGAAATATAAAGAAGCTTAACACCATCAAGCCATACAGCATACCTGCCAGTTCAAAACACCTGTTTCCTTTAATCACTAACCTGTAGGACATAACAGTACGCTGAATAACAAAAATTCTAGATAAAGAAATCACTTAATATCATATAATTTTACACCTCGAACGTTCACATCGCCACCGGATCAATTTGTGACTAATTTAATGCCATACTACTAGAGGTGTGTTGGAATTACAGTCACCAGTTTGTGTACTCAAGTATCGGATGAAACTACCCATACTCAGTACGTGTGGCTCAATAAACTTGTGATGATATCATCACGAGTCCCTTGCTAGTTGGTAGACTTTCAATAATATTGACAATAAATGCGCGCGAGCGAGATAGCACTTGAATACAATTATATTTTTTTAATTAGTCTGAATGAAAATATCATCTTATGTATGAACAATAGGTTATTAATTGTGAGGTGACTGAGATGACGGCAGTTTAAAATTAAAAAAATCATTGTTATTCATTTTATGTTAACAAGAATATTATAACATAACATAAAGATAACTCATAAATTTAAAATGTGTTTAAAATTTTATAATAAAATGGCCATTTCGAAAAGCCTAGCTCAGTGTATTTTTAGTGATTCTATCGAAGCCGATATTTCAAATACTAATAATATGTAGTTAAGTTTTAGTTCCAGTTGAGTATGAGAGTTATGTCGCATACGCACGCCAAACGCTCTATATAGTATTCCAAATACTAGTAAGTATTTTGGAACTAGTTTTGATACTAAGTATTTTTATACTGGTAGTAAGTATACTTAGTCTTCAACATCGACCAGTTTTCCCACCTCTACCTAATACGACTACACATTGAGATATTCTATATTAAATCTTGAAATTTCAAAGTAATACATAAGCCAGCGACATCTTCAAAATATCTTGTAAAAGTATTTTTTGTGGTAATTAATAAACAATAAAATTGTCGCCAAGGTAGGTACCTAAGTAAAAAAATATTTTTTTAAATTATTTAATCAGTAATTTTCAGTTTATTTTGAAAATTTCGACTCAAGCCGAATATACCAGAACTAATTTCCGCGTTGACTAGACTTGTATGTACGTTTTTAATCATTGACCAATACTGTAAAATGTAAATAAATATTGAGTGTAGGGGAGAGTCGGCTATCACAAAGCACCATCCCTCATTAGCGTTTCGCTTAGCCACCTGGCGCAGGTATTAACTGATCAGTGACGTCACATCTACCATAATAATTAGTACTGTAACACGCTGATATCTCGCCCCTTGGTGCAGTTGTTAATAGTAGTCAGCAGCGAAGTGTGCCTGTTGAAGGAAGGTAGGCTGTGGTAGGAAACTGAAAAAAGTACTTAGCCAACCATATTTACGAAATTAGAATTATAATTTTCATTCATCTTCAGTATTTTACTGATATATATGTTACGCCGAATGTGCGAAATTGACTATTACATGAAATGGGCAAAATTTGCCTAAATCATGAAAAATGCAAGCCCGTTGCCTTATTCATGAATTAGGCAAATTATCTGCCAAGTGCATGAATTCGTCAGTAATTTTTCTGCCTAGTTCATGCATTGGGCAAATTAGATAGTACCGCTCCGGTGGTGTTTTTTGCAACTAAGCCAAATGTGTCAAATGCTCATGCATTGGCCAAAATAGATAGTGGTGGCTCCGGTGGCGTTTTTTGCAACTAATCAAACTAACCAAATGTGTCAAATGTCATTGATTATATAAAAATATACCAATCAATAACTGCAATGACGTTCATTTCCATTTACTATGCCCAAAAAAAAATCTAGAACTATAGATATGATAGCGGAAGAATTTTATTAAAAGGTATTTTCGCGATTTTATTCGTGCTCGGGTATCAGGCAATGGTCGATTGTTTGTTTGTGATAGTATGATGTGACAGTTGTTAGCTAACCTCAAAATGGACATTCAGTTGAATTCAGAATTACAAAACCTAACCTAACCTAACCTAACCTAACCTAACCTAATCTAACCTCAAAATTGTATATCACAATAATTAGTGCATATTTACTTAAATGTAACAACATGCAGAAAATTTACTAAAACTGTTACATGTCCAATTAATAATTATATTATATTATTAATAATAATAATGTATATTATGTCAAATTATAACTAATAAAACCATCCGTATTAAATTTATTTTTTCTACTGTCATGTTGACAGTTTAAGAATTCCATATCCTGACGAATTCACGCACTCGGTAGATAATTTACATAATTCATGAATAAGGCAACAGGCTTGACTATTACATGAATTAGGGAAAATTTTGCCCATTTCATGTAATAGTCAATTTCGCACATTCGGCGTAACATATATTTATATAACTGAACACACAATATACTCAAAGGTAGGTAGGCGTTTTCATGGATGAATGAAGTAGACAGTTCTGAGATCTCAGAGACAAACACCATGAAGCTTCATATAAAAACTTTTGGTTATACAAAGCCGTTGTATGCCGTGTCCGGAAACTTGTACGTATGCAGTTGTTTCGAAAATATATGGCCGTCTATGAAAGACCGTCCAACTTCTTTGGGTCATATTATAGTACTGACAAAAAATTCAGGTCTTTATGTCATAAACATAAACATTAATATATCTTAAACAAATATTGAAAATAGCCGATATACCTATTGGATTATTTCTTATCTTATTTTATATTAGGTTAGGTTAGGTTTTCATAATTGAATTCCTGAATTTTGTCAAAATTAGCCATGAAAATTGAATTAATGTTCATATTGAATCTAATAACATTAGCGACCGTATAGTATACAGTCATCTCTTTCCGATAAGAAAGCTCACGGCGAACTTTGCCACGGTGAAATGTTTTACGTACAATTTGCATGTAAACTAAAAGATTACAAGGTCACCCTTAGAATGCCGAACTTATGATTTTTTATCATGAAAATGTATTTTCACTGAGTACATAAGTGTCTGACTGTACCCGTATATATACCAAAGGTTCTCGTGGGCCAGTGCGTAAGAAACTGGCATTTCATCCGAGGGCTACGGGCTCGATTACTGTGAGTTTACAATATATCTATGTGATTTTTTCAAAGTCTGGGTATTTGTGATTGTTTCAGTTCTACCACCAACTACACTACACTACTGTAATAGGCCATCCATGGACTGAAACCGTATGCCGTTTCGAACCGTGTGCTATACTAAGCTTATCTTTTCTAGGCATGGAAATATATTTCCACAAAGTATATTATAAGCATCTGATTGTATCCGTTTATACCATACACTTACACTTACAAATTTAGTGAAAATATATTTTCATGAACAAAAATCATAAGTTTAGTATGGCACAAGGATCTAAACCGCATACGGTTTCAGTCCATGGATGGCCTCTAAATTGGTTACATGGTTTGTTGTAGTGTTAGTTAAAATGACGAAAAAATATTATACGTTCATATACTCTTATACGGCGAACTGCACAAGTACAAGTTTCCGGACACGAATCTTAAATATATACAATATCTAATAATAATAATGATGACTATTTATATCAACCATTCATTTATACTGGATTCTGTATAAGTATATAAGAATCGTAACATTTTCTCCCTTGCAATTTTTGATAGAGTATACTTACCTTTGCTTATAATTTTATAGTTCCTATATTACAGGGATCATGGGGGAGCTAAAAGCATATCTGTGTAGTTGACTAAGTGAATTTGCCAACACCCTGCGAATGGCTATATTATATTACCTACTTACACAGAGAGAAAAGCTCCGATATAGTCTCGCACTAGGGTGCCAAATTGACCCCGATACTTCAGGAAAGGAACTTGATATGAATTTTTACTATCGCGCGGTATGTTTTATTTGAATTTTACTATAGTACCTATCTCAATATCTAAAGGAATTTAAATGCACATTCAAGTGAATCAATCCAAAATAGGTACTTATATAATATAGATTATTTGAATAATTATCGAAAATGATTGAACAAATATATGAATGACGTGTAGGCAGGTACTTCGACTTTCTTATTATTTATTGTTAAGTTAATAATTATTTATCACATATAGTTATTTCAGGACGATTCTTACTTGCCTTACAGCGGTACTACAAAAGCAATCAATGCGCTGCAGGTCCACATGGTGGATGGTGCGAGACGTGGCGGTGGACAGAGGGAAGTGGCGAGACTTCGTGCTAGCCCTATGACCCAATACTGGGGCGTAACAGGATGCAGTAGTAGTGACTAGGGATTCCAATCCCGGACTATTTTCGATACCTATGAATCCCGGGATTCGTAAACATAATCCCGAAATTTTCGGGATTGATTTTTTTTATCAATTTTTATGGACAATAAAATAAAGACTACAATATAACACAAAAATACTTTTAATAACATTAACATTAGAAATAAACTGAGTTTGAATGAAGTTTGATTTATTACACATGTGTTGCCAATTCATTTTATTTTTTCACATGAATTAATAAAAATGAGAAAGATTCATAAATAAATAAAACTGCTTTACTCTCACATTATTATTTATTACTGCATTAAACCTATGTATTTCCAAGATTGAACGTGCACAAACTTAACAATAAATAATGTCTTAAACAGTATAAATTTAATTATACTAGTTAATAGTTAATATAAAAAAAATATATTAACTATCGAAAAAATGCCAATCACGGGACCAATCCCGGGATTCCGGGATCGTCAAATTGTAATCCCGAAACCCCGGGATCAAAAATTTGGCTCGGGATTAGATCCCCTAGTAGTGACCAAACCTGCGAATGCGGTGAAATGCAAAGCAAGGAGCACATATTTTCATGCAAAGCTTGCCCAGTAAGCTGCAATTTCGACGAGATACTACAGGCCGAGAAAAATAGTTACCTGTGCCAACTTCTGGAGTGCCACATTGTAGCTATTGAAGACCCAACACGATGAAGAAGAAGCAGGAAACTATACAAAAATTAAGTTAAAGTAATTGTTACCGTGCCAAGTAGACTTTAAATTATAACACATACCTTTAGTCCAGTTGCCGGGGCTGAAAAAGACGGATGCAAAAGGTACGGTTGATCTAATTTTTGGATATTTTTTATAGTCTGTGGTCTTAATAAAAAATCCAAGTTTTCGATCTTAGCGCACGTCGGAAGACGCCGCCATCTTGGAAAAACGGCACACAAAACAGTTTTTTTCATAATATCTCTTCTCCAGTAGGTACAACGATAAAAATAGTCGTAAACCTATTTGATAAATTAGATGTCAGTAATTATGGCACTTTTTAAAATGATTATTTTGCCACCATATGAAGCATACGTTTAAAATAATTATTATTTAACATTATAATATACTTACATACTTACCTATATGTGTTCTGTATTTTTTTTTATTGGATTTGCAATTGACTCGTTAATTTTTCGGATGTTTATCGCATTAATATATTGTGTTTTCAATAATAATATTTATGTATTTTACGATGACTATATTTTTATCTCAATCTCCATTCTTTCTCATTTAATAAAAGTTAATTTGGAGAGAATGATCCATTTGAATCTTTAAAATAGCATTTTCAGCATATTATGTTCTTAGTAATTGTATAATATGGCTTAATAGTAATTATTGAAAATAACAATTTATAATAATACCACGTCAATACTACCAATCAATACAAAAACAAGGCGGCTCTCGTGGTGCAGTGGGTAAGGCGCTGGCCTTCCACCCGAGAGTTCTGGGTTCGATTCCTGATCATGACAAAAACATTTATGTGTTTTTCTCAAAGCCTGGGTGTTTGTGATTGTTAAAAAAATACTTACAACCACCTTGTACAAAAATGCAAGGACAAGGTTATTAATAATTCTATAAAAAAAATACCACGTCAATGAGAGGTAGTTAAATAAAAAACAATTAAGTCACAAATAATTACGGATGATATTTAATACTTTTAATTCGTTAATTGGGAAAGGATTATCATAGGTACCTAAGTATATTTAAAAAAAAATAATGAAGTGCTTCTAATTAACCCAGGACGCTAATTAATAAGGTCTGCAAAAATTACTCCCTTATATATTAGACAGCGAAAGGGTTAAAGGAGGAATATGCTAAGTTTATAGCTTAACTTATAATACATGAACAATAAATATATTATTATTGAAATTTTATTTTATTTTTAAAAAATCTGAAAATCTGTCGTACAATAAGTACTGATTTTGGTAATCACTAAAATTGCAAGCTTATCAACAATCTCCATCCGTTTGGTGCGATTATGTTGGTTGCTTCAGTAATAATATTAGTTAAGTCACTTCTTGGTGATGTTTTTCCATCTGGATAGCGCACGCCCTACAAACCTTCTTTATTTTTACGACCTGCTACTCCGGCTCTATGGAACTTATTGCATCTTTCATTTAGATGTGAGACGTTCTTTGATCGAATAATTTAGATAGCAGTGGCGTGTAGTTCATAGATGCTGTAGATGCTGAGCATCACAGGGAACAATTATTGATCAACGATTGCGAAATAACATTTTGTGAGTATTTATTGTGCAATTCTATGATAAATTTTACTTCTATAATCTTTAAATTCTGTGATAATTTAGCTTATGTATTATTAATATAAAATACTTAAGTTTTTTTAATATGTCAGAGCTACTAACGCTTCAATACCACACACATCCATTAAATTAACTACAAAACCTTCTTCTTCTTCGATGGCGCTACAGCTCAAGTCAAGCCTTGGCCTCCTCTACCGCCGTCCTCCAGCCGGAATGGTCCTCCGCACGTCTTTTCCAGTTCCTGATTTTTAGCAGATGGTTGGCATCTTTTGTAATGTTATCACCCCATCGTGCGCGTGGCTTTCCCACTGGCCTTTTCCCCCCTGGGTTTCCTTCGAGGATCTTCTTCAGTATCCGTGACTAAATTAACTAACTACAAAACCTATGTAGCAAAATACTAGGTAACTATACTCTTACTAATATATATTTTTCAACAGTATCCTTACAAGTAAAACCACCGCACGTTACTAGTAGATAGATACATTTATGAAATAAAAAGTCTTATTGCACCGCTAAAATGAGCAAATGAGAAAAATTTTAACGGATTTAAAAAAAATAATGATGTAACATAACTATGAAGCTAACTAAAATTTTATAAAATGGTGAAATAGCTATCGATAAAAGTTAATGCTGTCTATGCTTATGTAAGTAGGTTGATACTAAACTTAGTGAAATCAATCTGACCTTTGTCACAAATCATAGTTTATGTGTCGTGAATTGCACTAAATGTACAGCCCGAGGGATGATTTATGTTTGCAAGTAACTTTTATATAAAACTACCCTAAAATCAAACCCGTTATGCCCGGGGTCATAATTACGCTGATGGAAATTACGCCTAATTCAGAGATTGAGACATTTCGGTCAGCGAGCGATGTTTTTAAGACTTAGGTACTTCAGCTGGGGCACGGTCTAAAACGATCGTGACTATGCACGCGAAGATTTTGCAAACGATGCGTGCAGAACAAAACAATTTGTCCCCCACGCCATCACAAAACAAATTGACGTGTTCACAGCTCGAATTTCGCTCTCCGATTGCCAGCGAGTCCGAAATTTCGTCGCACATATAGTTGAAAATTATTTGCCGTTTCACTGAAGTATGCTTTTAACTACATGTCTCTTAAAAAATGAAGAGCGAATAGGTACCACATAACAGATTAATAATATACGAAGTCAGTCGCCATAAATCAAGTTTTTGAAGCCGAATTTAAAATGCTTGAAATATAAAGCCTCCGGAATTTTTATAAATCTTACCAATATTGAATACCTACATACTTATTCATATCTAAATTGATTTCACATTTCAACTAAATATATTTAGTTATGTTACATACCTGCAATTACTATCCCCTAAATTAATGTGGACCCATATTTAGTGTTTTTTTGTATATTTTAATAGATCCTTTTTTTACCATTACTACAAATTTGTGATGTGTAGTTATCTCACTTATCTGGTCGACTCGCCTCGCCGGGCCCCCAGGCTAGAACGATGATAATGCATCAGTAAGGAATGAAAAACTAATCCATCATTTTGGTGAATTATTAATATTTTGTGACATCACACATCATTGGGTAAAAAATAATGATACTTTAAACACTGAGAGAAATTCAAAATTTTCTTGTCCAAGGTAAATAGATTGTGTGATTCTTCTCTGGCATTAGTCGAATCGTAACTCGTAATTGAAATACTGCTAGGACGGTCAAACTAGTGCAAGTCTTGAGGCTTTGATGGTCTGAAGATAACTGGCTTGTTTATAATATGCCTGGACGCACAATAATGATTGTGGGAGGTAGATTAGGAATTTGTACTGGATTAGCGCTACCATAATTGGCCCAAAAACACATTATTTGACAATAAATAAAGTAAAGTAATAATTTGTAATAGAAAAGAAATTTGGAAAGAGAATATCCAATAAATCTTATTATAGAACAAGGTTATCGACTCCTTATGTAATACGTAACTCTGTTGGTTGCTATTGAAGATCAGATTTAACCCTTTGTTGCCGGCGGCGTGTTGTGCTTTATTTGATGCAGCACATCACTGTAATAATGATTGAATATCACCTGTCAGGGTAGATACGTTACGATGCGCATTTTGTTTATGTACAGACACCGAGAGGATTAAATCTAAATAATATATTTAGGTACTGCCTAAGACAAACAGTAATCATGATTTCATTATATTCTTTGTCTATTACAAGCTATATATAATATGCCTCCATATGTTTCCTACATTCAACCCGATCTTGCGTTACTGTCATTAATTAATTCCTTTATGTCGTAATATGCTATCATCCCCTCACCTTGTTTGATGACACCTAGGGACACTTAATTATTACTAAACTTATACTTTATTCTCCACTCTACGATATATTTGGTTCATATGCTACCTGGGATCCATGCGGTGTGTTCTTTTCTTCCACTTTTACACCTCTGGCAACCTGTGGTTTGTACAAAATTACTTGGGTCTTATACCAAAAGTGATGCAGAGCATGTGAAAAATCATTCAGAGAAAATTGATTAGAAGTTGGAATGCCGGTAAACATGGCCCCCACATCCTGAAAGGGGCCCGCAGGTTTGGATCTTTGCAGCCCCCCCTACCTATCGCTAAGGATAAAGGCACTGTGATGCTCTACGGTAGCGTTTTTCAAATGGTGTACGTGGTAAAATTAATGTGTATATTTAGTGTTTTTTTTTGTATAATACATCCATTTGAATTATAGAGTTGTTATACAATTAAAAATTGTATTGTACAAGCACATACTTTTAAATAATAACCTTATTGAAGGAAAATAGTGCCTCAGGCGACTTCTTTTACTATTTTTACCTCCTGAGTCCGGGCCCCCAGGCTTGAGACCTGTCAGCCCCCCTTTTGTGGGGGCCATACCGGTAAATGAATATCTTCCGGGATGGACAATTGTATCGTGTCCGGAAACTTGTACGTATGCAGTTCACCGTATCACACTTCATCGTAAAATGTTATACCTATCGGAAATATATGGCCGTATATTAAAGATCGTCCAACCTCTTTGGGTCGTATAGATAGTACTGACATAAAATTCATGTCTAATTAAAACACGGTTCTTGTCAGTTTACACATTACAGGAAGCCAGCAGCAAACAAATTTTGAAAAAAGCCGATATACTGGATTATTTGTTAGGTTCGGTTAGGTTTTCATTGTTGAATTCATGAATTTTGCCGAAATCAGCTATGAAAATTGAATTAATGTTCATATTGAATCTAATAAAATTGGAGACCGTATAGTATACGGTCACCTCTTCCCGATAAGAAAGCTCACGGTGAAATTTTTTAGTACAATTTACATCTAACGCAATTTTATAGTAGCTAGGTACAGTTAATTACTATCCCAAGGAAAGAATAACTAGCGATGATGACTAATTTCTGATAGGATTTCGGAGCTAGAAAGAAAATAGATTACCGAAGATTACATTAGGCATGCGATTTACTTAATACAGTTTTTACCCAGGAGATTGTAATGAGAACTAGATTCTTTTCGAGTCAACAGAATCGAGAATTTTGAAATTATCTAATGTGTATTCATTGTTGTGAATTCAAGATTGGTTTATTGATACTTCGAGAATCTCAAGGATTCCCGAATTTTTTTTTGACGGTCTTACAAGAGGGTAATAAAATATAATTTCCTCTCATAACAAACCATTACAGACCTACAAACTTATTTGAAGAATAGGACGGGGGAGCCACTGTCGAAAACTACCCAATCAAGACTCGTAGATGGATAAAATCGGACATTCGAATGACATTTTCAAAATGGCGTCTTATGGTAGTTCGTAGTTCCATTTTTGGTCATTCTACAGATAAATTTGTAGGTGTGTACATTACAAGAATCCTATACTATGCCACACATTCTTTAAGATGCTTTCATTTAGTAGTAGAAGTTAAATGCATTGATAATACAATGAGAGCTATTTGAAAATTGAATATGGGTTTAATTTTTTGGTAAGTATATTTTACCACGTTTTTCTTAGCTCGTATTCTTGTTTGTCCGGTGGTTGTTTATCCAGTACAAATCTTGCAATCGATTTTCAACTAACTTCCCGACTAGCTAGACATTTGAAACTCTTAGAATACCTATATCAGAACACGATGCCAATGCATTCTTTTAATATTTTTAGACATCTTTAAGTAGAATTGAATTCATTTTCAGTTAGTTCTGTTTTGTATGAAAAGTTATTTCGGAAGAAGTCCGTAAAAAGTAAAATACTATTATTGGTTGATAAGGCGGTGGTCCTAGCAACTAAATTATTAATATATACGTGCGTTACTATGGAAATCAATATGAAATGTCAAAATGACATTTCAGTATTCTATCATGTACAAAAAAAAGTATATATTAATACATAATATTACACAATAATTAATCAAGTGATTCAACAGAAAATTTAAAAACGTGGTATATAAATCTTGTAATTATTTATACACGGATTCTGAATTTTTCTTTTTAATATGTTACTGTTTGACATAACGGCTCTTCATTGCTGATCAGAATATACTTATAATGTTTGAGACATTCACGGTTGTTTTTATCGTAATAGATTATTGGGTTTCCACCGCGTGTACTTCTTCCTTCTTTTCTTGACGTTTCGGGCTCTTTGCAGAGGTCGTTATCAAGAGTGGTGTATGAATGCAAACGTCGATCTAAGAATGCCAAAAGGAATCCGATTAGATAAGAGCACATGTTGCTCAGAGTAATGTCTCACTCGTTACATACACCTACACTACATTTAATCATAACACTTGATAATGGCCTCTGCAACGAGCCCAAAATGTCGAGGAAAGAAGGAAGAGGTATACGCGGTGGAAACCCAAGAATCTATTACCGAATATACACTTATCTTAAATTCTTCGATAAAGCCACAAATTGACAGTCTCCAATCTTATGATGGCTTTCATTCAGTGTCAAACCTTTTAATACTACATGCAAATGCAGAGTAAATCGTTTACCAGACTTCGATTACCATTTCAAGTGAGAATTTTACGACCATTAAAATGGTTTAATATAATCTCTCATCATCCAATCAGAATGGGTAAAATGGCTGACCTGGCGCCAGCTGGAGAGCACTGCATTCAATAAAGTCTTTTTTCTTACACTTTTTAAAATACATTCTCGTAAAACGTAATTAACCCAGCGCATTTATATTGTATACTCGTATGTACAGTGGCTTGCAAAAAACTCTCGAAAGGGTAAGCATTTATAAAAATTATACAAGAAAAACAAAATATATAAAAACAACCAAATTTCCTCTAAATTAATACAAAATGGGTTGATATTTTTAACGTTTTGTTTTCAATAGAAACCACTGAAATGATACTAATTATTTTATACTTAGGTACCTACTTATGTACGTCAGAAAACTGTTGTAGTTTATGATTCCTACCAACATGAAGCTAAACAAACAACATGATAACCAAATACGACACCTACCTAGTATCTTAACATAGTTATACTTACTTAAACTGCGGATAAGATGAGAGTAAGGCCATCCCATCCGCTCACGCAGAAACTAAAATCTGACGAACTGGTTGGTGATGGAACTCATAAACTGGCCAGTGACTGATGCTTTGCACACAGCGCTAATGAAACCTAATAATTTCATAACCTCAAACTGTCAGACCCATTGTCTTTCCTACTTAATTTTAAGCTTTTTCCGTAATGTCTTTACGGGAATATTCTGGTAGCCTGTAATTATACAGGCAGGAGTATTTCTCAACATTTGCCACATATTTTAAATTAAAAATCGGTTCGCCCATCTTTAGATTTTGACTTCTTGATCTATTATTGCTTGTTTAGTTCAGTTCAGTGCTATCAATTTTGGTAAGAAAATATGATTTTTCATCGAATCTACTGATATTGGTGCCACTGAATTATGGGTGACTGGAAACTGAGAGACTGGGAGACTAGCATGTCACGTCTTCGTTTTCGGTCGCGGACGTATTTAAACTGAGAGATTCCAGTCTTGCCGAGCCGCCATTGAAATACATTAGCTCTGCTAGATACTGCAGTTTTAGTCTCGTCTTTTTTGAGTATTCACGTGAGCGGATGGTCTAAGAAAAGGATATCATTGAAAGACAGATATTGACAATGGTCTTCGAAGCAGTACCTATTCAAAAATGGTTCAACGAGGGCGACTCCATTGGAAAGGATAATCATATAAGTAAGCTTACCATACGTCCCGGTTTCACACATTGGTCCCGGCGTCTGGTTTGGCATGTTTGGCTGTTCCGCATGTGAATGATTGTCAATAATAAATTGTCATGATTGGCCGTAGTAGCGTATATGTGATGAGACAGCGGGAAGGGTGCAAAAATAGTTCATTCCAGCGAGGTATGAAATGACTGATACAATAAATAAATAAAATAATTTAAATTTCTGCTGCAGCAGAACTACTGCATTCTTCTTTTGTTCATACTTTTAATAGGTAATAAAACAATTTTTGCTAGTTAAATTTGTTTCTTTACTCTATATCTACCCCGTTCCTGTCTCGGATTAGAGTTTCATAATTATGGTAAGCCTAGTCATAAGGGATGTCTATAAGACTACCAATCACGCAAGAGGCTATTTTTTAATGGTTACATGTAAATTGCACGTAAAAATTTCACTGTGGCACAGTTTGTCGTGAGCTTTCTTATCGGAAAGAGATGACCGTATACTATACTCTTTCCAATTTTTCTTTCCTGTTTCCTGTAATTCCTGTAAAGTGTAAACCGATAAGAACCGTGTTTTATTTAGATATGAATTTTATGTCAATACTATATGACCCAAAAAGGTTGGACGGTCTTTAATATACGGCCATATATTTCCGATACAACATTTCACGGTGAAGTCTTATAATAATTACACACGCACGTTCTTGCTCGATGGTTTTACGCTCATTCCAACATGTCTCAACGAGTGTACCATCCGGCTCGATGGTTTTTTGTTCGACATCGAACAAATTGCGCTATCCGAAAGGTCCGTAATTCGTGCTCGATGCAGTTTGAGTGAGGGAGTAAGGACGCACCGACAAGGCTCGTGTGGCCTCGCTCTCACTCGTGGTCGAAGTCGTGGCGGTGCGACAGTGGCCTTACAGCGTCTTGTGTCGAGTTGCTCAACTGTATGGACGCAACGACGAGCATGGTTCCAAGTCAACATGCTCGATCGAACGTGGGTACTAGGCTTTATACGGCGAACTGCATACGTATAAGTTTCCGAACACGCTTTTCAATAGACTGCGTGAGAAAGGTAGGATCAGAAGATTTAGAATGAGGTTGTTTGGCCATGTACGAAAGTATGCAGTATCCTTGATGCTTAAAACTAATGCCAGACAGAGACGAGTTGAAATATTTCATGGAGATGGCCAAAGCCCAAGATCCACATTTTGGGCTGTAGTGTCAATGATGATAACTTAGCAAACGTAAAGGATGAACAAGAAACTTATTTTATTTTAACCCTTTACAATCTATTCTCTAGACGTCACTGGATTCAATAGGAAGGTAGCTACTGGCTTTTAGTCGAGTATAAAATAATTGCAGGTCTACGTTGTGCCATAATTTGATTTGCCGAGCGAACCCGGGGCACAGTGGTAAAAAAAACTGATGCGTGAAGGTTTTCTTCCATTAAAATAATTATGTTTACTGCTACCTTATTGAATTTTTGATTACTTATGACTGTAAATCAATTATATTATTATTGAAATGTCGAATAGTGAATGATTTGCTGTAAAAAATGATAAATGTAATGAATGGAAAATGCTAGAGTAATTATTTATTAAGTGACCAATTAAAAACAGTAATAAATACTATCCAGTAAAACCAATTTAAAGAAAAAAAGATTAATTGAATAAAATCTATTCAATGAATTACGAATTCATTTTATTTGTAAAGGTTAAAGTAAAATGTATTGATATTAATGAATGAATGACTACACACTATTTTTGTTATTAACAATATAAAAAAAAATATCATTTATACCTAATACATTGATAATAATAATTATCAATAGCACTTATTTCATTCACAATATTGATTTTTTACTTAAAGACATAGGAAATCTACCAATAAAGCACGCTTGATTTAAAAATAAAGTGATTTAAATTTTAGGCATTATTTTTGATATTGGTGACGTAAATCTATAGGAACATTTATTATTATCAGGTTACGTTAACGGTTTCCAGATAAATTAATTCCACGACAATACGTTTTAACTTATTGCATGCGTTAATCGATAATAAAAGACGTGTCCGGAAACTTGTACGTGTGCAGTTCGCCGTATCAAACTTCACCGTGAAATGCTGTATCGGAAATATATGGTCGTATATTAAAGACCTTATAACCTTTTTGGGCCGTATAGTACCTACTGACATAAAATGCATGTCTAAATAAAACACGGTTCTTGCTGGTTCACACTTTATAGGAAGCCAGCAGCAAACAAATTTTGAAAATAGCCGATGTACTGGATTATTTTTGTTAGGTTAGGTTTTCATTATTGAATTCATGAATTTTGCCAAAATCAGCTATGAAAATTGAATTAATGTTCATATTGCATCTAATAAAATTGGAGACCGTATAGTATAGTATATGGTCATCTCTTTCCGATAAGAAAACTTACGGTGAACTGTGCCACGGTGAACCGTTTTACGTACAATTTACATGTAACCATAAGAAAATCAATGCTTCAGAGTCTGAGAATAGCTTATTCAATGTGTCTAGTCTGTTTGTTTATATACCATAAATATACCTTTTTGACAGTTGAGTCCAGCGTTGTCAACTTAGCGTTTTTCCATCTTGCCAGATCTAACATTTTCGGATAGGCATCTGTCTTGCGAAATTTCCATCTGGCGTATGGTATTAAATCTAGCGTTTTTCGACATCGTAGATAGCTTAAAACTTCTTATAATAAAGCTAGGTTATTTCTTACACAAAATTTGCTCGACAATCAACATACTGGTAGGTATTACATACTTTGTACCTTACCAAGAAAAATACCAGGTGGCAGCTTCACCTGTCAACATATATATATAATGTATGTGCATCTGTGTGAGCCTTGCGTTGTGTTGTAGACAGACAAATCACGACAAAGAATTAATATACCTACCTATAGGTACATATAATTATTAATGCACTAGTAAATGTTACATACAAAATTGTGACCAAATTTCTTACATGTATTAATTTTAAATTTTATGACCTATTAGTTGTAAAATACTAAATTATTTTTCGACCTTTCTTCTTGTATAAACGATGTTTATAATAATTGTGTCACATTTTTTTGAATTGATAGTTTGTACAGTTTTACAATTTTGAAAACGTCTAGCATTTTATTATGTCATCTGGCTTATTTTCTTACCCCTACCTGGTATATTTTTGTGAATGGCAGTAAGCAACACAGGCTTAGTCGTTCTGACTCTATAGAGAAAATCGCAATTAAGTGTGAAATTAAAAAAAAAACTTCTTATAACTTTTAAAGATTTAGATTCAATCGCGTTGGCTCTCTATATGCGGCCCACCTTAAAATAATTACAAGTGTGTCGAATTGTACATAATAAATCATATTATTATGTTAAGTATTAGGTTTTAGTTTTACCAATAAAATTATATTTACATATATAGGTATGACTTAAGTAAATAAGTACCTACTGTAACTGTGGGGTGTTTTCCTCAATCTCCCTTTACCCTGCAACGATAAGAACGACTGCAATAAGAAAGACCTATAGGTACGATGCAAAGTTGACATGGAAGAGGCGACACCCCACGGCACAAGCATTTCTTTTCATATAGTGACTTTCTTATATACCTACCTACCTACCACCGCGATTTTCCATAACATAACAATGACTTGTTTATCTTACAGGCAAAAACGCTCGAGCCAGAAATGAAAATTGAAAATATACACTTTAAACTGGCATACTGAAAAAATTGTCAACAAATTTGTCGATTGGTAGATGCATTTATATGTAGGTAGATTGGAGAGCAATAAAAATAATTACCAATTCGGTCCACTCGCTTCAGTTTGAGTGCATTAAAAAAATGATCGCAACATGTGGTGTTCGCGCGCGGTTCACTGGGCATAAATGTACGATTGGCGCCCTCTCGCAATTGAGTCCCGTGGCGCTGAGGGGGCGGCCGTAAACCTCATTACGTCACTGGGGTGGTTTCGTTAGCGGATGGATCATTGGATACTTCAAGTGAGAGGGCTTTATTGCAACGCGATTCTCAAACTATTATTAATATTATATAATATAAATTTTAGGATTAAAAGAAGAATTAATACTCACCAGATATTTTTCTTTCTTTTTAATATTATTTATTATTCCTATGGCTAATGATATACAAATTACATGAATAGTTATCGTTTTAAAACTTATTTGTATAATTAAGGTCGGGGTACGTAGGTACCTTAAGTAGGTAGTAAGAAAACTACGTGGTATTGACCAGATCAATAGACGGAGAGTACCCAGAGGACAAGCAAGACGAGAGATATAGACGGACCAGATAAAAAATGCTACAGGTTTTCTACTGATACAGTTTCTCCACGCCGCAGAATACCTAGAGGGCTGAGCTAAGCTGAGGGTATGGCAGGCGAGAAGATGTCACTGACTTCCACATTTACGCCGCGTACTACCTTGCACTTTTTAAAGTATATTCCCCATACCCAGATACGCCGCACTTTGAGTCTTGCTATAAACACCTGACCTGCTGCTATAGCCACAAGTCACCTAATCACATAAGTTATTGGGACCGGTCGCAACCATGAATGCGCGTGGCCAAACGGCCATAATTATTACGATCGTTAGTGTCCGCGCTATATTGTCTTTTAAACATGCCAAATAAGAATATTAGAGCAAACATTGGATGCCTTAAATGGTTACACGATTTCGTCAATTTCCACTGACACAAGACTTACGTATCGTAGAATTCCGTAAAGAGAGAGGTCAATCCTTTGAGAAAGTTGTTAGATAGCGATAGCCAAATAATCCAGGTCACGATTTTCGGGCATGAGGTTATGATGAAGTAGAAGAAGAAGTAATATTCCATTCACCTAAATAATTTGTATTTTTTTGTTATTATTCATTCAATTATATTATGCCATCGTGAAACCAACAGTGAAACTTTTATCTGATAAATCAAATATTAGGTATTAGTTTTAGAATATAGGTACATAGTAAATTGGAGTAACGGGATGCTGATGCTAGCATAGTGTGGGAATAGTATTTTATAAATTCTTAAAATAGGGTCTGCTTAACTCATCTGGTGTACTTCCTTGTACCTACCTATATAATTTTTTGTATTTACACATTTATACTGTAGAATCTATCTCTTTTATTATGTACTTAATATTGATTTAATAATATTTCGTTGTTTCTAAATGTCATGTTGTGAACGTCTTAAACTTATAATTTGTAATGTCCACAATATGTAAAATAAATGAATTGAATTGAAGACGCGAGAATATTGGTATGCTCCAACGAAGTAGCGGACATGGACTATATTGTGTGTAAGTAAAAAATATACTTACCTAAATAATAATTATTGTTTGTACAATAATAAATTATTTTCCCTTTTTCGTGAAGTTTTAGAGGCGCTGTAAATTCAAGCACTTGCTATAGGTCCTTTTAATCACAGTGATGATTGATTTTGATTGAATTTATTTTGTTTGAGGAAAGTTGACTTTGTTCAAAGCTATTTTATTATTTGATTTTCTTTGCTTTACAGAAGATAATAAGTATTATAGGTCACTTCGAAAAAGAAATTAGAATTCACAGAGTATGTAGGTATTTTATTATCGAATAGAAAATGCAAGTACCTACTACCAATTAGGGTTTGCAATTTCTAAAACCATTATCCCGGGGTCCCACTCTTTTTTTTGATCGAAAATCCCGGTATTACGAGGTTAGCGTTCACATTATTTTCATCTCAAACAACGTAGGAACTAAGGAAGACAGTATAACTTGGAGAATCAATCAAATCGCTCTGGATGATGATATATTCCACCTACGTGAGGATGAGTATACTTATAGGTGGGCGTTTTTTTTTCTAGATGTCTTTATGGATACTTCGCTTTTACTATCGAGTTTCTTTAAGGAATTTGGCACGCAAACTATTCTACTTGATGCTAGTCAAATGAAAATTGTGCCGGCTGAGAAAATATGCCTTATTGAAAACTATTCTTCTACCCGCATCGGGTATGGCTAATTTGAATTCCGCCAGGGCCTATGAAACCGCCTTGCAAAAACCCTGGAAAAATCTTTGTAGCGCGCAAGACGGTGGTGATTCTGATGTATATTTTGTCGTATTCATTGGGAACTGAGGACTGCGATTTATAGCCGAGTTTTTCCCGTGGTAAAAGATATGTCGCATAAGACTGATATTCTGAGCATATACTTATCCTATCTTATACTACTGCAGTCATTGGATCTGAAAGGCATGAATCATCATTACATGTCACCATTTATTATTTTTTATTACATCAATACAGAAGTTAAAAAGTGGGTGGGCGTTGTTTTATAAATTCTAAATCTAGGGTCCACTTAGCTCATTCGGTGTGCTTCCATGTTTTATAATTTTTATATTTAGGAACTTTACGTTTCATACTGTTTTTGTGATACTGCATATATTTATTTCTTCTTTGCACTTTTTGATACTATTTCTTTGTATGTCATGTTGTTAGCGTCTTAAATTTATAATTTGTAATGTTCACCGTATGTAAAAAAAAATGTATTGGAATTTGAAGAATAATGATTGTTTATTATTAAATCGTTGTCAAAATAGCGATTGTACCTATACCGATTGACGAAACGCTCATGGCTATTAATTGTCGCGAGTCTGAAGGAAAAAAAATAAGAGAAAATAAAAAGAGGGATTTAATGGTTTATACCTACATACTTATAATATTTTGTCAATACCTACTGTAGATGCAATCAAAAAATAATACCCCTAATTTTTACAATACAAAAAGCTTATGAGACCCAATTGAATGAGAGTAGTATATAAAAAACACAGAACAGATTAATAAACAGAAATGTAAAATCCATCGCCATTGACCATGTTCTGAAGCAGGGTAGTTAATAGCTTGACCGCCAGAAAACCCAAGTAAAAAAAAAATCGCGTCGACTGTTCCCAAAGATTGAAAGCACGTTACATAAACGTGACAAACTAAAATGCATATTATTAACTATTGAAAATAGCATATTCTTTAACACGCGCTAAGTATATCCCATATTTTCCACACTCGAGAGTCGACATATTATTTAGCCTGTTATACCACATCAGTTCCTATTAATTTTGTGTTCTCTGAAAAACAGTAGCATGGTTAGTAATATAACTGAAACAATTAATCATCTATGACGATGATGTGTTTACTGAGTATTGTGTTAGATTTAGGTGGCGACTTAACGTGATTTAAAATTGTGATAATTTTTATAAATTCTGAATTCAGAAAAATTTACTATGATATTTGTAATGTCATAATATCATAATACGTAATAGGTATCACATTTAGTCATCGTGCAATAAGTAAACAAACGTACTCATCTATGACGATTTCGTATTCACAACGTGTTTATAATTGTTTTATATTTCAAATATATCTTAATTTTAGTGGGCTTAATAATTAATTGTTGGGTTAAAGTACAGCTGTAATGAATATAATCAGAGAGTCATTATCATTAAAACGTTAAAGAAAATATAGAGAAAAAAACAGAAAAACATAAAAAAGTATATTATACTATTATAAGACAAGCAATGCAAGAAAAGAAAATAACAATTTAAAACAATAAAAATAAGCAGTCGTCTAGATACAAATTAGTCGTGGATTTTGTAGCAACTTAATTTGAATGAGGCAAGAGAACAAAACAGATCCACTCGATCACTGTGAAGATTCAATGTTCTGCAGAGTCGAGGCACCGGACAATTTATTGTAACCAAAATTGTTTTTAATGTATTAATTTGGTATACGTATAGCCATGACGTGTCAGTTGTGTATTTTCCGTTCATCATAATGACTGAAAATGACAAAAGCAAAAAATAGCTCAAAAGGAAAACTCTTTAATCAATTATAATTATTTAAATTCAAAAACCATCAGGCACCCTCAGTCAATAATATTAATTTTTATTATCATGTTGATTCATTCAAGATTTAAAATAAGAAAATGAATAAATTAGATTGCTCCAAAGACGTATTGTTATTAACTGCAACTAATTGTCTGTTTAAATGTTTTATTCATTAAAATTTTTAATTCAATGCTATAATTTGTACACCTTCGTAGTCGTACAATAGTCAGCATAGAAAAAGATCACAATACAACACTGTAGATTCCACATCGATGAACCAATGAAATATTGCCTTCAAATGACAGAATTTATCGAACAATAGTTAAACGGTGTTGTTTTTATTTATAGTCTCCTCCACATTTATCACCGAATCGACAGCAGATTGCGTTATGTTGTGTGCGATATGTTTTATCGAATTTATCACCTATAAAAATGAATTACTTCACGAATGAGTTAGCAACGACAAAATACTAGTAGCACATGTTCCAGGATTATTTTTCACTTGAATTGCCTAACGTACTTTGAAATATTTCCTATATATTATCAAGAAAACTATTAACTATTATTTTTATTCACAAGATTTAAGAATGTAGCATTATTTTTATAGAACATACATAATTTTGAAAACACTTCTGAAAAAATATATAACCAATGGAAAAAATCTTTTTTGAAAAAAATACGACACCCAGCAGGATCGAACCTGCGTCTCTCGGGAGTCGCGCCCGCGCACATCGACCACAATGCTATAGGTATTCCATCTAAATGCAACAAAAATTTAACTAATGGCTCTTACAATACTCTTCTGAAGCGCTTTCAAATTTAGTTACTATTGGCAATCTGCTTTTGTATTTTTAAATCAAAGTATTAATTAATTTAATTATTACTAACTGACATCCCTGATCGGTTCAGATCAAAAAAGATTTTTTTATTGATTATATATTTTCTGAAAAATGTATATTTAATAAAAACCATTTTTGGCAATAATTATTGATGATTTTATAGTACTTCTTCTTCGGCCATATACGCCCCTTAGTTGGAGCATATGGACACCTCGCGGTGCCTCCAAGAATCTCTGTCGCTCGCCAGTCTTCTTGCTAAAGTCAAACCAGCAGCCCGTAGCTCCGCAGTATACAATATAGGTATAGCAGTGACGTCCCTAGACAAAATGCCGCCCCTGTGCAATGCCAAAATAACGCCCCACTTTTTATACAGTATTTTTTATCATCCGTGCACGTGTCGTTTCTGGTCCCCATGGACGTCGAAGGGCAACGGAAATAAACTAGACATCGCAAACCCGACAAAAAATACAGCCCAGTTAAACCTTTTATCTTAATTAATACATTTTGTTTCCAACCAGTGACCTGATTTTTTTGTGGAAAGATATTTCTTAGGTACTAAGTTTAGGTAGTTATTTCTATATATACCAAATGATTCTCCTCGATTTGCCGCCCTTCGAGTAACTGCCGCCCCCAAGTGACCCTCAATCTGCCTACCCCTGTCACTGAGGTATAGATAGTATTTAGCGGTTTTCCACGGTGCCGGAATCTGGTCGGCTTGAAGAACAGGCAAGTCAGGTTCACTTCTGGCATCCGCAGCACGTGGACGAGCCAGGTCCAACGTCGCCTCTTCTTTCTCAGCGTGAAAGTGTAAGATGAGTTAAACATCATTAATTGTACTACTTTATTGAAAAACATTAATTTTATTGAACAAAAATAATTTGGGAACTCATCAGAAACATACCTATTAGACAAAATATGACGCCGGACAGGACTCGAACCTGCATCCATCAGATTTTAGTCAATGTGCTTTACCATTTTAGCCGTCTGCGTCTTACTTATGACAAAATTAGCTTATATGTAATCATGCAACAGAAGCACATTAAAAATTTCGCTAATATTTGCGACAGGCTTTTGTGATTTGAATCACGTACCAATAATAATGTAGAATGGTGTCAGATTCTTGTGGCAGTGTAGGCGACTCATTTAGGTGTTGGTAGCTATCGTTACTTTCAAATGACACTAACACTATTCAAAAGTGACTTCGTCATAACCGCAATGCCAGAAAAATCTGTGCTTTCTCTACCTACTTGGATTACCAGCCAGCGTCAAGATCTCTCCAAAATTTAGTCGATGGCTAAGGACTTTTTTTTCGACCATGTCCGATCCTAATAAGATCATATGGGCCTCCAGAGCGTGGAGGTTTGTATTAACAGATTTTGTTTTTACGAGAAATGGATGTCAGCCACTTGCCCAACCTATTAGGTCCATACTCTGACTCATACACAAATTGAAAAACAATAAGTATGTGTACTTGCCAGACCCAAGATTTGAACCTGGTACCCAGGACGCTATAGTCCGACGCTTAAGCCGCGCGGCCATCGTGGGTGTAAGGATTTAATAAACTATTTTTTTTATTCAACGAATAATCCACAAGGTTTGAGAATGCAACATTCTTTATTGAACAAAGATTATTTGGAAACACATCAGAAACTTACGTAGGTAATTAGAAAAATCGATAGCACAGGAAAACCTTACAAATAGCTGCCCTTAGAATTGGTGTTTTTAGACTTAATCAACATATTCACGCCATACGCGGAATATGTAAAAAGCGATGAAGTGGGATATAAATCGAGGATTTTCAACATAATGGTAAGCAACGGAACCCGTGATTGCTCATAATGTTTCCTTAAAAATCTAATCTAACTAGCAATATAATATAGTTTTGTTTTTACAGAGGATGTACTTACCATACATGTTTTTATCTCTAGTACAATTTAAGGGATGGGTTGAAGTAAGCATTGCAGTTAGGGTATAGTGGGTAGGAGATGAGAGGGGAGGTAATGACCCGTGAACCATTATGTAATAGGTGATCAGATGTCACGTGACCTCTGTTCTACTGCACGGGTTGCACCCCTTTGAACTCAAATCAATTTTCGATGTTGAATTACCTATCCGAAAGTGAACTTAATTTTATTAAAAAATGTGTAGGTAGTAATTTCATTATTGATGATTATATTGTTGTTATTTTGATCGAAAGTATTAATTTAACTCTGATTACATAATACAAAATCTATAATAATATTATGATTGTATTTAATACCTTCTTGACTGTTGGGATCACATAACTAAATACCATCATCATAATCATCGTCAGCCTGAATATACCCACTACTGGATGAAGGCCTCTCCAAGCTTATCCAAGTCCACTTCTCTCGGTCCTGCGCGTTGCGTTGCCACGTACTTCCGCAGAACTATATCATTTCGACCCAGCGGCCTCTAGGTCTACCTTGCGGACGTTTTGTACCTCTTGGATATCACTGGATGACTACATTTGTCCAACGATTGTCCTTTCTTCGAGCTATGTGTCCAGCCCAGGTTTTTAGCAAACTCTATTACATCGCAAACCCTTGCCTGTTCCCTTATCCACTCATTCCTCTTTTTGTCTTTTCGAGTTATGCCGGCATGCACCTTGCTTACCATAAGACATAAGTCATATAGACCATAATAGTACAACGTCATTATAATGTATGTGCCAGTGCGGGCGGTGTCTTTTTCTTGTAGAGATGCTGTTGAAAAATACGCATACTATTTGCTACATATTATTACACTTGGGGTTTAAACTATAATCTTGGCGGGCAGCCAATGAAGGAGTAGTGTCGTGTGTGTAGGTACCTATGGTGTGTAGTCCTGTAGATGAAATATACATTACAAGTAATTACTCAATATTAATAATATGGATACTGTAGAAGTAAAGTGATGTAAAATTTACAATACGATTGCATGCATACATTTATTACGCAATACTATGGAGATTATTTTTGGGGGTGCAGAGCGATTACATGTAAATTATTGTATGTATTATATTTCACCGTATCACAGTTCACCGTGAGCTTTCTTACAGGAAAGAGATGAACGTAGGTATACTATACGGTCATCTTGTCATCTGAGATGAAAAAAATACACGTTGTTCATGGAGCATTGCAGACAATAATGTTCCAATTTTATAAAATCCTAACCTAATAAATAATCCAGTAAGTATATTGGCTATTTTCATTATTTGTTTGCCGCTGGCTTCCTATAAAGTATAAACCGACAAGAACCGTGTTTTATTTACTTTTATTACGATCTATTATTACGACAATTTTATCTCTTTATGTCGGTCTTTAATATACGACCATATATTTCCGATACAACATTTCTCGGTGAAGTGTGATACGGCGAACTGCATACGTTCAAATTTCCGGACACGGTGCAGAGCATCTACAGATTCTACAGCACAAAAGCTACAATACACCACTGACATTTATCTACTAGAGACATCGTTTATCAAACACTATCACCTGTTTCGAAAAATAATGAATTTAGTATGAGCAGAACTAGGTGTCAATAAACGACCGCCTGTTTATACCTCAGATACTGCATCAATCAAGAAAGAAAATTCATGGAATATTATTTTTCACCATGTTGAACTATTTGAAACACACAAAAATACCACTGCAATGCATATTCTGTAATAGTGTAATACCTACCTGGTGATTTGAACTGGTGCTTAATGAAAGGGGAGAATTAGAGATGTGAACCACTGGACCGTAGGTCACACGCGCGTGTCACTCCGCAGACCATCAGCCACGCGACTCCCTCAAATACCATCTGCCGTTGGTAATAAATACCATGGCTTTGGTAAAAATAAGCCACCGCAAAGATCAAATGGATTCTATAAAATGTATTGTCTCTTATCACGCGATCCGTTTTTAGCTGACATGCTTAGATACTTAATTTCTGTATGAAAGGTTTTATAAAAGTACTTACATACATTTCCATGCAAGAACAACTTAAAAAATATCTGATATTTAAAAAGAAAAACTTTAAAAACATAATTATTTAGGTTTTATAACTGATAAATGGTTTTATCAAGCTGAAATATTTCATGATTACATTTGAATACGTGTGTATCAAAGTGACAGCCGAAGAAAAACAAATGATAAATACGAAAACAAAAAAAAAAACAGATTTGAAAACAGAACAAAAGTGTCGTATTCTTCAAACCAGTATTGCCAACTGTATAAGCAGGTAAGTCTCATAGACTATGCACCATTTTTGCACTAACAATACATATTACTACATATTATCAGCGTTCGAAATGCAAAAAATTAACGAACCGGAGCGCTCGATAATTATCTGAAGATATTGGACATATTTATCAAATTTTATATGTATTTTCGTAGCTCAGATGGTCAAATTATTTTTTTCACGAGACGGAGCGATAATTTTACCGATTTTACGAACCGGAACGGCACTCCGGTGCGCTCCGGTCCATTTCAAGTCTTGCATAATATTGTACATCATAAAAATGTTGGACTGGGTGGGATTCAAACATCTTTCCAGTGGCGGTTTACCAAGACGCAGATGATGCGATCACTTCATCAGAAAATATCATAATATACAGTGTAACAAATCAATTAAAGCATTAAGTATAATAATGGAGCAGAGGGTAAAAAAATGTGAAAATAATTATTATTAGGCATTTGTAACACTCAAAGATGGTTTATTGCATGGCCATTTTTTTGCAAGAGGGCCACCAAATCAGTCAGTGCATCAGACCTCCGCGTACCTAAATTGCCACTGAATATACACAACATTTGGAAGACTATATTATGGTTAATTAATTGGAAATTATTCATTGGTGATTATTATCGCGTATTAGAAAAAGCCTTGACAAAATCTTGAACGTGTGGTTTGAACACGCTTCTTTCGATAGCTGGTGCAAGTGCCCGAAGAAGCTTTAAAAATATATTTATTAAATCCTGGCAATACCCACAACAATACAAGGGGGCCTCCAGCCATGTCAGTGTCTCGGGCCTCGACGTACATTTGTAAAACCACCGCTACATCCTTCACTTGCCAAGGTGATTTGGTTACGAATCAGAGCTCCTGAGATTCGGAATCAAGAGTTTCGAGTTCAAAAATATTTATCTATATATATTATCAGGGGTTGGGGTTCAGTTCCAGTTCTATAGCCAGCTCTGGCATTTAATTAGAACATATGCATGATGTTTATAATGTAATAATAAGAGATAATTATATGCAACTTCTAAAAAGTCAGACGCCATTTTAGGCGCGTGCTGACTGTGCGAGCATCCTCGGGCAATTGTCTCGGGCATTTGCAGGCATTGCATAGGCAGCTCGCATCAAAATTAACGTTAAGCGAGGCAGCCGCGCGCAGTACCTTTGAGCATCGATAAACCGATAACGGTTGGATCGGTCGTTTTCAACGCTCGGCGAGGCAGCGCGTGCGTTTGCCTCGGGTGAGCCACGTAGTGACTGACTGAGCTTTTTGCCTCGCGAGGCTTTTACGTATATTATCTATGGCGAAGCTGCCTCGCGACCACGCGAGGCTGCTCGCTCAGTCAGTATGCGCCTAATGTGTTTTTGTACAGTGGATATCTGGCAATTTATCTTCAAATACTATAAATAATATGATGATTGACTGTTTGTTATACCTCGTATGTGGAAACGAACTCAAAACACGTATTTTTAAACTTGCGACCATAATATTATATTAACATGCGACAGTTTAAGTAAGGAGGGGGAAATATTGAATAACTTGGGCACCAGAATTATGTTTTATTATGCAAAAGTACCTACTCGTAAATCAAACTGCATATTTAAATGGCCAATGTGTTGTCATTTAAAATGCATCCCTCGCGAAATATTAATTAATCGTACAAAATGTATTCATTGCGCTGAAAATAAAATAAATAATAATATAAACCCTTATTTAGCGAAAATGACAAAGCAGCGTTCAACAAACTACTCCCCGTCACATTTTTTTCATTCGACTTATTATTGTCAAATCAGTTTCCGCATCAAGTCTTGCTAGGTTGGGGGATACTGGTGGCAACATTCAGTGGCGTAGGTGAAACCTCATCAGTATACATGTTATATTCTCGTGTTTAACAATAATAATGGTGTATCTATAATCTGTAGAAGGTCTTGGCTTCATCCAAAGACTTTTTCCATCCCAGACGTTCCTGCGGACGATATGTTTCAACACATGAGCATAGAACAAACACAAGGTTGCGTTATTTACCAGACCTGCAGCGCATATATCACATTTGTAGTGAAAAGTGAGATTGGTTTAACCACGATTACAAAATATAAAATAGAATAAATTGTGATGAGAGACGTATAATAATATTTAAATTAACGGTTCCTGTCTGTTTCGTGGAAGCCAGCGGCAAACAAATTTTGAAAATAGCCGATATACAAGATTATTTATTAGATTAGGCTAAGTTAAAATTTTTGAATTCATGAATTCTTGCCGAAATCGGCTATGAAAATTGCCGCTGTTCCTTGGCTTTCAGTAAAGTTTACTAGTAAACATACTTGTACCGAATGTACGAATTAGTAGTAGATAGTAGCCACAGATTGCATTCAAGTGGTGCTTTTCATAAAGAATTGTTGAGAAATATAGTGTAATATAAGTAGAAAAGGTGAAAAATTCTGGTAAGGTTCTATAATTTTATCTCTTATTTAACAAAAATCTTCGAACATTATTAATCGAAGGGTGATGCATGCGCTATTCACGTCCTCAAAAACGAGGGATAAGTAATGACACTTTTTCTTAAAATGATAAATGAAAATCAAAATTATACCTACATACAATTTCAAAACTCGCTATAGTATGAGTGGTTCACAAGCATAATGAACCAAGTCCATTCTGGTTATTTTTGAGTAAGCTAGATTCAAACATAATATTTGAGTATTTTTTTCATTCTGTAAGGGTACCTATGACTTCCTTTACATAATAACATAAATGTACTCAAAATAACACTTTAGAATTGCTTACCCAAAAATGACCAGAATGGACTTGGTTCACTATGCTTGTGAAGCTCTCATATACAAACAAAATTTTCTACGCCACTGCAATACTGAATGTCAAACTGTGATTTGTATTGATTCGAAGCTATGGCGCGAAATCAATTGGCAAAACAATCACCACTCAGGCGTGTTTTATTTATGTTTAACTTTTTCGCTTTGTTGACATAACAGTTTTAGAAATAAATTTTATTATGTACATATAAGTATTTAATGTTTTTCATTTTGTAGTAGGTAGGTAGTAAATCGTTTTTGAATACGTTTAAAGAAACCTGTTTCAGACACATTCGCCTATTATTTAGACTAAAAACATAATAATTTACGCAGGCACTTAGAAACTTAAGTTCGGCTTAATCTAAATATTTGTCATATTGTACCTACATACATGGCTGTATTGCATTTTTACAATCACAGGTTAATTAACAGATATATGTATTGTACTTAATTTATGGAAGAACTTGTTTTGATCATTTTGACATAGGTACAATACAGGTACCTATATAATAAATACTAAACAGATTATGTATGGGACCCATGGAAAATTTTAATGCGTCCATATGTCAGCACTGCAATGTATATTTTAATAAGATTCTTCTTAAATAATTAATAAAATTCAATAATTGCAGTTTGACTTGGAAGTAAAAAATGTTACAACGATTGACATAAGTAGTCACCCTAAGCCTTAAGCGTATTGCAGTCAATCTACGTCTATTTTCGAAGCTTGACCTAAATTAATAGAACTTCCACTCCATTATTTTATTTTTCTCTCTAATAAGATAGGTACGTCAGAAAAATAATTTAAAAGTCATGGTTGAATTAAAAATGTAACACAAATATAATTAGATATTTTTTTAAATATTGTTTAGTTATTTCCCATCCAAACACTGGTGTACTAGCATACCATTACATGTATTAGATACATATTCTAAGAAACAATAATCACTGGAAAAATCTAGTCATCCAGTGTTACCGAAGATATAGATAACATCCAAAGGGTCTCAGACCTAGAGACCACTGAATCAACAAAGTAGTTAAGTTTGTAAGTGGCTACGTAATTCATAGGATCGACAAGAATGGAATCAGATTCGGGAGGCTTTCATCCAATGATGGCTTAATCAGAGTTGATTATGTTGATATAATTATGGGGATAACTCAATCCGTATCAGCATATTGATCGACGATATTAAATAACTGACCGCAAGTATAAATTACCTAATATCCATTTCCCGTACTGTCCAATTATATTATAATTATATACAAATAGCTTACTGCAATTATAATTTCCGCAATTTTCTATTTTTCCACATAGCCAGATATATCCAAAGACGTAAACTCCATATAGAGTAGCTGACTCAATTATAATAATTATTTCCTAAATACTCTTTTCAAAATATTATTTTGATTGTGAGTACGTCAATAAATAGCGGATCATAATTCATTGAAGATGTCATTCGAATATTAGTACCCGGTCTGTTAGTATCTCAGTCTCTGTATCGCTCCACACAACATCTAATTCTACCGAGACTCGGACCTCGGAACAGTATCATAAGTATTGTAACATAACTACTGTAACATACTCTTGTACCGACTGTTTACGCTGCAAATAAAACTCGCTCCTCAATTCATCAGAGCAACCACCAACTCTCGACCTCTTCATCCACCATACCTGAAACCCACATAATTTATTTTACTTAATTGTAAGGCGATCCGCACACAGAGAATCGACGCGAATTAAATAAAATCTGAATCCAGAAAATCTAAACCAAATCAATTAAGTATTTATTTGAAGTCGCACACAAACGCGATGTATTACGTTATGTAATTAAAAGGTGAATATTGACTCAATAGTGAAATACTGAAACCATCTAAACTCATTGAATAAAAATGTCAACTAGCAGTGATTTTGGGTAATAAAAAATATGCGAAAATATTGGAGCGTCCATTAATATGTGACGATATTCAAAGATGATGATGATTATATTCGAAGACAATATCCACAATAATTGAAAGAACGCAGACTATGAATGAAGAGGAAAAAAACAATCATTTTGATTTGGGGCCAGCGAAGGTTGAATGAACGAATATACGGGGTGTTCCGTAATAACAGTTGACGTTAGATTAAAAAGCGAATTGCAGTTGTCGCGCCCTGTTACGCGACATTCGCATTGTGTACCGTCGCTGATGATGATGGTGATTCTGATTGTCAACCGGAGCAAGTGCACCCTATTGTTTCGTACCCTCCCCGAAAACGCGCGGGGTGGACGGGCGTGTGCCACTGTGTTTTTTAATCGTTAAAAAATGAGACCGATTTTTATTACTTATATTTTGATTATTAATCGACTATTTAAAATAAAAATATTACATACAAATATATATTAAAACATGATAAAAGGAATTGTTCGTAATTTTTAAGGGTAGGCAGTAAGCTGTATTTATATATATGTATAAGAATCCCATTAATATTTTCTCCAAATCGGAACAAAATAAAATAAAAAAATAAGAATTATTACATATTGAATAAAAAACACACAATATTGTACCTTAATTGGAAGCAATTGGGAATGGTCTAAATCTGATATTAATCATTTGGTTTTGACCGTTCATGTAGTCTAAAAAATTATGTACTTACTTATCATTTTAGAATCACAATCAGACGTTTTGAAGCTTATATTACGTAAAGAAATAATACCTATGACAAAGACAAACACATTGTTTTTAACATGTTTTTACGTGTTATTGTAAACACAGACCTACAGTGTGACCACGCCTTTACAGACTGTGCGCTCCAAAACCACGAGTGACGTTGTGACATAACTGTAATAGTGTGTGCGCGAGTGACTTGGCAGTCAAAAGTGCGGGACTTTCCGCTCACTATCTACTCTAGGTTATTGCCCGGAGTTCTAAAATCCTACCCATACGAACAAAGACTTTTCATTACAGTCCGCTTAAATTATCGCTAAATCATATTATTTATAATAAAACTAATATTTCTCATGGCAATGTAATGCGTTAGACCGGTTACAATATCGACTGTGTTTAGGAAAAAGGGCGTAACCCTCGATTTTTCGAAAAGTGCTTTTATTAGATATTAACAATTTATACAACTAAATATACGTTCTGTAAAAGGGAAGTAAGCCGCAAATGCCGATTTATTATCTAAATTCAGGTTTTAATTGAGCTTTAATTAAGTTTTATTTTAAGGAAAAAAGCATTTACCCTCAATTTTAATGATTTTCTGTAATAACTTCTTTAATTATTAGTAGATCGAAAAGATATTACACCAAATTATCAATCATCATGCACCCAATGTCTGTGCCTTTTTTTATTAATATTAAACCAAAATCATTCAAAAAAACGTTTTTTGCCTCTCCTGTAAAATTTGATCTGTATGGGTTACGTCCTTTTTCCTAAATACGGTCGATATATTTTATCAAGTATTTTTTCTGCAATGATTTTAATCCATAAACTTTTCAAGAAAGGAGATAAAAAACTTAATTTTCCCAGGCAAAAAATAATGTAGTACAAATTTGAACCATCCCTACATAACCTAGCATTTTTTTTTTTTTTTTTACTTTTTATGGCTACAAAAATCAGTCTCACTTTTTCCGTTGCACCGCTCAGAACTAATAAGTCCAACTGCGATATTAAAATGTATTGTCGTGTGTCGCACCATTATCGAGACTGACTTTTATTATTAGAGGCTCGCGCTCCGCCAAATTATAGATTACAAGCGGGAAGATAAATATTTTGACATGTTCATCGCACTGAGAAATTGTCGACTCTCAGCCATTGTCTGTGACATTTGCAATCATAACTAGACATCTCGAATGTCGACATCCAAATAGTCACCCAATGACATTCTTACATACCAGTTATATTACGTATTATTTGTTATTATCGTTGATTCTTAGAAAATTAGTGGGGAAAAACGACAGGAAGCTTTTAAAATGTGGTACAGGAGAAAAAATGCTACGATTTCCATAGACAGCATAGTGCATGAACAGTTATATTTATAGGAAATTATGGTTACATGTAAATTGTACGGAAAACATTTCACCGTGGCACAGTTCGCCGTGAGCTTTCTTGTCGGAAAGAGATGACCGTATACTATACGGTATCCAATTTTATTAGATTTAATATGAACATTAATTCAATTTTCATAGCTGATTTTGGCAAAATTCATGAATACAAGAATGAAAACCTAACCTAACGAATAATCCAGTATATCGCCTATTTTCAAAAATTGTTTGCTGCTTAAATGTAAACCGACAACAACCGTATTTTATTTAGACATGCATTTTATGTCAGTAGGTACTATACGACCCAAAGAGGTTGGACAGTCTTTAATATACGACCATATATTTCCGATACAACATTTCACGGTGAAGTGTGATACGGCGAACTGCATACGTACAAGTTTCCGGACACAGTTCGCCACTGAGTCAGATAGATTGCTTAATTGGATCCAATGGATTCAGATTCGCGTTCCCTCAGGATAAGTACCTACATATTTTTAATTCTGAGTTTCCAAATTATGTATTTTTTACATTGGTTTAATCAGATAAATAATTTACATGTAATATTAAGAAATAATGTTGTTTTCTTAAAATACACAAACTTGTCTGTCCGTTGTCGTAAAAATAATTTTCTCTCAAAAGGAATACAAATATTTGCATTTATATGAGGTATAATATTATGCTTACATACATTCAAAACAAACTGCGTTTCCACGTAGGTACCTACCTACTGGGGATATTCTGTCCTACCTATTTTACAATATTACGTAGCTATACACAATGTCTACGGTCGGTAGATATTAAGTTCGTATACACTATACAGAGTGTAAGAGAAGTTAAGAAAGTATATTTAATTTTATTATATTTATTAAGTTTAATATTTTTATATCCTGTAAAACCGTGTAACAAAATTTAATATATTCAAATTCTGAATTCAATAATAAATATAGTTATGTAGGTACCTACTGATTGTAAATTTTTTGAAATATAAAAGAATTATTAAAAAATCGGTGTGTGTAGGTACTTATGTACGCGTGTTAGAAGTTATACTTATTTGGCGTAACAAAACAAAAACAAAACTTGTGATAACCTAGATTCTTCGACTAGCTTTTAATTATCTTGGTAAATTACACACCCAAGAAAAAGGATCGCTTATTGGAACGCCGTTGGTTTATTTCTATACACTTTAATTTATATTATTAAATTATATATTGTTTTCTCGTTGTTTTTATTTTTTAAGTACCAAATGTCAGTGACGTTTAATCTTTTGTTTATGTAAGGAATTGCAAATGCCGACAATAATAAATTCGCTGCCTAGGCATCAGAACAATTTTAAGCTATAATATTATACTGTATAATCGTCACGATTGCAGTATCTTACTGTGGCGTAAAGGTAGTGCGTTCGGCTGATAACCGAATAATCGGTGGTTCGAATCCAATCGAGTGAGTTTTTTTTTCGTGTGAAAAAATAAATTATGTGTTACATGTCACGCCAAAAATACACTCTGATTTAATTTCCCAAACGTGCCAAAAGAAGTATAACTTCAAAAATCCTTATTCTCCTAAGCTAGATAGGTACTAGATCTAATGGCTAAGTACACGAGTAGTCTCGTTGAATGTCCGTGCCTTAGTGACTAGTGAACGACATATATATTATTGCCCAAACCAACTCAATGACTGGAGCCAAAATGGTTACCAAGAATGACTAAATGATTTAATCAATGATTTAAACAGAAACATACAATAATAACACGAAACAAAAATTTGATCATAACAAATACAATTACTAATTAGCAACTTATACTATGTCCGATCCTAATAATATGATTATATGGGCCTCCACGGAGTGGAGTTTTGTAGATGTAGTTTGTAGATTGAGAAATGGATGTTAGTTACTTGCTCAACCTATTATTATTTAAAATAAGTATTTCAAATTTTCAAATTATTTATTTATTTAAAAATCAAAAATTTTGAGTAGCACAACGTGGCATGGAAAGGTGCGTGTTGGGACTAACAAGTAAAGTTCACAAAAAACCAATGGATAAGGAAACAGATAAGAGTACGCGATGTAATAGAGGTCGCTAAGTGGATGAAATGGCAATGGGCTCGGCGAGTGGACAACTACTGGACAAATGCCGTCATCCAGTGGTAAACGAAGGGAACTACACACTCACAGGGACGTCCTAGAACACGCTGGATAGACGAACTCATAGTACGGTGGATGTACGTGGCAGCAAAAAACTATGGACCGAGAAGAGTGGAGGGAACTAGTGGAGGCCTTTACCCAGCAGTTGGTCGACCCAGTCTTATGATGATTTATTTTATTAGAAAAGAGGATTTTGGCATCACAGCTATTGGTCAATTCGCCACAATACATAATAAAACACAATACAACAGTATGAAATTATAAATAGTCATACTAATAACCAGTGGCGGCTCTAGCATCTTTTAGTAAGTGGGGTCAGATGGCGTGAAATATCTAATAAGTACCTACCTAATCAATATTAATCAAAGCGTAAAAAACATATCTTTTGTAGCTATTACTTAATCTTCATATGCCTCCTGCGTTCGAAAGAATCTTATTGCTACAAGAAAAAAAAAATAGTCTTTTCAAGGATACACTCGCCGTTAATCATGTTTTTTGGTAAACTGTTCGGAGTTAAATGCTTTTTTTGTTTTGATTAGTTCATACACAATAACTAATTCTGTTGGTGACTGGTTGGTGAGCTCCTAATCGTTTCACTTCTAGTTTGTCTTCAAATGTCAATGTACTGAACTTATATTTCAATAAATAAACCACCTCTTTCATCATAATACCTAATATTATTTATCAAAATTATTTTACTAACGTGAAATTCAACTATCAACTAGTACATTACAATAATTAATATTTAGGTAATACAAATTAATATTGATTTAATTAGCTGAAATAGCACATACCTACCCTTTGTCATTATCATTCAAGATAATATTATAAATTATTATAGTATGTATTAACAAATATATTTTAAAACTTAAGGAGATAGATAACATATTTGATCACTTACTGGCAAACTAACTAATAAACTAAACCGGTGGGTCATGGGATATGAATTTACAGCCGACCGACAAGATAACTTCATAATATATTATAATAATAATACGCCCAGTTTTACCTACTCACACTTATGCAAGACCAGGTATTTACTACAGTGTCCCCGGTCCAGCATCGGTACATGTGGGTAAAATGTGCATAGCACGTGCAAAGCGGCCTACAGACGTACGCATTGTTCAGCTTCCTTATGAATTTTGAGAATCACAACTGGCAATCGCATATAGCATCTCATAACATAAACATTGCTTTGTTTTTAAAGGGGCCACCGAATTTCGACCCCAGAAGTATCGTTGTATTGTACTATGTAGGTAGAGCCAAAATTCACATAGAGCATTAGGGATGGGCCAAGAAACAAGAATCAAGGATGGGCAAACAGTACAAATAAAATATACACTTAATTATATTATACAAAATCAATGTATTATGGTAGGAACGTATAACATGAATATTCAATGGAATATTTACTATAGAATGATGAGGGGACCGGGGTCTGTCCCCTAGGTACCGCAAGGAAGAGCCGCCCGTGCTAATAACATCCAATATAAAACATGAAAGAAGAAAGGAAAGTAAAATCTTATGTAACCCCCCCCCCCCCTTCTTTTGTGTGCACACCACAGCTGAATGCAGAACTATTCTAACTCACATTTGAAATATCTTACAAAAGTGTTTCTTGAAACTACATAATTTATACCACATTTTTTTCATAAATAGTTCTAGTAAATTATGAAGACATTAATTTATATACATAATTGAAGTAGGTTGTTTCAAAGAACTCCCTTCCAAAAAAAATTGAATGTGAGTTAGAATAGTTTTACATTCAGTGTATATAACTAATTTAGTCTCAGATATAAAAGTGAGACAATGGTGGGTTAAATGACTCAAAAATGGAAGACACCTAATTACCAAAGAGGCAAGTTGTCACTAAAAGAGGATCAGAAAACATCAACTGAGGTTGTTAGAACTTGTAGCACTATGAAACTGTGAAGTTAGACAGCAAAGAAAACGTATAATTATTACTGATAATGGTGAGTGTATAAGTTTCTTTTCTATTATTTCCCAAGTCTATCCTTTATTGTTTCAAAATTTAATAGAAACGTGGACTATGTCCGTAAATATAGCACCCCGTATAAACCACCACATTCATAGGTAGTGGCTTCGGTCCATTAGTGGAATTAAACCACCCACTCCCCCTTAAAAGCCTTTCTCCCCTCTCCTTACCTCATGGCTCGCCGTGGCAAGGGTTGCGGTACTCGCTTCATTCTCCACACACTGCCGGATTTATATGAATTCTATTTCCGGCTGCATAATAATTCTCATATTATGTTAAAAATTCAAATTTAAAATTCAAATGTATTTTTTTTTCTTACGATTTTTTTTTTCATACGGTGAATATTACAAATTATAAATTTAAGACGTTCATAACATGACATTTAAAAACAACGAAATAGTATTAAAACGTTAGTAACGAAGAAAAAAATATAATATGCAGTATCACAAAAACAGTCAAACATGTCCACCTCTAAATGCGACTACTTAATGTCAAACAACACTATCTACAAAAGTGCAACTTTACAGGAGAGCCAAAAAACGTTTTTTTAGTTTCTTGTAACTCAACAAAGTTTATTTTTTAGTTTATTTAAAACCAAATGTTCATATTTTATAATTTATTGTGTATTGTAGGTACCTAAATTTATATTGCTTATGGTGATGTTAAAATTTATGGGTAGTATGGTTTTTAAAAAAAATATGAAAACAAGGGTAACTTTATGTAGTTAATGTTAAACTTTACTGACGACTTAAAAAGAAACTAGAAAATATTCACATACAATTGTTCGACTATCATGTAGCCGAAAATGTAAAATAACGTCATCTAAAAAAAAAAACATTTTTGTAGATGTCGAATGTATTTAATACATAGCTACTTACTCTCATTGTATGGATAAATAAATGTATATTCTTGATATACGGGTTTGATTTAACCATTTAACGAAATAGATTTCGATAATGGGGCCAAAATAAAGACCCAAATATTATTTTGTTGATATGATTCGTTATATTTAAAAGCTACACTTTTGTAGACCGTATGAAGTTGGGTTGAGGATTTGGATGTTAATGATGGGCAGCGGAAGCAGGGTTATGTCCAGGCACTGACCTTTGATGTTAAGCTGGGCTAGACTGCTGGCTCTTGGGGCGATTTTCTGACTCCCGGGTCCTGCACCACACACTTGTTACTGCTGAGCACTCTCACTTTCACATGAATCAACCGGAACTTTCTTTATATGGATGTTGACACTTGGGGGGTAATGAATTTATTATTGGGTGAATCACGGTAATTGACGCCGCGGTCTAACCGTTTCTAGTGACTGAATGTTTGCTATGGTGACGCGTGGCGGTTTTCATGCAACACGGTTGAACTGTCACTTTTGAGTCGTCTTGTATGGAGTTCGTAATGACAAAATCTTGACTCGCTCATTGTCTTGATGTAACTAACTGTTTATTAATCACGGTCGACTGATGACCCGTAATTGCGTATATTGCCTGGACTTGCGACAATAATATGGATTAGAGGTAGAAGGGAAATAGTGGGATTAAGGTGACCATACTTGACTCAACCATTGCGTTTATACTGTATTCACGTGACGTTTTTTTTTCAAAATGTATATCTATATCATTATGAATATAGCTTCTTCTATATAGGTATTTTCAACTATCAATGAATTTACAAGAGACCCTGCTTGAATTAAGTAATTGTATGTAGGTAGGTACTTATATAAATATATAAATCTAATATCGCATAATTATTTGAAATTATTTAGGAATAATGCCTGTAAAAAATCAAATTGTAAATATGTGCAATCACACGATTTGGCTAATCTGAAGTGAAATCATTGAGTGATATTATTCAGTTCCTAAGAAAAATCTTTGCGTTTGTAGCGATTAACCATTAGGGATGATGATTGATAGAACACCCTGTAGGGGAAAATAACAGTTTTTCTGTTTGCGGGTCTCGGTGTACTGAGGTCGATGAAATTTATGGGGAGGTACTTTAATTTAATATACCTATTTATCTACATGCCTCCATAATACATAAGGCCATATAATACAAACGACTCTAAAGACTACACGTACCTACTTACCTATTATTTTTGGTTATATAGATATTTGCTTATATAGATATAGATGAGGAACTGCTTTTCGGACCCTGCGATTATCTGTATTAATGGCACCCAACTCAAGCAAGTCAGCAGCTACGTCTATCTCGGACAGCAGGTGCCCATAGACGGAAGCATGCACGATGAAATTGCTCGCAGAACAAAGTTGGGATGAAGTGCTTTCGGACGTCTGAATTGTATCTTCAAGAATAACCTACTATTATGTCATAAGCGTAGGATGTTCAACCAATGTGTGCTGCCCGTGCTCCCGTATGTCTGCGAGACATAGATCCTCAACACGAGAGATGTCCAAAGGCTAAGAGTCGCACAGCGAGGCATGGAGAGGTGTATGTTGGGCATCACGCGAAAGGACCGTAAGAGAAACGAATGGGTTAGGAAGCAGACAGGAGTACGCGATGTAATAGACGTTGCTATACAGCTGAAATGGAGATGGGCGGGGCACATTGCTCACCGAAAGAACGGCCGCTGGACAAATGCCGTCATCCAGTGGTACCCAAGGGGCACGAAACGGCCACAGGGTCGCCCTAAAAGCCGCTGGATTGACGAACTGATAAGGTTCGGCGGAAATACGTGGCAGCAAACGACACAGGACTAGAGTTGGATATTTCCCGAGAAAATCTCAATCTCGAGATTCGGGATTTCCCGAAATGATGAAATTTTGAATTCTCGAGATTCGGGATTTCCAAAAAAGAATTCTCGGGAATTCTCGAGATATCGGGAAATTTAAAAGAAAACTGTAAATCCTAAAATCAGTGTAAAACAGAAAAATTCCAAAAAAATATGTTTTTTTTTATTTAAGTAAGCAGACAAACAAAATAGAAGTAGGAATACAAAAATAATTAATAATATTACTTATTAAAATGGAATTTCAAAAAACAATCATTCAATCGCTGCATCTGACAATCGCGTACGCTTTTGAGACACAAAATGCGCTCATTTTAAGTCGACGTTGGCTTAATTGTGTTAAATGCCCCGATCAGTCTTTGAAAGTTTCGTGTTTTCTGTCCACTTTTTTAATATAGAAAATCGTTTTTTCAATAAATATCTGATAATAAAAAAAACCCGAATCCCGAGAAAAGATTTTCGAGATCCGGGATTTCCCGAAATGTTAAAAATTTCAATTCTCGAGATTCGGGATGGAAAATTCACGAAACCCAACTCTACACAGGACCGAGAGAGTTTGAAGAAGCTTGGGGAGGCCTTCATCCAGCAGTGGATTGACCCCGGCTGATGATGATGATATAGATGTATGACACTACATAAGACATAGATATGAAATTCACAGAGTACAGCTGCGAATTGCGGATATCTATGAGAATGTCGACGAATTGAAGGGTGTCCTGGCGGTGGGTAAGACGGAAGAGCTAGGCAAAATTGTAAAGTTATTTAACAGAATAGGAGTGAGGACCTGATCGACGGATCCCCTTCTAGAAGAGAAGAGGTGATATGACAGCGAGTCGCAGTCAAAGCCTCGGTAAAATCACAAAAAAAAAAACATAGATATCATTTTAAGTAGGTAAGCATCTAATCTACGGGTTCCAAATCCATCCGACCCTTAGGGTAGTTGCAACATATTTTCTAAGGGTCAACTAGGTACTAAATAGTAACATAAAAACAATGATGATTATATTGGTGTTTGATAGCGATGAAATTTCAAATTTCAAATTTCATTTATCGGTGTCTCTTTGAAAAACAGGCTCCTTCAGATGGAATTTTATATTATGTACATACTACTAACTGTTATTTTGTGTAAAAGTTATTTACTCTTGATAACCCTGTCGACCAAAAATTAATGAAGTCGGCTAAAAGCAAGAACAAATATTTTTAGTGTAAATAATTACAAGATAAAAAGAATTTTTGGTACTGTTCGGTTAAAGCGGATACAGCGGAAAACGCATTTTGAAAATAGCCGATAAACTGGATTATTTGTTAGTTTGGGTTAGTTTAGGTTAGGTTAGGTTGGGTTAGGCTAGGTTAGGTTAGGTTAGGTTAGGTTTGGTTAGGTTAACCTGACAAATAATCCAGTTTATCGGCTATTTTCAAAATGCGTTTTCCGCTGTATCCGCTTTAACCGAACAATACCGAATTTTTTATATACCACGTTTTTAAATTTTCTGTTGAATCATATAAACTTGACAATTCTATGTATTAATAATTTAGGACAAATAAGGCAATTGTCAACAAATCATTTTCTTGCTATTTTGCAACAAACAAAATAGAATATTGAAATGTCATTTTGATTTCCATAGTAACGCACGTGTACATATTAATAATTTAGTTGCTAGGACCACCCCCTTAGCAACCAGTGGATTGGATTACGGATTTCTTCCGAAATAACTTTTCATACAAAACAAAATTAACTGAAAATGAATTCAATTCTACTTAAAGATGGCTAAAAATATTAAAAGAATTCTAAAAGTTTCAAATGTCTAGCTAGTCGGGAAGTTAGTTAAAAATCGGTTGCAAGATTTGTACTGGATAAACAAACACCGGACAAACAAGAATACGAGCTAAGAAAAACGTGGTAAAATAATAAAAGTACAATGAATAATATAAAAACATATATAATTTTGAAAAGCACTTCTGAGAAAATATAAGTATTATAACAATTAGAAAAAATCTTTTTGAAAAAAGTAAGACACCCGGCAGGAATCGAACCTGCATCTCTTGGGTTTACGCCCCGCCCCGTCCGCGCATTGTCCACTATTCTACTAGGTGACATACTAATTACGACAAATTTTAACTATTGGCCTTTTAATACCTGCTCATCGTAGGCAATCGGTCTTTGTTTATTAAATCAAAGTAGGTGCCTACTACTTCAATTACTAAGCGACGTCACGGATCTCTCCAATATTTTATGATGTACTTAACTTACTCGAACTTGATAATAATTGTTAATTAGCTATTTCTTATTTTCTCAGAAGTGTTTTTCAAAATTATGTATGTTCAATAATTAGAATGGTACATTCTTAAATCTTGTGAATTATTCGTTGAATAAAAAAATAGTTAATTAAAAACAATCAAAAATTAGTCTCCAAGAAACTAGAAAAAACTGTAATGCCGGCACTCTATTGGCACGCAACTCAGACGATTTACAGTCTTCGGACTTTTTTTTCGCGTGGAGCACCCCAGATCTGCGGACTTTTTAATCCGCAGACCAGGCTCGTTAGATTTCAAACATGTTTGATATTTTACTCTCCGAGTTGCCAGACTTCGTTCGTCGATCACTATGCAAAAAAATCGAAAATATAATTACCTAAATCAAGCGGCCAGAAAAAATGTTTTTTTGACTGGGTCTACAAAAATTTTAATGAGTAGACCTATTGATTAATATTTTCTAAGGTTAATAGAACGCCCACGATGGCCGAGCGGCTAATGCGTTGGCTTATCGTCGTGGGTCCCAGGTTCAAATCCAGGGTCTGGCAAGCACACATATTGTTTTTCAATTTGTGTTTGGAGTCAGAGTATGGAAGTGGCTAAAGCCTCAATTACATTGAGCTTCTTTACGAGCTGTTTATTGGCGAATTTACAATCTGCCTGTAAAGTCGCCCAGTGTAATCATCGAATAAGCTAATAAGCAGGTTGTAAACACTTTACCTAGAAAAGTTGAAAGCAGGTCAACTTTACACGCTACACGCCGGCGTGTGGGCTTACTGCGTCTGCGCAGTAGAGCGCAGTACTAACCTCCCGGTAAAAAAACGAACTACGTTCTGTCAAAATAGCCGCTGGCTTGTGGCTTCTCAGCGAATGGAAAGTTTTGTGTGTAATCATCAAATCGCAGTAACTGTATCGCCCGCGTTTAAATTCGCCAATAAACAGCTCGTAAAAAAGCTCAATGTAATTGACGCTTAACCTCCATTTTACGTAAAAACGAAAATCTGTTAATACAAACCTCCACTCTCTGGAGGCTATACGATCCTATTAGAATCAGACATGGTCAAAAGAAGAAAGAAAGAAGGTTAACAGTCTGTGTACAAGTCATACAAAATAATTACATAGATAGGTTTCTACCACATTTACAATTTCAATAGCAATTCTCAAAATATACCTGTTATACTTTTTACATTGTATACTTTTTGGTAAAATGATGATACGGGTTGGGACTCTAATCCGCAAACATCTGATTCCGAATTCCTTTTAACACATCCGCGCCCTACCTCAACACGACTTTGTAAGTAACAACTATGCAACTGTGTTATCAAATTTCGTTAATATTGGCGACCGCCATTTGTGATTTTGAATTAAGTTAGTAGTAATAAGTCCCTACATAATTATAAGATAGCGTAAGGGTTTCTTTAAATTATAATTTAAACGTAGGTAGGTAGGTACTTGAACATGTACACCAGAGATATTTAGTACCTACCTATCTCTAATACCAATTGGTAAAATAACAGCGATGGAAAGCTTAAAATGCATCATGCACCAGAGAATAACTATATTGACTGATAGCTTGAATATGCAATGTTGTGCAAGTTTGTTTTAGATAGAATATTGCATCGGCAGCTAAAATAAATCTATCGGTCGATCGTGTGTGCCCAGCTGAGTGGATGAAACGCATTAAAAGTTTTATTTTGTTTTGTGCAGACAGGGAAAATGTCGGGAAATGTACTTTGTATATGGAGCGAAAACAGTTAAAATCCACACTAGTCAATTAACAATGCGGATATTAAAATATACAATGAGAATTAACTATTTTTTTTTCAACGAATAATTCACAAGATTTAAAAATGTAATATTCTACTTATTGAAAATAAATACTTAATAATTAGAATGTTAAATTCTGAAATGAATGTGAAATTATTCGTTGAGTAAAATAAAATAGTTAAATAAAAATTATAAGCAAGTTCAAGTAAATTACAACAAAAAATCTTGAAGTGATCCGTGACGTCGGTAAGTAATAAGTACCTACTTTGATTTAAAATACAAAAGCCGATCGCCAATGGTAGTTCAATTAAGAAAGCGCTTCAGTGAACATTAAAACCCATTAGTTAAAATTTGTCGCAATTAAATATGACTCCTTTAGCATAGTCGTATATGTGCGTGGGCACGATACCCGAGAGATGCAGGTTCGATTCCTACGGGGCATCTTACTTTTTTCAAAAGGTTTTTTTCTATTTGCTACAATATATTTCCTCAGAAGTGTTTTCAAAATTATGTAAGTTGAATATATACTACTTCAGCCTGTCACGCTGCAGCGTCAAAGGACAAAACGTGCACTTTTTCCTGTCTAGAGACACGTTTTACCCATCTTGGTCAATCAGAAGTGCAGTGCAAAGATCGCATCGCAAAGTGCATCGCTGTATATTAGGGGAAGATTGACCACGAAAGCGAAATCGGCACAAAACATGGAATAACGATAGGTAAAAAATAATGCTTGTGCAAATATCAGAGTTCTCCACATTTTTGTACAGCGTCGAGTCATGAACCCCTAGTGCAAGGAAACGGAAGGCAATTGAAATGTGCTGTTGGCGCCAAATTCTTCGTATTTCTTGGACAGGGTACAGGATGAACCAGTTAATCATCCAGGGACTACAGTTAAAAGAACGTCTCTCAACAACATGTTTTAGACGCAATCTATAGTTTTTTGGACGTATTGTTCGGTGCTGACCGGATAACCTGGAGAGACTGGTAGTTTTTGGTAGTCTCCAGGGACGGCGAAGCAGAGGAAATGCGTCCGATTGTTGGAGCGACCACGCGAAGGAGCTGACTGGGGCAGCATTCACTCTGTCCTGAAAGAAGCAGAGGATCGACAGAGGTGAAAAGTTTTGGTTGCTCAAAAGATGATACCACGAGGGAACGACCAAGAAGAAGATTGCAACGTAAGCAGAGCACATTTTCAACTAAATATTACCGTATGGTTCTAAAATCTAAAGCTCTTATCAATTAATTCTCATGTTTGATGGTATATAGGAAATATTTTATAAATCTATTTATTTCATATAAGATTGTTTTCCCTAAATTTATTTATATTGGACATTAAGCGACTATGACTGAATCATTAATAATCAATAATTTACCAAAACGGGGAAAATTTATTCACATGAGCTTTACATGATGTGTTTTTCTTTAATATAACAGCTTTGGACGCGTTGGCAGAATATGACAAAAAAATATGTACAGTCATTGATCCAAATTAAAAAAAAATGACAATTGCTGTATTATATGTAAAGGTATTTTTAACTGTGTTTATCTTTTTCCTAAATTATGAAATTTGTATAGGCTATGAGCAAGGTCATTTGCGAGAACCTTTATTATTTTTCACATGCTAGGATTTGGTATTAGGATATCAATGGTTGCCGCTGAAACAGCTTTCATTTCTTATCTCGAATAAATTAAAACTAATAAAAAAATATATACCTACACACGTACCTACATATTTCTTTATTGGTAAGAAATCATTCAACGGGTGATAGTAATGTTAGTAATAGAAGGAGAATATTAAAAAAGTATTGCCAGCTAGTAGTAAGTTGAAGAGACGTGTTTTACATCTGCTTTCAAGTAGTTCTGATAAGCTCTTGTGATACATACTCCGCATTATTTGTACAGAATCGAATTAGGATAAAATTATTAAAAATAATTACAAGATAAAAAGAACTTTTTATATACCTACCACGGTTTTAAATTTTCTGTTGAAACATATAAACTTGACAATTCTATGTATTAATAATTTAGGACAATAAGGCAATAGTCAACAAACCATTTTTTTGTTATTTTGCAACAAACAAATATAGAATACTGAAATGTCATTTTGATTTCCATAGTAACGCACGTATATATTAATATTTTAGTTGCTAGGACCACCCCCATAGCAACCAATAATAGTGGATTGGATTACGGATTTCTTCCGAAATAACTTTTCATACAAAACAGAATTAACCGAAAATGAATTCAATTCTACTTAAAGATGGCTAATTTGCATCGGCATCGTGTTCTGATATATTCTAAAATTTTCAAATGTCTAGCTAGTCGGGCAGTTAGTTAAAAATCGATTGCAAAATTTGTACTGGATAAACAACCAACGGACAAACAAGAATACGAGCTAAGAAAAACGTGGTAAAAATAGTGAAGAGATGTGCCTGTTAGACAGAGATACAACAACTACCTAAACTGAAATAAAATATGAAAATCACTATATGACCAAAAGATGAGTAGACTGTTTTTTAGAACAGCGGCAATTTTCATAGTCGATTTCGGCAAAATTCATGAATTCAAGAATGAGATCCTATCGTAACCTAACAAATAATCCAGTATTACCTATTGGCTATTTTCAAAATGCGTTTTTAGTGTCCACTAAATAGACAAGGACCTTATTATTACAACGTTTTTCTTAGCTTGTATTCTTATTTGTCCGGTGGTTCTTTGTCCGGTACAAATCTTGCAATCGATTTTTAACTGACTTCCCGACTAGCTAGACATTTAAACTTTTAGAATATATCGGAACACGGTGCCAATGCATTTTTTTTAAATACTTTTAGCCATCTTTAAGTAGAATTGAATTCATTTTCAGTTAATTCTGTTTTGTATGAAAAGTTATTTCGACACCATTATTGGTTGCTAGGGCTCTGGGGTCCTAGCAACTAAATTATTAATATATACGTGCGTTACTATGGAAATCAATATGACATGTCAAGTACATTTTTTTTATCGTATAAGCTAGTCAAGTCAAGTTTATATTGTTCAACTGAAAATTTAAAAACGTTGTATATAAAAAGTTCTTTTTATCTTGTAATTATTTTTAATTCAAGACTGAACACAAGATTTTAAAACGCAATAATGATGAAATACCTATACAACATTTGGAATGGCCTCATAAGCTTCAGACTAAATTGCAATGGATATGAGTACAAATTAGGTAATTACAATGAAGGAAATTTTCGAATTTAATAATAAATTAATTTTTTTTTATTTATTTAACGAATAATTCACAAGATTTAAGAATGCATCATTCTAATTATTGAACATACATAATTTTAATTAAATTTAATAACCAATAGAAAAAATCTTTTTGAAAGAAGTAAGAGCAATCGAACCTGCATCTCTCGGGTTTCACGCCCAAGCACATAGATCACTATACTAAATATAGCCGCGATAGCGATAGCCAAGAGATGTGTTTAAATCTTGTGAATTATTCATTGGATAAACAAAGTCGTTAATTAAAAATTATTAGCAAGGTCAAGGAAGCTACAACACTAAAATATCTTGGAGTGGTCCGTGACGTCGGTTAGTAATTAAAGTACTTAATACCTTCTTTAATTTAAAATACAAAAGCCGATAGCCAATTTTAGCTCAATTAAGAAAACGCTTCAGAGAGTATAGAGGTATATTATGTGCGTGGGCGTGAAACCTGAGAGAAGCAGGTTCGATTCCTGCGGGGTATCTTACTTTTTTCAAAAAGATTTTTTCTATTGCTTATAATATATTTTCTCAGAAGCGTTTTAAAAATTATGTACCTATGTGTAATAAATAAATGTAAAATTCGGCACTGTATTAAAATGATGTATGTAAAAAATACATAGCACATTGCTCACTGTACCCTTGTGCTTTAAAGTTTTCTTATCCGTTTAATATTAGGCGCATGGCGCTTGTGTTTCTCGTTTGATGTTTCCGCTCTCAAGTGATTTTCCCATACCTCCTCCAGCGGACCGATTGACTTCACACACTATGCACAAGGGATAATATTATATTCTTATCGTGTATAGTTTTTAGCTTCTAGCATGCTTCGGTTGCACGCTATAAATTATATTGTAATGTCACGTTTTTGAAGTGGGTGCTAAAGCTGTAAGTATTGTGCAGCGAGAACCGCAGTCGAATGACAAAAAACAAAGTAAAAATATTACATAGAACCAATGACATTATTAATGGACAACGCACTCAGTACAGTAGCTAGTAAGTAAATATAGCGTAGCGACATTCGCACAAGTATAGGTAGACGTCACGCAATTTACATTATGCGATATCACGCATCGGGAATTTATAGCAATATCACCTTTATTGTAATGGCGTTAGAACAGTATCTCTAATGTCAATGTTCATTTGAGCGAACCCGTTCGAACCGAACCATTCGGTAGACCCGACAAAGAGCATCGGGAATTTATAGCAATATCACCTTTATTGTAATGGCGTTAGAACAGATTATGCCATTCGGCAGACCCGACAAAAAAGTGAATGTCATTTTTTTTGTCTAGATGCTTCGTCCATTAATGTCATTGCATAGAACAATCTATTTTTTTTTTTTAACTTTTCATGTGACAATTTTAATATTTTCAAAATTTCTTTATTACACTTTTCTTCAAGGTGCTGGAAATAGTGAAACTACCTTGCGTGGGGAAGGGGTATGGCCCCCACAAGGGGGGGATGACAGAGCTCTAGCCTGGGGGCCCGGGCTCAGGAGAAGCCCGGCGAGGCTAATCGACCAGATAACTGAGATAAACACACAGCACCAATTTGCTTTAATAGTAAATATATAATATATATATGTAATGAAATATAGTTTATATATTATATAGAAATATAGAAATATAGAAATATATATAGTTTCAATAATATTATTATTAAAAATCCAATTTTTAATTGTGTAACTCGGCAACTTTATAGTTCAAATGGATGTATACCAGTACATACATGAACCAGGCGGTAACGAAAAAACACTAAATATACACATTAATTTTACCGCATACACCATTTGGAAAACACTACTGTAGAGCGACACACTGCCTTTATGCTTAGCGATAGGTAGGGGGGGCCGCCGAAGATTCTAGCCTGGGGGCCCGCTTCAGGATGTGGGGGCCATGGGAAGGGGTGGTATAGGACAGGACCCTACTTTTAAATGCTAATAAGTTGATATTTACATTATTTATTTTGTTTACATTATTTATTGTTTAAAATAGGCAGAAAATTCTAAACACATATCACAATTTGTTAAAAAGTTGAAGGAGACCATTGATGTACATGAATCGACGAATTGTGTGAAAAATAAAATTACATCAAAATTTTAATTTACCCTGTACTTAGCTTAATCTGCTAAAATCACCTCATATTTTTTATTTTTCATAATAACGAGATAAATACAGATAAAAGTGACGGAAAATGGAACTCCGTAAGGGGTAGATTTCTTAATGCGTTAATTTAAATAAGTACGTCTTTAAAGCTTTTTCCCTCGCCAATGCGTCTGATTCCTAATGCAAAGCGTTCATCTTATAAAATATACACAGGTATTGAAACTATATATTTAAAACTATGATTCTTGCAGACTTTTGTCAGATGTCAATAGTCTTTAATGAAAAAAGTACATATTTTGGTTCATATATTGTTTGAACTAGTGTATCCTGTAAATATATCGATGCTTGAGATAAAACATGTTTATATTCAAATGTTATACATACACTAGGTATAAACCATATCACCATACAACTGCAATATAATGTATGGGGCGGCACCCGTGGTGCAGTGGGTAAGGCACTGGCCCTCCGCCCGAGCGTTCTGGGTTCGATCCCGGTGAGGACACAATATTTATGTGTTTTTCTCAAAGCCTGGGTATTTGTGATTGTCCAAAATTACTAACAACCACCTTGTACGAAAAAGCAAGGACATGGTTATTAATAATTCTAAAAAAAATATATATAATATAATGTATGTTCTAATATTGATATCTCGTATCTGACATTCAAAATTTTTGACAGGGAGGAGTTAAAATGTTATACAAAAACTACTAAATGAAATTAAATAAAAACCAAAATACGCTTAGTGAAAAAATAATTTTGTTTATTTTTTATTTAATTTGATTAGGTAGGTACTTGTTTTTTTATAACATTTTGATTCCCCCTATCCAAAATATTGAATGTCAGATACGACGTGTCAACGTTAGATCATTGCTATGCTTGTTGATTTGATAATTTCTGAGAAAGTATTAAACATTAACACGACCAAGTCAGCGCTCGGAATGGAGCGGAACGCCCCGGAGCACCGTTCCTGTTCGTGGGATTTCCAAAGATGGCGTTCCTGTTCGTTAAAACCTGGAAAATGGCGTACCGGTTCGTAAAATATCCGACGGACAGCGAGTCGTCTATTAAAATCCTTAAGCGTCATACTTATTAGGTTCCGGGTTAGATTTAAAATTTACGAAAATGAATTGATAGGTACAAAGGTACAAAAACATAAATATTTTTTTTTATTAAAAAATAATTTTACTGGTTTAGAACCACTGGATTTTCTATGACCCGTACATAGTGTACTTAAGTTTTTTTGAAATAGTGATAGAGTAAGTGTAAGACAACGTATTTGAGAACTAACCTTTTTCAAGACAATACTGTTTTCAACGAATTTGGCCTTGAATGCACTAATAGACAGACCCTTTTGCGTCAATGGTGATAAAACAATAAAATTGTATACAAAGAAATGCACTGGGAGATTTATTGCATTGTAGCATGTATGGGACAATAATAAATTTTGAAAAAAAAAGGTTTTTATGATTGTAAGGTTGGAAGCTATTTTACATTGGAATGTAGATTTACTGTAGTATTAATTTATAAAACGAGACACTTAGTTTTTTGCAAGTTCATACATATTATTTTAATACAGTTAAGGTTAAGGTACATGCCTAAATATAGTGAGTTAACAATGTAATAGTTATATATTACATTATTAACTCATATAATAGCTATAATAGGAACTTTAAAATTTTTAAATGAAACACATTAAATACACATATTATCTTTACTGTATAAATGACTTAATTAATTTGTTAATTATTGCACAAAAATAACATAGTAAAAATAGTGTGAATAAAACTACGTGCCCTACTTAAGTATCTACCGAGATAGGTATACTATATCTGTCCTACCGAGGGTTGAAATTCTAGAGCACGTGTATGATCAACCCCATGCTTTGCTGCTCTACACTATTTTTTATTATATTTCTTACATTATTAATGAATTGATAAAGTTCAGCGGAAATACTTTGCAGTGAAAAACTAAGTAGGTACCGAGAGAGATGGAATAAAATAAGGGAGGTTTTCATCCAGCACTAGATCGACCAAGATTGATGGGTTGGGTTCTAAATAATTATTATTGCATACATGAAAAAACCTAACTATTGCAGCTGCTTTGTTAAATTTTTAAATTTCCGAAAATCTTTCTGTGCTCTGACATCGTTTAAAAACTCTTTGTAGGTACTTAATAGCTTAAATTGTTGTTTAATAATTTCTAAGGGGGTCAAATATTTCATATTAAATAGTCATGCTTTTCCCTGTGACCAGAACATACGTATTTGCTGTTTTACCTACCTACTCAACGTTACGGAATGGCCAGATAATAATTATTTATCCCAATCTATTATAATATTTTACATTGAGTGACAAAAAAAATAAATATCATTTCCTATCCTAAATATCATAACAAATAATTCCATAATTAATATAGATACATATTCGTGAGCAACGTATGCATGTTACAATTTTTTGTGTTGTTTAAGGTGCAATATGAAATAAAAATATTTAAATGAATCAATCAGAATCCAATAGGATAAATATATGAAAAAATTCCCTGTATATAGCAATTTCTATAACATTGGAAACCTATTAGAATAAATTATTCTACACATGATGTAAATATTTTTTTTCTAATAATATGTACCTACACTTCTGAGGTTGTTTAAAATGATTCATATTTAATAAAAAATGCTACATTTGTAAATCTTGCGTATTACATACTTTTTTAATTAATTTATTACAAACCATGCCCTTGCTTTTTCGTATACGATGGATTTTAATTTGATTAAAAATAGTTTACCATAATCAAAATATTTCGAATTTACGAAAAATCAGAGCTTTGAAAAAAGCGGCATGTATTTTGTTTAAACCGAAGTATCTTCACTCATATTTCTATCCACTCTTAGTTGCATATTTTTATTCAAACTACTAACGAAACCAATGGGAAATTATGATTAGTTTGTCTATTATTTCATGTATTTTAATAATGTTTCCCACTCCAATTAGATTCATATACGTTTAGTTATTTATATTTGTATAATTATTAATGTATTTTTTAGAAAACGATTTCGTAAACTAAAATGACTCTATATTTGTGTGTTACCACTAATTGTTATAGCCGATAGCGTATTGGGCGAAGATGATGATGAAAAAAGTACATCATGTAAAACTAAAAGATATTTTTATGTTACAGATATTATTATATCTAATATCACACATTTTTGGAAAATTGTCGAGCGTTCCTGTTCGTGAAATTTTCCATTTCGAGCACTGGACCAAGTTGACATATACACAATGATTTTGGTATTTAACCCCGCATTAGGTACACTTTTAATATATGTGTGACTAGCCAGGAACAAGCAGTAATTGCCACCAACATGGAGTATCTCCACCATCATCTTGAACTGTGAGTTGGATAGGTATTAACATTGTTTGAAGCTACTTTTCGACTCCTTTCAACCACTGGCATAATCGTCTTTCTGCTTCGTAAATGCGAGGCGTTTCGCCGATCAGTATAAAGTATAAAATAAATCCCTAATTATTTTTAGCTTAAATACACTGCATTAAAAAAACCAATTAAATCACTTTTAAACGGAGTTGCCACAGAAATATGCACCACTATATTTAAATTAATGTTTTCGTAAGTGGTAATAGAGAATTTAACACCAAAGATGTAAGACATAAAAAAAAACACTTTTGAAAGTGCTTTTAAAAGGGAGGAAGTTAAATAGCTCTATCCGCTTTTTAAAGTGTTGCTTTATGAGGAATTCTGTTTGAAAAAATAACTCTAACTGTCAAAGGAAATTACCACTTTATTTAATAAACCAAACGCTGTTTAATGTGTCTTAACATACACTACCCAAAGCATTTCTATTTATATAAAACTTCATCATCGTCTTATCCACTGCTGAATGAAGACCTCTCCTTGCTGTGTTATTAATGTTTCATTGCAACGTACTTCCGCTAAACTGATTTTCTTATCGATCCAGCAGGCTGCTGGCTGCCCTTTATGATTTTTTAAATATCATTATACATCTGTTACCGCGGTTGCAACATTAATTAGTATAGGGTTAATTTTTTAAGCTTTGACAAATGTATGTAAAAAAAATCAATTGGTACAAATCACATAACAGATAATCCGATAGGCCATACCTATAATAATACAGTACATTTTGACGCAGGTTTTTGAATGTGCGAGTGTCCTACGAAAATGAGCCACGCATTAGGTATAGACGTGCGATAGTGCGTGTAATACACCAATATTAAATGAGCGTCAATACATAAACTGAGAGCAGTAGTCAGTATTCAACGTATGAAGTATTTTTGACACGTGTTTAAATTTATCCCGTGTTCTTCCTTACTCGAGATCGGTTGCCTGCTTCTCGTTACCCGTTAGGTATTTCAGTTCCCATTATATCTAAGTTCCCTGGTAAACATCGATAGCTCCCGCGATGACCGAGTGGTAAATTATCCTTTAAGTATACCTATACGTCGAGGTTATCGGGCTCAAATCCCGGGTCTGGAAAAATTCAACGTGTGTTTGAATCCAGAGCATGGACCAAATAGTTTGCGCAAGTGCTTAACATCCATTTATTGTAAAAAAATAAGTAGAGCAATTTTTTTTAAGACACGAGTTGAAACATTTAAGAAAAATATTTTTTTAAATTATGCGAAGAAGAAATTTTTGTCGAAGAAATTTTGGAATGAAAAAATTATAAGCTGAAGGCGCGCACACAAAAGGACACACGTGACAATTGGACTGTGCGATATCTGCGCCTGCGCGGTAGAACGATAATAGCGAACCTGTCGGTAAAAAAACGAACTACACCGCGCAGACTCATTTTGAGGCTAAGCGATTTTCACGACCTGTCAAATAGTACCATACAATGACGACACGCTTACTCTTGAAGAATAAGATTGGCGAGACAGTTAGCACTTTTACGTGTAAACAGTTATTATCGCGATAGTTCAAAATTTACACTATTTGTGCAAGTAAATCCATGCACTTATACATGCGCTATTATACGAATACAATTTATATGCAAAATGTTTATTTACTAAAAAACCACGTGTTCAATTAATCACTGAAAACAAAGAGCATATAAAAGCGCCGCTTTCAAATATGTATAAATCCTCGAGCCGTATGATTCCAATTATGAACGGCGTTCAGGTTAAAAAGCTCCATTTAGTAATTAAGACATTTGTGAACATGTGTCGTGAATAGATTTTGTGAACATACTTATAATTTTAGGGGGGACTGGGTAGAAAGCGAACAAGGGAGATGTCGCCTTTGTTTATGTTGTACGACTGACGATTTTGTCCCTTTTTATCAAGCTGATTGAATTTTTTATTATTGTTAATCATTAAGGGCGGACGTGCTCAGCGTGGGCCAAAATGGAGCTTTTTTTCTATTTTTAAAGCATGATCCTGGACATATCTTAAACGTTGTAGATAATCTATTTATATAATTTTAAAGCCTTATTATCCTTTATATTTATTTTAAACATTTGATGACTGCATAAAGTATTTTTATTACATAAAATAGTATTCTTTTAAACCTCTCGCTCTAATGTTTTAGAATATAGTCATATTTCAGTACATAAATGTGCAGTGGTGTTAAGATATTTTACATTTATTAATTTTTAAACGCATTTAAAAAACCATCAATATAATTTGTATTGACATTATTATAGTGAAATATTTACGATAAAAAATTATATGGATAATCTCTGTGATCCCAAATTTGACAAGAATTAGGCATTTTATTATTCAAAAAATGGCGTATTTCAAAAAAGCACTACCTTATTCTTAGGTCAGTAATTATTATAAAACAATCATTATTCGTAGGATGTTTATCACACTTGAATGTTCAAAGACATAGCTTATAATGAGTATCTTTAGAATTATCTTCAAATGTGTTAATCTTGCTCATTTTTTGATTATTTAAATAAATATAAAGGATAATAAGGCTTCTAAATAATATAAATAGATTATCTACAACGTTTAAGGTATGTCCAGGATCATGCTTTGAAAATAGAACAAAAGCTCCATTTTGACCTACGCTGAGCATGTCCCCCCTTAAAATGATTATCGCATAGGTACTTGTATGCGATAAAAGAAAAACTTATATTAAAAAATAGTTTAACATATAATATCAGTGTTTATCAGTTACTAATACCAGATTAACGGAAGCTCGACTAATAAATGAATATGTGCATATTTATGAATATAAAAAAATATTAATAGGGGTCATCTCAACATACAGACATGTCCACTGCAGAGGTATGTAACAAATTTTATGAGGGTACCTTACACAGTCATACTTTAAATTGAAACCAGGGAATACAGAAATAATGGAGTAAGTTGCTGCCATTTCCCTCCATTTTGGAAAGTGAAAACATGCTGTCACTTTGCTTCGTTGTATGGATTTTCGTCTGGATTCGGGACTTGGAGGTGAACAAATAACACACCGGAATTGTGGTGGAAACGGCAAGGTATATTTACGTTAATATATTCTAAATGGTTACATTATTATACAAATTCTTTTCAATTTAATTTTGACGGATAGCGAGGTTAACACTGCTTACTGCGTTGCTGTCAAAAATGCTTCCCCCGCTAAAACAAACGGTCACTTACGAGCCATACAAATGCGACGTTGCCATTCGTATTTTTTAACGGCATTCAGACAATGTTGCCGGTCAGATATTTGACATTATTTAATTATTTTCACAATCAACCCTTACTATTTGTTGGATTTGATACCGACTCGGGCCTCTCCAGATACACAGATACATCCCCAAATGGGGACCATTCGGGGGTGTAACATTGCCTACCTTCTGGGTGTGGTAGAAACATGTTTTAAATCTACAGTGTAGAGAAATATGAGATAAACTTAAACACGTGTTAATGAATATGTTATTTTTAATAATTATTTACAGTTTGACACGTATACGATACGCGCATTCAATATTGGTGATATTTCAGGATATCCAATGCTTTTTTTCTTGTCATTTATGATAGAGAAATTAACTGAACTCGGTTTCAAAAACTTCGTGATGATTGGCTATTAAATTTCTGTCTTATTAATCTATTCTTTGATTGAAACAAAAAATCTACCGAATGAATAAAAGATCACCACAAACTCACATTAACATCGTTTGGTATACATATTAATTAATTGCTTCAAGCAATGACTACATATTTATAATAGCAATATACCTATCCCATTCGATTCCACATAATATATTCTCCTGATAGTACCTAGTGCTAGTCTCTGTAATAATTCTAAAATGTAAATAATATAATTTAAAGACGATGCGAATGGGTGATATCACACGTTCATTCTTACGGTAATAGGTATAACAAATTTTATTAATCACTACTTTATATTCTAATATCTTAATTCATATAATAATATATGCTATATTGGTATACACATCAGAGTAGAATTCCAGATTAAAAATAAACTGATTGACACAATATGGCTATCCCTACTGAAAAGAGACATAGATTTCTGAAAATTTAGGTTAGTTAAAAGGTAGTATTCTTTTTAGAATAGGCGAGTAATAATATACTTAAAATACGTAGCGATATATAATTATACATCTTAATACTGTTTAATATGCTATTCTATTATTTTCTTATTCTTTGGTACAAACCATAAAAACTTAATTACCAGAAAATACAAGAAAAAACCGCGAAAGTCTCGGGAACTATCAAATTACAATATTCTTTCTCAAATTTACACTGCATGTGACTTTCATGGCAGGCGTCAAAGCTTTTAACTTGGCCCATTAGCTGTCGCGAGTCAGCATAGAGATCATGTCTCACACTGAATTAAAAGCTGAATGCTTTTTTATTTTATACGTCTTGTGAGGCACACAGCAAGTCAAAGAAAAACCTAATTATGGTTTTGACTCAATTAACGTCTGTTTCCTCAATCATCATCATCAGCCGGGGTCGTTCCACTGCTGGAATAAGGCCTCCCCTAGCTCCCTATGCCCTTCTTGGTCCCAAATTCTTTGCTGCCACGTATATCCACCGAACTTTATGAGTTAGTCTATCCAGCAGGTTGTTAATGTTTAGGTTTCATATTCAAGTAGGCAAGACTCATTTTGGTTTGTGCAACTAATATAATATATTTTTTTAAATACCTATTGACTTACTAATCCACCGGCATAAAATAAATTATCACTAATACAAATTTTTGATAAATGAAGGAAAGGTTGGGAACTTGTTTGCCAAAAATATTGATATTAGGCACATTTTCACATTTTTCACAGTGGCCATGCGAAGGAATTCACTTAAAATTAATCACATCTGCCACAAGTTTTGCACAGCTGATTCATTATTTTGCTTGAGTCCAGAGTAATCATGATATTCACTCATGGGGTGACGGTGAAGAAGAATCTTTCACCTGAAACACAATTTCTAGAATTAAACATAAGCATTGTAACATTGAATTATTCTACCATGAAAATGCCAACTCATTTATATGTATCATACCCACTGCTGGATGAAGGCCTCTTCAAGCTGCTTCCACTTCTCTCAGTCCTGTGCATTGCATTGCCACGTACTTCCGCGAAACTTTATCATTTCATCGATCCAGCGGCCTCTAGGTCTACCTTGCGGACGTTTTGTACTTCTTGGATACCACTGGATGACTAGATTTGTCCAAAGATTGTCTCTTCTTCGAGCTATGTGTCCAGCCCATCTCCATTTAAGGCTTTTAATAAACTCTATTACATCGCATACCCTTGTGTGCTTTCTTATCCACTCATTCCTCTTTTCGTCCTTTCGCGTTATCCCCAGCATGCACCTCTCCATACCACGTTGTGCTACTCTAAGTTTCTGGATCTCTCTTTTACTTAGGGTCCATGTTTCACACGCATATGTGATCACGGAAGCACACACTGGTTGAACACTTTTGCGCTTTAGGCACAGTGGAAGGTCACTTTTGAAGACATTATTCAGGCGGCCAAAAGTACTCCAGCCTAGCTTTACTCTGCGAACAATTACATCAAATTTAATATACATCCATATATATACTTGATTTGATGGACTTGTTATCCCAGATAGATGTAGCTTTTCACCTGTTCGAGCTGGATGCCATTGACGAGGATCTCTTTTTGGCCCGCAAAGCAGTTGAACATGACTTTCGTCTAAACCGATACTTATTATAAAATATTTTTAACGCTAACGAAAACAAATGGGTCAGTGATAGAAACATAATCATCTGGCTGACTAAAATAATATAAATTCTAGTCCAAAATATTAAAAAAATCAGCAAATATGGAAAACATATTATTTTTAAAGTTTTGGATGATTTTAGATAAAGCATAAGGGCTCCCTCAGAGACGAGGTTATACTAAGATACTTTTTACAAGAAGTAGTTGTTAACTATTCGCTCTACCAATTGAATTCTTGCTCTGGATCAAACACACGTTGAAAATATAATAGTATTTTTTTCCAGAGACGAGCGTTTTATCAGCTACGCCACCGTAGGGCTAACCAATAGTTATAATATTACACATGATTGTATTAAACCATTGACATCTTAGGCAATTGTGTAAGTGCATACAGCATTGTATTCATACCACAATGGATTTGAATGGTGTTTCGGTTTATGAATTAATCAGGCCATTAAGGCCTCCAGAATGTAATCAAACAGTACCAACATTGAATGCCCGTTTACTTTCCGTGACAAAGTTTAATGTATATTAAGTTGTTATTATAATTGAGATGCACGTCGAGTACTGTCCCGTCGATAAATTTAGTCTATGGTTTCGTCATTTACCTTCTAACAGACAGCTGGAAGATTTACTTATTTTACAATGTTTTTCATAGCTCGTATTCTTATTTGTCCGGTGGTTCTTTGTCCGGTACAAATTTTGTAATCGATTTTTAACTAACTTCCCAACTAGCTAGACATTTGAAACTTTTAGAAAATATCAGCACACGATGCCAATGCATTTTTTAAATACTTTTGGCCATCTTTAAGTAGAATTGAATTAATTTTCAGTTAATTCTGTTTTATATGAAAAGTTATTTCGACACCATTATTGGTTGCTAGGTGTCTGGAGTCCTAGCAACTAAATTATTAATATATACGTGCGTTTCTATGGAAATCAATAAGACATGTACAAAGTTTTTTGATCGTTTAAGCTAGTCAAGTCAAGTTTATATGATTCAACAGAAAATTTAAAAACGTTGTATATAAAAAGTTATTTTTATTTTGTTATTATTATTTTTATGTTCTCTGATGTAAATATATTAATATAAATCCTGAATGATATAGGTATGGTAAAAGAAAAACTTTTGAAAAACCAAGTTTCAAATTGAATTTTCATCAACCACCTTCAGTCGATAGTATGTATACTTAAATAAATTATTCCTAGAGGTAAGTACCTATCTACTTCCTGTCAGCCTATGCCCTATCTCCATAATTATTTGAAATATGATGCATACCTACATCAAAATTTGTTGGTTAATAATAATAATAATTGTAATTAATATTCTATGCAAATAATCCCTCTTGGAAATATTTAATTGAAATTAATTCAAAGCTAACACAATACTATATTGCATGTGTGCAAATAAATTCATTACGTTTGGTTCCGTAAGTGGGAAGATGTTTGCGCTCGACTTGAAAATGCGAGAAGCTAAACAAATTTTAAGCCCGACCCAATATTGTACGGACCAAAGGAAAGGGGACTCTCAGGCAGAAACATCGAACTTTTTATTGGTAAAATAAATACTATTATTTTTTTAAAATTTTTTTTATATTGACACTTTTAACACGATCGGCGATCATAGATGTGGAACAATATAACAGATTGATAAGTTAGAAATATCAACACAAGTCGGTATTGACCAAGACTTTGATGGCAGTTTTAATGTATGAGTAATGACTTAATCAGAGATAACCTAATAAACGTAAGAAATATAAAGCTCACTGAATGTTCTCAAATATTACCAATTGAATGCGCGTTGCGCTTACGTGGCAAAATTTAATACATAATATACCTGCTGTTAGTAAACGACGTAGACCCAACAAGTTTTATGTATCCTAAAATGTACTGAGAAAATAGGTAAATAAACTTTAAAAGGTAAATTACCATTTAAAACAACACAAACGAAGACTCCTCCAAACCAACCGCTCCGCACCACACTCGGTCTTAATCGAGCGCATCTGATAATGTCTCAAAGACTGAAGTCGCTAAGCCCTCAAGTGAGCTTTGACTGAGTTTATTGATTGAGATAATTGAATAAATAGTGGCATGGAAGAGAAAAGCACAAAGAGAGAGCACAAAAATAAATGAATTTAAAACAATACGGACATACAAAAACTAAGTGAAGAGATGTTCATGTGCGCAATAAGATGCCGATTTTTTTAAAATGCTATAAAATTGGTCTTTGTGACGATCAGGTCAGACGGCTCGATGGGCCCAACAGCTGGTTGAACCAACTCGAGCATCTCTTTCTTCTCCCACGATTTTTAAAAGCTCAGCCACGGATTCGAAGTCGCGTCCAACAACTCCGTATTTATACAAAGACGGTCTCTCTACCAGATTCGTGGGTACATGGATGATACTCCAAAAAATAACGTATTTTTTTAAAAATATGTATTTGATGCAGTGCAAGAACCCAGTGGCTTGGACGAATGACTAACAACAGTCCCTCGTGATACATACAATTTATTAGAATATAATAAAATACGACATTTTATTTTTATGTCAGTATTCAAAATTCGAGTTGCGGCAGTTGTGCTTTGCGTTTCATATATAAAACAATTTGTAAGCAAATGAAAACACTTGAAAATTTCATTTCCTTTTGTTTGAAGTGAGACCTTTGCAAAGGGTATATTCTGAGCGATCGCAGTTCAGTTTTCCTCAGCAGAATATATATTTTTTGTTATATGAAACCATAATAAAACGTACCTGTAGATAGGTATTTACATTAAATTTGATGAAAAAAATTGTCATTAAGTGACCAAGATTGATTACCTAAAAGTGACAAAATTTGGATTTCATCAAATCAAACAAATATTTTTTAAATAAGTTCGTTTGAGATATAAATTAGTTTTTAATGCAATTGTCAATATATTTTCAATTAAATGAAAATCAAGTGTCGATTGTATCATTATCTCATAATCGTGACTTTTCATATTCTATAAACGTTTATGACAAAGCCTGGAAATCTGTAGAGATTATTACGACCTACGTAGATGCGTACACAGAAAAAATCCATAGGGGGTCGATAATAAAAGGGTAACCGGACAAAACAGAACATGACAAAACAGAACAGTGACAAAACAGAACATGACAGAACAGAAAATGACAAAACAGAACATGATAAAACAGAACAGCCAGGGGAAAAATGAAACATTAATTTGTGTGGAATCTATTTAGGTTAGGTTAGGTTAGTTTAGGTTAAGTTAAGTTAAGTCATTATTTCGATGTACCTAGTCACCCAATCATTTTGAACATATTATATTGATTAGGATGAGATATCCTAAGCTTGCTGGCAACACCGAGTTAAGTCCCGTTTATTTGAAGCTTTTAAGCGATTACGAATTCAGAAATTAGTTATATAATTTGATTTATTATGGCGTATTGAAAATCTGTGCTATTAAAAATCTATCAACGTAATAGAGATAGGACAATTTCAATATTAAATTTATATTTTTCCTGAAAGGGCATAGTTATATTTGTCGTTGTTCTGTTTTGTTATTGTTCTGTTTTGTCACTGTTCTGTTTTGTCATGTTCTGTTTTATCATGGAACTAATAAAAGACGTGTTATTGATATATTGTGGAGTTACATATTAATTTGATTCTATTTATATACATGATACATGAACTTAATCGTCCGCAAATGAGTTCAGAAAGTCCGCAATTAACTTATACCCACTAACTTCTGCTATTACCAACCGTACTATTTGCAGCGCATCGTTGATTCTACAGTGGATCCCTGCATTTGTGTATTCCCCATGCTTTGATTCTAGCCTCTAACTATATGTACTGATGGGATTCTGAAACCCACAAGTCGGTATCATATGCGCGTGGTCTAGCGGGTACGAATGATGCTGACAGTTAGCCGGCTCTCACATCTAAACTCGCCTCGTTTGCCGCACAGCCATAACTCCTTCCTAGAACGTCGATCCGGAGTTACATATGAAGACCGCGCACATCTACCTAGCGACAGTCGCACGTAACATTGGAATCGTATAGATATTTGGATGCGGCGATCGGCGAGCCGGCATAGGAATAACTAATTCGTAGGCATTCGTATGCGAGAAGCATGCAACTTGTCGATTGCAACAGTGGATGTTTTTTTTTTAAATAAAAATTCGCATTCAAAAATTACCAATCTGTGGAGCTCCATTTGGCAACGTTGCAGGCAAGACGAGTTTTAATGTGAGAGCCAGCTTAGTGTCCGTTTGTGTCATGCGCGTAGTGCTGTTCCATCGTTTATAAATATGTCTCGCATGGCAGCCATCAATTTATTTTAATATCATTATTGTAAAAACTAACCTAAATAAATTTGTGATTTTTATTTTTTACAGAGGGTGGGTATTCCGAACTCGATAACTCAACCCTTGTGTGTGCTCCTGTGCCTACAGTTTAAATGGAAAAGTTTTGTAAACTTTCAAGCAAAAACAACATAATAAAAATAATCATGTCTCTTGTATTATTATTTCCTCTTGTAACAATTTAAAGTTTCCCTATGTCGATTTTACTCAAATGCGCAAACTACTGAAAAATAATATTCCTCTTTCAAAGATTTGTTGAACACTGTCAAAAAGTTTTCTCATCTTGATGTGAACAGCGCTTAACATCTGACAAGAGAACATATTATTCCAGTTTGGGAAAAGTTCTCCAAAAGTAGTAGAAAGTGAATTATTGTAGATTGTAGACTGAATTTTACGGTTTATAATACTATTTATGAAAGCAGTGTTTAATGATTTTGAGACAAAGTTTTTATTTGTAAATTCTACTTTGTCTGAGTTATTTATGTTGACAGCTTTCCGAGGCTATAAACCGATCTTCAGAACAGTCAACTAAAACCATTATAATAGAGTTTTCCACGTAAACGCCAGTTAAATTAATTAGCAATGGTTAACTATTAAAATGGTTTAATTTAATTATTAGCGATCGCTCGCGACTTTCTTTGCACGCAATACTGAAATAAAAAGTTTGACAAATAATTACATAATATAAACAATGATGAATAATGAATTTAGCTATTTTCAGTATAACATGTGTTAATGCGATGTCTTTACCTACTAGAGGCACCTAGCGAAAAAATACGACGCTTGCAATTTGAGACATTTTTTTGATAATTTACAATTTCAACTGTATTAATTAATAAATATGTAAGTATCGAACACATTAAAAGAAAAATATTTTTTTAAAAAGATAAACTTACAATTATCGTAAAAAATGTGAATTTGTCAAAGGAACCCATTATACAAATATTTTATGGTTGTAGTGATTATTATCGAATGTTATGTGAAACGTTTTTACGTAGAAATTTTTGACTAATTCATAGTATACATTTTTTTATAAGTTTACCTATATTTAAAAAAAACACATCGATTTTTATAAAAATACAGTTGTGTATAACTTGAAATCCTTTTTATTTATCTGTCATATTTTTAAGGAATGGTCCCAATATTGAAGCTCGAAATATTTTGTTAGCTAGTTAGTTAGTTTCTTAGTTAAGGAAGCTGATTTTTTTAATGAAAAAATATTTTCGGTTTTACTAAGTTTAGGTAGGTAGCTATTTCTATATACTCCAAATGATTTTCCTCGATTTGCCGCCCTTCAAGTAACTGCCGCCCCTAAGCGACGATCAATCTGCCTACCCCCACGGAACGTCACTGATAGTGTGTTATTTTCGAAAAGGTTTATCTTGTAACTTATAAATTAGTACTGAAATAGTAGTCTATATGCTATGCATTGTTAAAATACCCAATATACTGCCATTATATTTATTATCTGTCATATAAATTCTCCTATACGTTGGTAATCTTTTCAGTAAAGGCGTGTCTTTCCTTCAATATGTCAAACACTTTCACAGTTTTTTGAATTATTCTAATTCCAGTTCAGTCTTGGATGTTCTTCAGGTGATGTTCACCGCCATCCAGGTCCTCTGCATGTTTTCTGTTCCTCATCAGTATATGAAAACAAGTAGTCGATGACATAACTTCCTTTAACATAATATATAGGTATTTTAACAAAATACTTAATACAATTTATAAGCTTTGACACAATTTTCTATGAATAGGATCATTTACAAATGTCCTATTTATTTTTACACGCTGCATCTACTAGTCAACTAGTAATGGTTTTGTAAGTTGATACTAATCTCAATTATTGCTTTTCCAGTTCGAGTGTAGGCGATGCTGTACAATTTTACATATTCAAAGATAACCACAGCATAATCACAAAAACAAAATCATTTTGTTAAGGAAATGTTACTAGAGAGTAGAGCCTCAAACCATGCGAGTGCATTTTTATCAGCTCAGTGGATTGCAGTGTCTCTCAAAAAAGGCATACAGGACTCAGGTCTCAGCCGCTTGGATTTCTTCACTCTCACATAAAGTAGAAACAACGGGTGTACGATTTAAACCTACTCTGCATTTGTGAGGGAGTTAAGCTTCTGGAAGCTCTACACTTGGATTTTCTTATCCCAGATATCTACCATTTATTGAACCAGACCTCTCCAGGTCCATTGTCCCTTTGAGCAGTAAATGACGGTAAATGAGATGGAAATATTATAATCCAAATCGTGAAGCCTGAATAAAGGGGTATTCACAGTAAGATAATTCAAAGGCCGCTCAATATATCTACATTGGTTAGTAATGCGTTCACCCGTGTTTTGTAGATATTTAAAAAAAAATATAAATAGCAAACATTGTTAACTTTCTTTTTTCGAATAAGCAATATTAGAATAGATCGAAAGCTTTCATTCCAACGTTAAACACATACCGGGAAGGGTATACCGATATATTCTATTTTTGACTTACGCCGAAATATTTCATATAAAGTTGAGTAAAAAATGCATAAAAAAACTTGGAATTCTATTTATGCGATGACAGATGCGGTCGTGAATATTTATTTATATTCCATAAATCAGTTTTCGGCTTTCAATCAACATTACTATCTGTATATTGCGGTAGGTACCTACTACTGTGTATTGAATAGTAGTCAGTCGGCTTTAGTGAGTAAAAGGGAGACATGTTTAATTTTGCGGCTGGCAGGAAAGCGGTTGAGAACCATTTTCATTTACTAATTTTCTTTGGATTTCTACTATTCTTTAACTTAACATCGGTGCTAAATAACATATAATATACCTAAATACATATTTCTTGTTCTCATCGACACCTTGTGTCACATTTAACGTCGATTTTAATACAACAAACTTTCAACAAAATCTATTGACCTCTTATACCTATACATCCGTTCAAGAAAGTGCTACCCATTGGATACTAGGACAAACGGGTGCCTAGATAAATTTATGGGCGAAGAAGTTCATTATAATTGAACCGGCAAGTAGATAAACAAGTATACGTGTAAAAAAGTAAAAAACTTGATTATAGATTCGCGTTAATGGTGTGCCTTCACATTCCAATACTTTACTAAACCACGGCGGTAATGTTTATGTAAACTAGGTACCTACATGTACGAAATAATTTTAAATCAATAATTTAAAGTTAAATTATAAATAATAAAATAATTAAGGCCCGTCGAAGGATTAAAATATGAGGCTACCTACAGGTGATGCAGAGTACTGTTTTATCGACAGTGGTATGTTTTATCGATAGTAGTAACTGCAACATCTGTTAATTATTGTTCTCATATTGCATTAATAAATTATTTAATTTTTTCCTTGATTTATAATAAAATTGTGTTCATAAATATTTCTGACGTTTATAATGATTTACTATAAACAGAACATACGACTTTAAGTTTACTTCCAATGGTTCTCTATCTGTGCAGTCGCCCGCGAGTGAAAACGAGAGTGCGTCGACGTGTTTACTGTTTGTTTATTTACGCCTGAGTAATTCTATAGTGAGTCGGTTCGACGCTACTGGGCGCCAGGCTTAAAAGCATTCCGATTTAGCAGACGGCGCACATACATTTTCGATGAACTCCACGATGATCGCGAGGCGCCGCCCGTTGCGCGTCTTCACCCGTGCGATTTTGGAGATGTTTACACCTATAAGTATTTATCTATCTATGAAAAATCTACACAGTTTGAGAACCAAGAATTTCAACAAAAATTGAATTATAAGTCCAAGCGTACACGATAACCACTTTTGACTGCGACAGATTTTAGAATCCCACTAGTGGTCTAAACTCTAAAGCCCCGTTTACATGATTCACTTTTGACGATCGTCGCAGAGGAATTATCCCCGGTGACCCGTGTAAATGCACAATAATCAAAGAATCATCTAAAGCAGGGGTAATCAACCTTTTTATACCTACCGCCCACTTTTGTATCTCTGTTAGTAGTAAAGTTGTCTAACCGCCCACCGGTTCTACAGTAATGGTGATTTGTAAAGTAGGGAAGTTACTTTACTTTATGCTATGTGGCTGCTGAATCTGTCAATATCCTCTGAAGTTAAATCATCTTTTATAGATAACAATTCAGGAAAGTGATGAAATTCTCTCTTCAATAGATTATAACGAATTATTTCAAGTTTGTCAATAAATAATGACAACACTTTGGCAACCTATAAGAGTTGTTTTAGATCCTTGAAGCTTTAAATTGACATCATTAAATCTCTTGAAAATATCTGCCAAATAAAATGCATCATTCTATACTGGTTTTAACTGTTGACAAAAATTGTATGACACTAACATAATGAAAATGTTTTTAAAACCCCTACCGCCCACCTTGAAAGCTGGAACGCCCACTAGTGGGCGGTAGGGACCAGGTTGACTACTTTAGTAAAGTAATCATCCGGAATCAAAAGTGAATGAAATTCAACTGGTTCCACTTTTTGATCACCACGGATGATTCCAAACCTGGTGCGCATGCGTAGTACTGTCATAATATTTACATAGGTACGTGAATTGTCATTTAGAATTGAAAACAAACCGGTTACATAGATGCTCACGTGATATTACGTCGCATTACCCATGGTTTTAACCACCAACGCCTCTTTCTAATATTCCTCTTTCTCTCGATGAAATTTCTGCATTCATAAAACAAATAATCACAAATTGATTGAATTCCAACCTGCACTGCAATTTCACTTGACGCCATTTTGAAATTAATTGAGTATTTCACTTTTGGTGACACGTGTAAACAAAAAGTGAATGCTTGGATTCAATTCCCTGCGGATGATCATCCGCTGTGATTCGTCTAAAATAAATGAGCTTAAAGTTCCAGGTTGAAAGTAAACCCGAGTAATTTTGGTAACAATCATGGTTTTGTATCTAATATTATCATTTTGTTTGTGAAGGGTTTTAAAAACTAGCTAATACCACCTGTAATTAGGGATTGCAAAACCGGTATTCCAGTATTTATCAATATCGAAATACCGGTTATAAAATTCCAAAATACCGGAATTTTCGGTATTACGAAAGTACACTCGTAATGTTTTTGAAAATGAATTATAAGTTATGTGGTGCCAAAATGTAAATATATTGAGTGAATCCAACAGAGGTGAAAAAATAATAAAACAAATTTCATCAAATATATTTTACAAATTATCATAATATTATTTCGAAATAGAAAACATCCGTGACAAAAATGTTCAATTATTCTATTATTGATGACTGTACAAGCGTTGAATTTAAGAAGATTTTCCTGCAGCCGGAATTATTTGCATTTGATGAACTTTTGAGAGCTTTAGTTAAAATTATCAGTATATTCAAATTATTTGTAAAAAATCACTAGTTCTACAATTATGATCAATACATATTTTTTAATGTCAACATAATAAATGTAGGTATGTAGGTTTTTGCTATAAAATAATATTTTAATAGCTATATTTAATGATAAGCACCTACTTCTGTTTTTTAATGTTTAAGAAATACCGAAAATCCGGTATTGACATTTTCATTCGGTATTGCAATCCCTATCTCTAATGTGTTGTATTCGTTCAATAAAAACATATAAGTATGACTAATAAATTTATACACTAAATATACACGGCCTACTTTCACCCTTCGCCACTATTATATGGATTAAGTATTTACCAATTATATTATTATGATTTTTATTTGAATTAATATATTGTCGTTCCATTAATAATTGACAGCCATCATGATACATTTAGATTTTAGAATGTAAATGACACCATTGTCAATGTAAAATTGTTCCGCAATGTCGACAACAAAATAATTTATTTATCAAGCAGTAATTTTTTCTTTTTAATCCGAAAATATCAATAAAATCGTAGCACAGTTGGTTTCCGTGGTAAAAAAATGCAATAAAAATTCCTTTTTAAAGAGACATAAATTATAAGTAACATCGGACAGGGATAATTTAATTATTTTATTGAGTGTGCCAAAAACAATGCGCTATTTTGATGAGTCCAGCACGGTGGTCCAAAAAGGTGTCATCGGAAATAAATTAAATAAAATTTCATTCTTCGGTCGCGCATCACGAATGAACGCTAAATTTAAACAAAAAAATGTAACCTGTTGGAGCCACATTACATAACACACTTTTTTTTTTTAAATAATTAAATAAAACAAAAAAACTAACGTTGTATAGGAACATAATATTAAAAGTTTCTAAGCTTCAATAATTTTTTCTCGGAATCAGTTAAGTCTAGATTAAGATATTATATTTTTTTAAATGTAAAACAATTATAGGTAGGTATATCGTAAAATTTCATCGTATATAATATATTATATTATTAAATTTAGCCAATTTATTTAATTTTGAATTTATCACCTGGAATACCTAGCCATGCTTAAGTTTTAATTTATTTTAATACAATGCATTATCTTAGTTATTGGGTATAATCATCTGGGATAATACAAGTCGAGGAAAAACCGTTGGCAATTTAATGTAAAGTTTTTTTTATTACCTATACATAATTGAATGAAGATCATGTCCGAGTTTTATCTGTTTCAATAGAACATTTTCAACAGATCTCCTGAAAGAAGACAAAATCTGTCATTATTATGTGAAATAAGTAATCAGTGTGCGAAGGGTGGAGGTGTGCTGTTAAAATCCGACCAAGTTTAGAGTGCACAATTTATGTCGAAACTTAACAGCCTACTTCCACTCCTCACTATGACCCCCACATCCTGAAGCGGGCCCCCAAGCTAGGATCTTTGGCGGGCCCCCCTACCTATCCCTAAGGATAAAGACACACGCTCTACAGTAGCGTTTTCCAAATAGTGTAAAATAGTGTGGCGGTAAAATTAATGTGTAGGTATATTTAGTGTTCTTTGTACCTATATTTTAATACATCCATTTGAATTATGGAGATGTGGAGTATCGATACACAATTAATAATTGTATCGTCTAACGGCATCATTTTAAATAATAACATTATTGTAGGAAGATAGCGCCGCAGGCGACTTTTTTTTATATTAAAGCAAATTTGTGATGTGTGTTTATCTGACTTATCTGACCGACTCGTCTCGCCGGGCCCCCAGGCTAGAGCCCTGTCAGCCCCCCCCTTGTGGGGGTCATGCTCTTCATTATTGAGTAATACCTACCTATAATATATTATATAGATTGTGGTTTATTTTAGTTGTCACAATGTCTACCTTCCCGCATCACACTTAATCGAGCGTATCACGAGGCTCTACGTTTGATGTGAGACATCTGCAGTTTTTTGCGCCTGGGAATGTCTCAAGAGAAGATACCCAAGACTGAGGTCACCACGCTATCAAGTGTGCTTTGACTGAGTTTACAGAGGCTTTCTAATAAAAGTGCCCATAGGAGAGAGGGTCACTATGAGCTAACAAAGATAAATGATTCTAATTAATAAATATATAGTACAAAAAAACACAGGTAAAATAAAACATACGAAACTATGTGAAGAGAATTTCACGTCTGTAATAGGTGTCCCGTATTTCTTAAAACAAAATTGGCCTTTGTGGCGACCAGGTTGGCCCATTTACCTACTTACAGTAATATTTGCATGTCGATATTTGCTATTTCTTGTATAAATCAAATAAATTATTTTATCAGTCAGAAAATATACTAATATGATAATTCAAAATCACACGTTAAATGATGATATTTATTATGCTATAATATTATAATCACTAGTCTGGAAATTTGTACGTATGCAATTCGCCGTATCACACTTCACCGTGAAATGTTGTATCGGAAATATATGGCCGTGTATTAAAGACCGTCTAACCTCTTTGGGTCGTATTTCGAATATGTCTAAATCAAACACGGTTCTTGTCGGTTTACACTTTACAGGAAGCCAGCGGTAAACAAATTTTGAAAATAGCCGACATATTGGATTATTTGTTAGGTTATATTAGGTTTTCATTCTTAAATTCATGAATTTTGCCAAAATCAGCTATGAAAATTGAATTAATGTTCATATTGAATGTAGTAAATTGGAGACCGTATATTATACGGTCATCTCTTTCCGATAAGAAGCCTCACGGCGAACTGTGCTACGGTGAAATGTAATACGTACAATTTACATGTAAACCAGAATCACACGTTAAATGATGATATTTATTATGCTATATAATCAATCAACCATGTTGATGAGAAAGTAATAAGTATTTAAATATGTAGTAAATTTAATAATAATTTTGTAAAGAAAGTAATTTATTCGTGGTTTATAGGTTAAACGAGGCCGAGAGATTTGAAATAGTCCTGCTAAGTGAATCAGGATTGATGTCAGCTATTTACTCAACACACGTGTTTCGTAGCTGTAACTGTACCACACTTATCTAATGATAGATGAGCCCAACTATATGTAATTGTATCGTAAATTGAAGACAATAAACTTTACTATTCTTTTATTCAAATAATAATTTATTCACAAGATGAGTGTAAGATTGTATTATCGAACATGACATATACCTACTATGAATATAATATAACCACTAGAAAAAAATCTTTAAAAAAAATACGACACTAAGGATTATCCTGGGATTCGCGTCGGAGTGCCCTGGTAACTACGCTATACGTTTCCTATCTCATTGCGACAAAGTTAATTAGTGGTTTTATTCTGACGCGCTTTTGCGAAATTGCGTTAGTTTTTGGCAATCAGTATTTGTATTTTAAATCAAAGTCTATGCAACTCAAATCTAATTTCTATCTTATTTATCTGTTATGTACCCTGCTTCGAACCGTCATTTATTTTTGTTTCAAATTTCGTTCCGTTTCCGGCTCAAAAAAAAAAATAACGGTTTTTCTGATTTTCGGTTTTCAGTTCAGCTCCGAGACATTATTTTTTAAATGTTTCCAAGACTTCAGACGTAAGTCATGTTGCGCCTACGACAACTACTGATTGAAAACTGAAGTAGGGAGTAAGTTCATGTTAACGGGCGTGTTTAAATATGTACCGAACCGAAAAACCGATTTAATTCCGATTCGATTCCACTTCTCGTTCCGAAAATTAGTTCCGGTTTTGAGGTTATGATTAATTTCTAACTGAGATAGGTAGAACACCTGTACCACTCTCATATTTCAAAGAAGAAATTTGATGGATTCCCAGGAGAGAGGGGACCTGTTAGAGTTGTTAGACGAAATTTCACTGGGGAGAAAATATGCAGACCCAGATAGCGGTTGCTTTTGAATGACCAGATGAAAACAGAACCGAGAATTTATTCTTAATGTCAGTATATGATTTGGATTATAGCGTCATCGAAGAAGAATAGTTATGGTATACAATGACGTCCCGTGGGGGTAGGCAGGCCATACGTTGTATATGGGCGGCGAATGGAAGAACGAATAGGAATATTACATCTTTTGAGAGCAGTGGCGATGTTCCATGAACCAGACGATGCAGTTGCTTCGTTAGAAAGTACTTATATTATATTTTTAAAACATCTCAAGGGAGCATCCATACTTGTCAGCACCTCAGTCCTCCAAGTACCTAAAACCATCGATGTTTGAGATTAGATTTCGTAGAAATGCTCCTAATTTTCAGTAGATTATTTGGGTAGAAGTCAGTTATGGGGAAGCCAGGCGGGAACCGCGCTAATTTTCAGAGCCGATTTGGACAAAATTCATGAAGTCAAGAACAAAAACCTAACTAACCCAACCTAACAAATGATCCAGTATATCGGCTATTTTCAAAATGTATTTGTCGTTGGCTTCCCCATAACCAACTTGTACCATTATTTCTTTATGTAATTTTTTTCAAGATTTTTGTTGCGTTTGTCTGTTTAGCTGTTTAGCATTATAAAATAATATGTAGATATACACTTTACAATTTTGCATTAAATTTGAGACTAAACATGAAAGGGGGCGGTATTATAATATGTCCACTTTACTTAAGGACGTCACTGATGGTATATTTTTTACAACGTTTTTCTTAGCTCGTATTCCTTTTTGTCCGGTACAAATCTTGCAATCGATTTTTAACTAACTTCCCGACTAGCTAGACATTTGAAACTTTTAGAATATATCAGAACACGATGCCAATGCATTTTTTAAATACTTTTAGCCATCTTTAAGTAGAATTGAATTCATTTTCAGTTAATTCTGTTTTGTATGAAAAGTTATTTCGACACCATTATTGGTTGCTAAGCGGATGGTCCTAGCAACTAAATTATTAATATAAACGTGCGTTATTATGGAAATCAATATGAATGTCAAAATGACATTTCAGTATTATTTCTATCAAGTACAATTTTTTTTGATCGTTTAAGCTAAACAGAAAATTTAAAAACTTGGTTTATAAAAAAGTTCTTTTTATCTTGAAAATGTAGCTTCATATTAATAGTATGTGGCATGATATCTTTGGTTTTATAAGTAACGGTTCAAGCAAAAATAAAACTGACAGCTTGAAGAAATACACCGCTCACTAGATAATAAAAAAAGTCTTTAAAGAAAACAAAGAATCATAGTGAAATAGTGCGACTCGTAAAGGTCGCCAGGTTCGCAGTACATTATACGGGGACATATTTCAATTTTTTTTTAAATACACACCTACAACAAAATTTCGACATGTATTTAATCTACAAGAATCAATTTTAATTAGTTTGACATAAGAACATAACTTGGAACAACCCTCGAAACATAATATAGAAAAAGCCATAAAAATGAATTCGGTATATTTTTTACAACTTTTTCTAATATGTACCTATATTAATTTATGATGTTCAAAATTATGTATCGTCTCTGTTCTGGCAGAACACATTAACTGGAGAATACTAGTTTTGAGTAATTTGACTTTGAAGTTGTTAAAATGTTTGAAATGGTCTATCATATGAGTTTATTAAGTAATCGTAAAAAGGATGACTTTAAAATAAAGACTGTTTATTTATTAAGAAGGTTTCCAGACGGTAAAGTTTGAAATAAGGAACATTTTGGTATAACTAACTCAATATGCCATTTTTTCGAATTAGTGTCTTCTGCCAGTGATTAGTGATAGTGATTAAATACAATGAAATAATCAGTTATTTTATTTGTATACTTATTGTCGGACAAGAACTTCTTGTCCACCTGTTAAAATATGTACTAACAATCCCCTCCAGTGCAGTTAATCGAACTTCCGTTTTCAAATAAGGAACGCTACCAAATATATCATTTCATTTTACGCTCCCGTGGTGCTGATCTATTATAAATTTACGTTATTTGAAGCTTTTTCTAATAAAAATATATCTTAAACGATCAGTAGTGATGTAAGAATTATTATTAGTAAACTTGTACGTATGCACTTCGCCTTATCACACTTCACCGTGAAATGTTTATCGAAAATATATGACAGTATATTAAAGACCGTCCAACCACTTTGGGTCGTATAGTACTGACATAAAAATTCATGTCTAAATAAAATACGGTTCTTGTCGGCTTATACTTTACTGGAAGCCAGCAGCAAACAAATTTTGAATATAGCCGATGTATTGGATTATTAGTTAGGTTAGGCTAGGTTTTCATTCTTGAATTCATGAATTTTGCCAAAATCAGCTATGAAAATTGAATAAATTAATGTTCATATAGAATCTAATAAAATTGGAGACCACATAGTATACGGTCATCTTTTTCCGATAAGAAAGCTCACGGCGAACTGTGCCACGGTGAATTTTTTTACGTACAATTTACATGTAACCGACTTATTGTTGTCGGTATTATGTGAGGTTAGCTACTTACTCAGTCTATGGGGTCCATGTTTTTGTTCAAGCACATTTAGAAAAACAACGTGAATCACGAGATTTACGTTAAAAGTATCATAAAACAGGATTTGTTCAAAATTTGTATTATATTAGAATTTTAAGAGCGTACTTCAGTGAAACGGCAAATAATTTTCAACAGTAGGTGCGACCAAATTTCTCACTAGTCGCCAATTGGAGACCGACAGTTGAGGTGTCCGCATGTCAATTTGTTTTGTCATGGCGTCGGATGAAAATATTCTTAAATCGTGTAAAGATGACTAAAAGACTTTACGTAGGTATGTACTTAAAAAAGAAAACATGTCAATGAATATACTATTATTATTAGTAATATAACAATAAACATAACATTAAATGGACGCATGTTGGATTTATTTGACAAATTATATTTCGTTCGGCACGCGTCATTTTCACAATCCGCGCATCGCCTAGCCACAGTCTTTTTAGAGCATGCCCAACTGAAGTATAGCCTTAACTGATTATAAATGACTGCTATATTACAACCATATTACAATATTAAAATAAATTATTCTACACTGCATACAACGTCAAAATAGTCGCGGAAGTTAATCAAATGTCAAATAATAATAATATGTACTTATGTATATTAAAATAACTGACGTATTAAAAAAAACCAAAGTCACGTGATAACCTGTCATGAGGTGTTTATTAAATAAGTACATGTGCGTAAGGATTATGTCCGCAGCTCAAGTTTATAATCCTCTTAATCCTTTGCGATATTACGGCCTCGCTGTGAGGTCCGCACCTCATGATGTCAGAGGATTTAAGTCAAATTGGTGATTACAGTATTACCAACAGGGTCATTATAATTCTACATAATATTATAACAAGCAGTTCACTGTGCAATGTAGAAAGAACCTAATTCAAATTTATCCACATTTTAGGTTAAAATCGCATTGTCTCTTTCGCATCATGTCGTCTAGCCTATTGGTTTTATGCTGTTCCATAAATCGAATGAAACTTCGGCCATGCCACCAAGTACGAAATATTGTTTCTTGAGAGTTAATAACTCAACAACTTACTATTTATCCACCAGTATAAGCAGTGACGTCCCGTTGGGGTAGGCAGATTGAGCGTCGCTTAGGGGCGGCAGTTACCCAAAGAGCGGCAAATCGGTGAGAATCATTTGGTATACATAGAAAGCTACCTAAACTTAGTAATAATGGAAATATCTTTCCATTAAAAATTCAACTCACTGGTTGGAAACAAAATATATTAATAAGGTACTATAAATTTTTAACAGGACTATATTTTTTTGTCGGATTCGCGATGTCTAGTTTACTTCCGTTGTCATTAGACGTCACGTTCTTAGTGAACAGTAATGACACGTGCATACCTCATTTAAAATGTATCCAAATATGTTTGCCAGTCACGCCGAACTTTGGAACTTGTCAGGTGTATTTTTAAATGTACCTATCTGAATCCGTAGGCTCGCAATATTTTCTATTGAAGCAGAAATGGCATTTAAATTAGATTTAGTGGTATACCTATATCTTGTTAGTAATGTATCCATACAACACATTTCTTAGATATTTGATTCATGAAAGTATGATAAAAAGTACTGTATAAAAAAATGTGGCAGCATTTTGGCACTGCCTAGGGCGGCATTTTGTCTAGAGACATCACTGAGTATAACTTATCCGCTAAGTGAGGGCGCCACACGCTAACATTTGGCATATCATTCAATATTTTTTATACTGTGATGAGCTTAGTTCTAAATTCTAACACGTGACGATTTATAACGGTACCTATATCTATACAACACAATCAAAATTGCGTACTTCATATTAATAGTCGAGCTTTCTTTACACCTATTAATATATGTATGAAAATAGATCAGTTTGGAAGTATTAAAAACGGACTAAGCCTAAGACGTTGCCAAATGGAACACCGCACATTGGACGAATGCGACTTTTTAGTTTGAAAAAAAAAACGTTAAAAATTTAAATTCTCGAGATTTGGGAAGGAAAATCTCGAAAATTTCTCGAGAATTCCCGAAACCCAACTCTACGCACACCTAACTATTGGTCTATTCTATACCGGCTGGCCAGTCTATGCATACAAAAATATATACGTTTCAAAAGGTTACACGGTATATGTGCGGAGTCTTCATATGCAACATTGGAGCAACATCCCTAGAAGGTTTGATTAATGGCTGCGCGGCAGACGAGGCGAGTTTAGATGTGAGAGCCGGCCAACGGAGATTTGTTTGAAATTCTATCTGTTCACAAAATGAATAATAATATATTGCGCTGGCTACATCATTTATTTTGATCTTCATAATATATAAATCCAACTGTCCCAAGGAACACGAATCTCTTATGTTGGAGCTTAAAAGTATGACGTCTCCGTTATGCAGGCCATGTCACAAGGATGGAAGATACCCAACCATATGCAATGGAGTAGTTGGGATGTGTAGAAAAAGACATAGCATCCCCGAGGCTACAGTACTGAAGGAAACCACCGACAGACATCTTATGATGCTGAATTGAAGATTCACACTAAGTTGTAGTGTTGGTGAGGAATGAATGAACGGAAATATAAATAGTGCACTACTCACTTATTTCACTCAGTCATAAAAAGTCAAAATGCGTCCATTTAATGTTATGTTTATTGTTCTATTACTAATAATAATAATATATTCATTGTCATGTTTTCTTTTTCAAGTAAATGGGTAACGGTTTTTAGTCATCTTTTGACGATTTAATAATTAATTCCCCCGTCGCCATCACAAAACAAATTGACGTGTTCACAGCTCGACTTTCGCTCTCCGATTGCCAGCCAGTCCAAAATTTCGTCACAACTATAGTTGAAAATTATTTGCCGTTTCACTGAAGTACCGTCTTAACGTATATATATACTAATATCTAGGTATATCTATTGTATATCTTTAAAATACAAAAACAATGTAAAAACACTGAGTTTAAAAAGTAGGAAAGTAATTATTATATTATCATGACAAAAATATTCTGATAATCGCATTAACGAGATTATCGTGGATTATTCATGAATATGTTTTACATAATATCAAATCGATCAAAATAATGATGAAAACTTATATACGACGAAGTCATTAGTGTAGACATCCAAGTACTTCCATTGGCATTTATTCAAATATTCGTATGAATAACTTACGAATTTATCAGTACCTATAATATATTAATAAGATTAAAAAGAAAAAAAATACTACAAGGTACATAATCATATTATGTAGTTTTTACTCGTTCGAAGCGGTTTATTAGTAGATATATTTTTTTAAATTTTAATAAGACGGAAATTTTTATCGTACTTTATCCAATTTTAATTTAATATCATGACCGGTTTCGACCGCCTCAGAGGAACATTTTCAACCTACAAAAATTCGTTTTATTAAATTAAGAAAAAAAATTGAGTATCGCTTGGGGGCGGCAGCATTTCCACCATGAATTAACAGTTAACACAATAAAATAAATTATTAGTAGATACGTACAGTTCCGGTCATAATTTATTAGGTATGTACCAATGGATTATTGATAAGTTTATTTCTTTCGCTATATAGACAACACTTTTATAACTGTTAGTATTTGTAAATCAGGGCCCAGGGGTCTACATCTATGGTTTTAAAACTTCTCCGTCTCAAGGCTCCATTAGTGTCAAAATATTCTTTCACGGTGCTCTAATAGCTATTCGGAACGGATGCATGATTTTTTTTCAAAACCATTTAAGCTTCTAATTGAAAAACTTATATTAAGGCCCTCCTCCCACGGAGCAACTGAAATCCGATGGAACTGAAACTTAAATTACAACCAGTATCTGGCTAATGTATTTCAATAGCGGCTCGCTGACGGTGAGACTGGAATCTCTCAGTTTCAAAACGGTCGCGAAGAGACGCGACATGCTAGTCGCGCGGTCTCTCAAGTTTCCAGTCACCGTAAAGCAGTGGTACCAATATAAATAGATTCGGTGAAAAATCGTAGTTTCTGACCAAAATTGGTAGCACTGCGTAACAAGTGTCATGCTACAAAAACCATAACAACCCAAGACGTCAAAAGTACAAGATAAGTAAAACTGAAATAATCTTATAATTGTATTCGAGTAAACGCAGCAGCGTGCGTGTTGTCGATTTTTGTACAAAACAGCTTATGGTCCAGTTTGACAGTTTGGGATTATGTGATTATTATTTCAAGTGTGTTTCAGTAGCGCCGTGTGCGAAGCATCACATTGGTCAAATTATGAGTTCCATCACCAACCAGTTCCGTAAGATTTCAGTTGAGCCGTGGGAGGAGGGCCTTAGAGTTAGATTGACCAGGACTTTGCTGAGTTGCTATCAGCAAAATTTTAAAACGCGATGATCGTTTTTTACGCCATATTATACGACTGAAAGGATGTGTAGATATGGTAGGTGTGGGGAAAACATATTTTTACTTAGAACAATAATAGAACAGTATCTGAAGTTGGGCTCGAAATGGACCGGAGCGGACCGGAACACGACTACTATATTGCTTCGTATCATGGACAAAATGAAACTTACGTACGGGGCCGTGAATTAGTAAGAAAATAATAAGATTCATTTACAACTAAATAAACTGATTAAACAACCGTTTTATAGTCAGTATAGTAGATATACCTACCTATATATCAAAAAGTTATGGACTATATTATGATATTTGTCACCTTTAATGTATTTAATTTATCCAGCACTCCGGTTGGTACATTTTTCAATTTCGGGCGCTGAGTTTTGTAAGAGAAAGAAACGTTATTTTTTACTAGACATCAGTGACGAAATAATAAATTTAATTTAAACGATATATCTACGACTATTATCATTATAATAGTCTACAGTATAATATAATATAATTTTGAGTGTTTATTCCTCTTAAATTGAAGCTTTTGGCGTGTAGGTAGTAGATATCAATAAGCACCATAATAAACACGACAGTCGCATAAACTAGAGCCAAATCACGAGCTTTTATATTCTCGTAAGGCTTTTAAGATAATATGAAAGCTCTTTTGAGTCGTGAATGGATAAGTCCGATCCGTCAAGTCACGAGGCCTCCATAATGACATTAGTCAATGTCCTAGAGGTCAGAGCTTTTCACGATTGACGCTTGGGCACACAAAAAGCTCTCTCCCATTGAAAAGCAATCATGTGTAAATTTATTGGATTGATAAAAGGCATATGAGGATTATTTGATTTAAGTATTTACTTATTATGTAGCTAAGCAAGGTGGGTAAAGCTCTCGAGGTTATTTTACTTGTTACATATATGATTTATTCAATTTTATATTTAACAATTAGAATTTAATAATTCAAGAAATATATAACATGATATTTAGATTTTCTTTGACGTTATAGAAGTAGAGACTTGTTGATTCTACGCTTGACCAGTTGGAGATTCCCATAATTGAATAGGTTCACAACCAACCCGGCTCATTACAACGTGAGTCTTCAATTGATTGCGACGATATGCAGCAGGTAGGTATTGCATGCATTGACGCCAATAATCCACTCCGCATTTTACCCCTTGGCAGTATAAATAGTTCCAAAAAATAATTCCTACATATCTGACTGTCTGTTTTTTTCAAATGTCAAATGGCAAATGGAGATAACCGCTTTGACTTCAGATAATTACACCTGTTAATTCTTGACTGGACATGGTGACTTCACTGGTAGGCTCTATGAGCTTGGTCTTATTACCCGTTCAATATGTCCACGTGGCGGCGAAATAAAGGATGCAAACCAAATCCTCTGGGAATATCCTAAAATATGTACGGAAAAGGAAGAGCTACTAATCAGTAAAAGTCAAAAATATTTTCAAACTATAAAAATACAATGAGGCATTAGAAACAGTGAAAATGGTTAGTAGTCTACTGAGTGTAAGTTTATCTCACGTAAATGGAATATATTGATACCCGAAACAATTCAGTTGAAATTGGCTCTACCCTCCAAATTATTATTATCATCAAAGGCAGGCTAGTTTTATGACGTTAGAATTTTTCATTACTAATGACTATACCTAGGTGATTAAAATTTAGGAATATGTATATAATCTGGTGATATATGATAAGATTATTATAGCCATTAGACAATAATTTACGAAATATATTTACACATAGAAAAAATATATTGTGATATAATATTCAGGATGTGAAAAATCTAGAAAAATCGGCCTCGCTCTGAATCTGGTTGAATTTGGGGTAGTTTTATTGTCGAAGGGTAGCAATGCGAGAGAGATTCACGAAAACAAGTAAGGGAGGGGATAAAGGAAAAATAAGAGAGGGGTGTTATTCTGTAAGAGGGGTGGAAATCTTAGAGCCGCATTATTTTTGCCTTCGATACAAAGCGGTATCGTGGTTAATTTAGATAATAATTATAATTTTAAAATATACTTACCTATTTTTTCTATATTGAAAGATGATACAAAATTACATGAACGGCATAATATACTAAAAATGACGGATAAAATATAATGTTAAAAAAAACCTTTAAATGAAACCTTGAAAATGAAAGCTTTATGTTTAAATTATGTCAGTTGGCTTGTCTCATTGGTTTCAAGTCTTTTAAGCCACTAGCACCACTTAAGATTAATCATCGGTTGACCAAGAGAACAGGTGAGTGCCATTTAGGTTATTAGATAATTATGATACATAATAAACATTAAAAATTGACACTGTGAGCTCATGTTAATTGCCTATTTTAGTGGTACGTCATGGTTTAATGGTATGTACATAAAGAAAGCCAAAATAAAGTAAAGATGCCAGGCACCGACCTTGAATGATGATGAGGCTCCGTGGTCTAGTTCTCACTCACTCACACTACCTCTCTCGCGTGTTGCTGTTTATTGAGTCACACTGTGCGCGGCAATGGACGGTCAAAACCAGTGCACGTAAATGACGTCTTAATGTTTTACAGGTTATAAGTGTTTACGAGCACACGGTTGCAGAATGACTGCATGTTAATAGTATGCCTGGCAAGGTGGGTAAGATATTTATATTGATATATAATTGGCCCAACCAATATGACGTATAGTCTATCTAAATACTGACCACAAAACAATCATATGGTAGGTATGTATATTATACAATAATTACATACATATTAATAATAATATTATGTTATGTAGTTGAAAATTTTGAGATAAATTTTTGATTTTATATAATACTTATTTTATTGTCAGTAGATACGATATAATAAAAAATCTCTATATCTTACCCACCTCCCCTGTGGCTAGCATGCATTCTGTGTAAGTATATAGGGGTAGTTATATGAGAGCGTCCCGACGCTGGATTAACAGCACCACTTAGCGCTAAGAGCCTCCGTCTCCACCCCCTCGCCCCCTTCCGATACCATTCATTCTTCGTCGTCCGCCCTCGCCAGACACCCCGCGGAAGACCGACAAGTAAGTGTTTACTTACAGAAAAAAATAAAATGAAAAAAAAACATGATTAATGAATTTATAATATTCACCTACGTTCCTTAAAAAATACTGATGTGGTGAAAGAAAAATATCTTTTTTAAGAACAATGCTTTAAAAAATAAAGTATAAATTTTAAAATAAGTTATACCTATCAGTCTTACTACATTATTATAAAATAGCTATGGACAAATACATATAGATAATTTTCTTAATTTTTTAAAAATATTTTCTGTTCGTTTACTTCTATAATATAGACTGAATATTTTAGGGAAACCCTCCATGTTTCATGAAAATTCTTTCTTTTATAAGTTACACTATTTTAACCTAAAATATGATATTTTAATATTTAAATTATTGTTTTATGGCTGTAAATTATTACTGTGATATGTTATTAACTTTAAGAGCATACGTAAGTGAAACGGCAAATAATTTTCAACGGTAGGTGGGACGAAATTTTTCACTCGTCGCCAATCGGAGACCGACAGTCGAGGTGTAAGTACGTCAATTTGTTTTGTGATGGCGTCGGAGGAATATATTCTTAAATCGTGTAAAGATGACTAAAAAACGTTCCGCATGTACTTGAAAAAGAAAACATGTCAATGAATATACTATTATTATTACGAATATAATAATAAACATAACATTAAAAGGACGCATGTTGAATTTTTATGACAAATTATATTTCGTTCGGCTCGCGTCATTTGCACAATCCGCGCATCGCCTAGTCACGATCTTTTTAGACCATGCCTCAGTTGAGGCATTGTCTAAAATGATCGAGGCTAGGCGATGCGCGGATTGCTGGTCGCGGGTGTAAATGACGCATGCCGAACGAAATATACTTTGTCATATAAATCCAACATGCGTCCATTTAATGTTCTGTTTATTGTTATATTAGTAAGAATAATAATATATTCATTGACATGTTTTCTTTTTCAAGTAAATCAGTAACGTTTTTAGTCATCTTTACACGATTTAAGAATTAATACCCCCGTCGCCATCACGAAACAAATTGACGTATTTACACCTCGAGGTTCGCTCTCAGATTGCCAGCGAGTTCAAAATTGCGTCGCGCCTATAGTTGAAAATTATTAATGATTATTGATGAATTGAAGTATCGTCTTATCTTAACAAAACAATTATCTGTAATAACATTGTATTGAAAAATAAATGATGTTTTACGAGCTTTTTTTGCCGTCACTCAGTTTCAGAAGATGATATTGAATGATGAATTATTATTAGTACCTACGCAGCAATATTTATTATAAATGAATTAGTTTTTTAGAGAAGTAGGTACGTGTCTTTTAAATTGTTTTGTTTACTCACAAGAATGAGATATTCGTGAATATTTCCTATGGGATTAGAATGTTTTTGATGTCTTACGTATTTACTACACTGTCGTACACGATTGCAATGAAAAAGAAAATTCAGATTGAAAAGAAAATTTGAAAGCTATCAAAGAATACTAAAATACCTTTTCAATTGGAATAAGTATATATCGAAATGAATACTGTAGTAATAAACCTTCGGTTAGATAATAATTTAAATTATTTTGTTATAATTTTAAAAATCGATGTTTATTTATTTATTTAAAAAAGACACATTGAGCATATAACAAATTATTAATTCAAGACGTTCACAACATGACATTTAAAATAAAAAGTACAAGTAAATCAACTGACACCCACGGTGGCCGCGCGGCTTAAGCGTTGAACTATCACGCCGTGGGTCCCAGGTTCGAATCCTGGGTCTGGCAAGTACACATATTGTTTTTCAATTTGTGTCTGTCAGTCAGAGTATGGACCTAATAGGTTGAGCAAGTGGCTGACACCCATTTCTCGTAAAACAAAAATCTGTCAATACAAACCTCTACTCTGTGGAGGCCCATATGATCCTATTAGGATCGGACATGTTCGAAAGAAAAGAAAATCAAATTACATCGTAGAAAAAAGAACAAACAAAAAAAATTTATGGCAAGAGAATTATAAATAATAATTCAAGAAAAATACAAATTAAACAATAAAATAGAATTTTAAAAAGAAAATACAAAGCGTACCACTAAAAGTGTCTACATCTCAAGGGAGTGCATTGACCAGTCGGAAAGACCACGCTATTGGTGCCTGGTGAGCCTGAAATAAGGAAGTTTTCACCCAAAATTGTAAATCACGCATGTAATTAACGGATTCATAGATATTCAAATTTTCTGGAATATCAGAATTAGAAACTATACCACGTGAGAGCAGGGATAAATGCTTTAAGAGCAGAAGTGACCTACGAGCTGTAAGAGAATGAATGGCGGCCTTGAAGAAAGCTAGTGGGAAAATACTCGTTTGAGGAACTGTCAAAAGGGTAATATTTATATACATTAAAATAAAGATTTAGAAGAGATTTCGTCTGTATACGCTCTAAAACAAGCTTATGGGAAACCCTATAATGACTCCAGATAATGGACCCATATTCAGAATACTCCATACTAACGACACAATATAGACATAGAGTGTACGTAAAACATTTGGATTCTTGAATGTTCTTTCAAATAACATAAAACAATACTTACATTAAAAGCTTTGAAATTATTCAAAAATATTTTCTACACGTTCGAAAGAACTGTAGAATCATTTGCCGCATATTATTTTCACCTTTTCAGGTATATAATTTAAAAGCTGCGTAGTAACGTGGCATATATATGTGAAACAAGTAGCTTTTTAGTAGAACGGAAAAGGAAAATTATCTAATTTAAAATGCACAGACTAGTTTTTATTAAAATGAGTAAGTAAGAATTATACTTTAACTAAAAATCATTAAATGAACGGAAAAAAACGTACAAAAATGACAAGACTTCATTGTTACATCTCACGGGTCAACGAGTTATCTACAGCTCTTCTTCTGTCCACAGTCAGTGGGGTTACGAGGAACCCAAAAAGTCTTTAGATTTCGTGGGTAATATTTTCAGCTATATACCGAAATGCTACATATTGTATGCAGACACTAGATTTTATAAGAAAGTACTTAGTTTGCATTCCCATTAGGGACGGTTTAAAGAAATCAAAAAACCGGATACCGATTTTTGACAAATGACCGAACATCCGATGAACCGTGAAAACCATTTCCGATTTTCTGAGAAATTCAAAAGAATGAAAAAATAAACGCAAATTTTCCCTCAGACGTAATAGCTCAATTTTATTTTGAATAAAGTAAGTTATTATCGAGGGGTTTTTTTTAAAGCATTGTGTCGACTCATTCGAATTTAGGGCGGATGAGAAAATCAAGATTTATGAATAGAGAATGTAGATAATATTGTAAATCTAACATAGGTACACGTGGTAAAGACCTATGACTTTTTTATTTATTCGAAAAAAATATTTGGGTAGGTATCAAAATTTAGTTTATTATTGACCAGTGGTGAAGATTCGAATCTAAGAGATTACATTGATTCTAGTGCATGACGTCCACAACCTGTTTTGAAAGATCCAAGCACTTCTTTGGAAAGGATTTAGCAACGCGATAGGTATATGATAAAAATGGTATGGAAACGTTGTGTGTATTGGAAGGAAAACAGACTAAGAAACACAGAAACATGAATATGTCTTTAGGTATATTATATATCTACGGAGAAAACTCATATTTATACATTATAATTAGGTATAAAGTTTATATTGGCACGTGAAAATAATGTAAATACTTTCAAATTTTCAAAACATAATAGGTAATAAAAATATAAAGTCAAATTTAAGCTGGCTGACTTTATAATCAATACCTTTGATCATTTATCCGAAATTGGTTCCGCTATTCAGGGGTCCGAAAAAAAAATTCGGTGACCAATTCAAATCAGATTTAGATATTAAAGACATTGTAGTCCGTATCAGAGAAAATTACTAATTAACAAAAATGTCTTGAAAATTTAATGATATATGAAATCTGAAAAATGTAATTTTCCATATGTCTAATATTTGATAGGGGCCCCAGAGCCATAAATATAAATTAAAATAATGTAGGTACTAATTTTATAAATAGGTATTATATCCCGCAATGACACAGTCAATTTGTGGATGAATGAAATCAAAAATAATATTTATATTTATGGAAGTTTTGTATTTCATTGTCGTTTGTCGTTTTTATAACTTGATCACGCATAATAAAAATACGATTACGCAAACGTAAAAATAACAGGTATACGTATAATGCAACAAATATTTTTTTTTTGAAAACCGGGTACATTTTAATAATCCCAATAATTAGCATTTACGCAGGTGGCCTTCAAGTATAAATTGACGGGTTGAATGTATATAGGGTATAAGTGCCAAAAAATTCTATAACAAGTTTTTTAATCTATATGCCAAGCCTAATGATATTCTGAAGGGTTTAAGTTCCTAACTCTACCATTTTTGTCACACAAATACAATGAAATATGGGCCCCTATATACTCCCCTCTCCATAGAACGTTTCAATATTGTCAATTTTTAAATATTTTATTCTTCTTTGTTTATTTTATCTTTAGAATTATGTAAAATTATCATATTATACTCATGTACTTTTGTAACTTTGTAAAAATAAAAATGTAAGTTTTGATATATGTATGGTTTTTTTTTTTTGTTATATCTCAGTTTCATATTTTTGGCGCTTAGACCCTATAGACTTTCAATTTGGTTCTGCCCACGCAGGAAACGAATCATTTTGGAAATTCTTACCTAGACAAAATTTCACAATTTGAGTGGTTGATCAATGCCAGTTTTGATATTTACCTGGAAAATACAATACACAGGTTACTGTCTATAATAATTATGTCAGTAGTTAGTGATTCAAAGTGGCGAATCTGTGATATTAATCAACAAAAATGAATTTAATATAATATTTATTTATAGATATCTATATTCACCGCGTTTCCGATGTTTTTTTTCAGTCAAACTCTTTCCCGGGTCCCCCACGAAGCAATAACAAACTGCCCCGGTTGAAACTCGAGCCCGGGTTTCCCGCTTGGCAAGTCTCTGCTACAGTGGTGTACCTACTTACCTATCTATATTATTATTAAAAATGATACATATTGAAAATTTATGCCAAATCAATTTTATTCTATGATGGCTGCATTGATGGACTGCTCTACACGGTGTAAAAATAAGTAAAAACACATTTTTGTACTTATTAAAAATATTTATTTGAAATTATTAATGATAATGTAGGCCTAGTTAGATTGCCTAAATGTTGAAGTTAAAGTATTGCATCATAAATATCAACAAAAAACTAACCAGTCGTAACATTCATTTCAAGATTGCCTGTAACATTTTAGTGTTATGTAATTTCGTGGCATGTTTCCAAACCCGGCTTAATCCAAATGGTTCAGTAACAAACACGGCTCGTTCCAATTGTCACTTTCAAAGTCGGCTTGATCCAAACATTAAATGTAAATAGTGTTCTGATTAATATAGAAATTAATATTTTTTATTGTTATCTATTTGAAATGTACTTCTACACAAAATAACTATACATCATGTAAATTAGTCTTATATTATTATGTTAAATAGTTTATTGCATTTTGCGACAAATTATGATTTTGGGAACAAGCCGTGTTTGCAAATAATACCCTCAAGTGATATAATATACACGCTTAAATCCGTTCAATGTTCACGCCAAACAGTATACTTAACTCAAATATTCTATTAGTATCTCTGACAATATGTTAAAATTAGAGTTGGTAATAATAGTAGAAAAGAAACCACCATATTGTGTGATGATCATAATAGCAAAAAAGCTTAAACCTACCTACTATAATGACGTATTTTTTTAGATTGAAATGATTTTGCTATTTTACAACGTTTTTTTAGCTTGTATTCTTATTTGTCCGGTACAAATCTTGCAATCGATTTTAAACTAACTTCCCGACTAGCTAGACATTTGAAACTTTTAGAATATATCAGAACACGATGCCAATGCCCTTTTTAATACTTTTAGCCATCTGTAAGTAGAATTGAATTCATTTTCAGTTAATTCTGTTTTGTATGAAAAGTTATTTCGACACCATTATTGGTTGCTAGACGTGCGTTACTATGGAAATCAATATGATATGTCAAGTGAAATTTTTTTTGATCGTTTAAGCTAGTCAAGTCAAGTTTATATGGTTCAACAGAAAATTTAAAAACATTGTAGGTATATTAAAAGTTCTTTTTAACTTGCAATTATTTGATAGTAGTTTTAAAAGCAGTCATAATTAATTATTGTTTTTTTCTGAAGAAAATGTTAAAGTAGTAAACAATACTTATATTAAATGATTTATTGAGGACTTTGTGTTGTGCTCTTCTGAAAAGTAAGCTTGTTAGATTTATACTTCAAGACATAATCCTATAAGTTTTTTGCAAGATTTTAGAATATCATGAAAAAAAATACTTAGGAAGGATTGAAAGTATAAAAAAAATGCTAGAGTTTAAGTGTTTATCTCAAATATATATCTTATAAATCGGGAGCATCAGTATATCTCTCCAGCACTCACTGTCATTGGTAATGCTAATTGGGAGGGCTATAAATATGGTACCCAACTCTACAAGTAAAGGTCTTCAAATGTTGATATATTCAACTGGAGGGTAAGTTTAGGTATACTAGCACTGAACATCTCACAAAAATCATCAGCCGGGGTTATCCACTGCTGAATGAAGGTCTTCCCTACTCCCTTCACTATTCTCGGTACCTACTTAGTTCTCTACCACGTACGTCCACCGAACTTTACAAAGATAAACGAATATAATATTCGAAGGTTACATGTAAATTGTACGTAAAACATTTCACCTTAGCACAGTTCGCCGTGAGTTATTTACCGGAAAGAGATGACCGTATAGTATACGGTCTCCAATTTTATTAGATTCAATATGAACATTAATTCAATTTTCATAGCTGATTTTGGCTTTATGAATTCAAGAATGAAAACCTAACCTAACCTAAAAAATAATCCAATATATCGGCTATTTTCAAAATTTGATTGCCGCTGGCTTCCTGTAAACCCACAGGAATCGTGTTTTTATTTAGACATGAATTTTATGTCAGTACTTCACGACCCATAGAGGTTGGAGGTCTTTAATATATGACCATACAATTCCGATACAACATTTCACGGTGAAGTGTGATATGGCGAACTGCATACGTACAAATTTCCGGACACGATATTCGAACATTTTGTACCCTATTTGCAGATAATATTAGCGCGTCACTGGCTAGCGTATTATTTTCTCCCAACATCTGCCGCGTAAACAAACAGAAAATATAAAAATAATATAATGTAGTAATGTATGGACGAAATGTGAAACTCGCAAACAGATTCAATGACAGCACTGTCCAAAAATGACATGACGATGTCAGAATGACTGGTGACGTCACATCACTTGATGTCAAAACGAAAATATTATTTATCGGGGTGCAAGGTTTGTTTGCTTGTGCGGTTTTGATTTCGGACCACCGATGAAGAGGAATGAAAGAAATTATAAATAGAGTATTTTGTTTCATAGATATTATTTCGTGTGTATCCACTACTTACTAAATTCGATTCACATACTTTTTTTCAGGATGTACCTACCTACCTATAATAAATAACACTTCGATAAATAAGCTCAAATCACAATGGCAAACTCTCAAGCCGATCGTCTGCCCTGCGCATCTATTCTATACACAAGACTGCTATCGAGGGTAGTTTTCCAAATTTTTGTATCGAAGTATTAGCACTTACTGAGATAATTTAACTTCGTACAGATGACATACCTACAACTGTAATAAAGACATACTTCATGTTTTCATGTTATTTTAGAATAATCGTTAAGGCTATACCTCAGTTGAGGCATGGTCTAAAAAGATCGTGGCTAGCGATGTGCGCATTGCGGGTGCAAATGACGCATGCCGAACGAAATATAATTTGTCATATAAATCCAACATGTCTGTTTATTGTTCTATTAGTAACAATAATAATATATTCATTGACATGTTTTCTTTTTCAAGTAAATGGGTAACGTTTTTAGTCATCTTTACACGATTTAAGAATTAATACCCCTGTCGCCATCACGAAACAAATTGAGGTATTCACACCTCGAGGTTTGCTCTCCGAATGCCAGCGAGTCCAAAATTTCGTCGCGCCTATAGTTGAAAATTATTTGCCGTTTCACTGAAGAATCGCCTTAAAACAGATCATATTATTTTATATAGATAATAATATGTACCTACTGTACATAGGGATACCTTCTTTGAATATCTATATTGCATACATTGTACTTTTACTATGTATTGTGGTGCATTGGGCAATCACATAATAAGGTTTTTTATAATTCAATAAAATACTAAAAACGAAAAGAGCATTAAAATAAAAAACGTCGATTTTTTTTTCGCAGACATGTATTAAAAATTAAAAAAAACTTTAAAAATAAAAAAACACAAATTCGAATATCACAATATGTATTTATTTTCATTCATACAATTGAAGTATTATTTTATTACACAGTGCCAATTTCTCAGGTGAAAATCAATTACATAAAACGTTAGAATATATTATCGAATACAATATGTCATCATCACTGTTTGGTTTCTCCAAATAACCATTCTAAGCTATGTGAAAAATACCTACTAATATGTAGGTATATAGTCAAAACGCAAAATGTGTAAGTATACAATATAGTGAATAATTGAGTAGGTATATAGGTACATTTTTAGATGGTGATAAATGGTAACCCTCAATATTAATTACATTAGGATGTCATAGTTTTATTAATGTAGTTTTTGAATAATAATTCATTGCATGAAGTAAAAGCTTGTACCGACGTGAGGTTAGGTTGATTATTTACAATTGAATGGGAATAAAATTTACACGTTGTTTTTTTTTTTGATCAAACCATCATTTTTGAAAAAAAAAATGATTATCCACATTATATGCTGAGCAGAATGGTAATTTACCTATATACAAAAAAAAAATATTCGCATGGTGCGTGTCACTATCGCATTGGAGACTTCTGAAAAATTCTATATATGTATAAATAAAGCTGCCAAATTAAGATAATTAAAAGGGTTACCAACATGCATAACGACATCGGAACCTCAATAATACTACAAGTAGATAACTCTGATTTGGCCATTGTTGGGAAAATGAAATTTAAACTTTACTTGATTAACTAAAATCTAAGCTAAAATTATTATTTATAAATAAAAATGGAAAATTGTGCTCGTCTAATTAGGAACAATTAAAAATGTTCAATTGTATGAAAAAATATTGTAGATATATTATTTTATTTATTTAATGCATTTATGGTTTTAAAGTGTTATCTAATATTTTCAAGCATAAAATTAATATAGTTCCCATTAACGTCTGACTTACCAGATTTTATCATGTTGTAGAGAAGGAAATGTAGAATAATATTCAATAGCTAACTCAAAAGCAGTGAAAATCAAGTTATCTAGTTGTAGTATTGAGGTGTCGACATACAAATTTTATACGTGAAGATAGATTCACAAGCCTAATTAATAAGAAGAAAACCATAACAAGACAATAATCGTGTATTGCCTATTTTTTTTCATCTTAAATGGCGATAGTTAATTAGAGTATTTTCTTTAAATTTTGAATACTTTCGAGTTTACAGTTTAATTAAACCAGTTACACAAATTGATAATTCTTATTAGGCATTCCTTAAAAGTGCAGCAACCATAAAGTAAACAAAGCAGTGATAAAATAAAACTGGATATAATAGTATATTTTTCGCCTGCGGTAAATTTTCAAACAAATTTAAGTATATAATATTCGATACCCCATTTCAATAAGGAAGTAACTCAAAATTTCAAGGTTTTGAGTTAAAAATGCCATTCGATGTAGAAAGGTCTTCTTTACAATTCAGCAAAAAAAGGGTCATAAGATTGAAAAACCCTTTTTGAGAATAATCATTAATTCAGTTATATAGTGAAATTTCTGTGTTAATTCGTTATTGAATTGTAAAATTTCATTGTGCATTGCTGAATTCTGAACTAAATATAAAAAAACATACTTAAATTTTTCTCAAAATAAAGACTAAAATTAAAATGAGAATTTTCACAAAAAATTCAAACGGTAAACAAGGTTTTTTGAGTTGTTTCCCTATTGAAATATGGTATCGAATGTAAAACTACAACATCAATTTTACGTGAATTACATTGATAAATTTAAAAATTAACGTTATATAATGAAACAAAAAAACGAATGTTCTACTGCTACAAACCAAATATTATGTCGGCACCTCGTTTCTAACTTGTTGTAAGGTAAGGTTTTTTTTAATTTTTCAGTCATTAATCCCACTTCCTGTGGCCGCGCGGCATAAGCGTCGGCCTATAGCGTTGTGGGTACCAGGTTCGAATCCTGGGTCTGACAGGTACACATATTGTTTTTCAATTTG